>OX104065.1:57358132-57421045 GCA_944474145.2 Dicrocoelium dendriticum | reverse complement strand
ACCGGAAGTTTGGTTGTGCGAGTAAGATTTTAAGTTAAATTGGATGTCTGCACAATGGAATGAGGGCGAGGGTGCAGTTGAGTGAACACATCGCGGATGACTTGTAGTTGTCGCTGGTGTGAAGCAAGACTATGTCATAGCTCCTGCCTGCACTGCTTAATATTCATGCTATAATGTGCGATTGCGGTCGCTCGTGCTGACGGTGTTCGTGTAGAGCAACGTATTGATATTGTTTTGCTGAACATCCGAACATCTGAACATCCGAGATTTCTAGTCTGTGAGACAACTATCCGTAGGGTGCTGTTTGCTAATTACTGCGTTGCTAACACACGGCGCGGATGCGTTGCTGCACACGACTAGTGCTCTGTCTTCGACATTGGCAAAATTAGTGCTCACCATCAACACAAGCAAAGGTGTCTGTCACTTTTAGTCTTTAGCGCAGATGCAATCTGAAATGTTGCTGTAAATCAGCACTGGTGACCGCGTATTGGAAAAATTCCCTGCATTTTGCTACCTTGGGACTGTGTTTTCTACTGACCAGCAGATACACAGTGGACTGCCTCCTTGCGTATTAAATCCAGCGGCGTTATACTGGAAGCTTGATTACCGAGTGTGGAATAACCACTAGTTTGCCTTCTGGACGAACCTGATGATCCAAAAAGCCATGGTGCTGTCCGTTCTTCTATACGGCAGTGCGACTTGGACGAAATACCGGCGAGACATCAGGCATCTCCAGCGGTTTCATCAATAGTTTGACAGATAATGCGCATCGTTTGATGCGACAGATTTGAAGACACGGAGGTGCTACACCGAAATGGATTGCATGCAGTGGACTCCTACATTTGCTGAGAAACTTGCGGTTGCTCTGTCATGTCTGGTGCATGGGTTTGACGCGGATACCGAAGCAGCTGTTATAAGGTCAGCTGTGTTTGGGGAAGCGGCACGCAAGGAAACCGAAGCTTCGTTAGCAGGACATGATCAAGTTAAGTCTATCACGTTCTATAATTAGTTTCACATGTTGGGAATCGAAGGTGGTTGATGAAAATACTTGGCGCGAGCTGATCACGAAGACAGTTGTTGAGATGCAAGAGAAAGCCTCGTCCAATTTGAAAAGAACCGGAAACTACGGAAGCGGCAAGCGCCAATGGGTTGTACTCCATTGAAATCGAGCGTATTGTGCTGTTGAACATGCGGACGCGAGTGCATGTGTCAGGCAGGCCTAGTGAGCCACGAGCGAGGCCACTCGGGACCAACATCGAAAAGACGACGATTGCTGGTGAGAACGTAAGCAGAACCGGCGCAGCTTTGGTTAATACGCTGCTTTGGTTTTATTTACTACGTGCATGCTGGTGATTTGCTTCATTTCAGATGATCGGTTTGCTATATTTTGTTAACACTTACTTTATTATCTCATTTTTATGTATAACTGAGCATTATTCTCTTTATTTGCATACTCGGCTTAAAAGAATGATGGTTAATTTTGATATTAGTTTACGCTTGATACCTATCTGCCACCTTAAGGCCATGACGTCTATGTTGATAGCATTTTATTTCATATCCTAATTTACTGAACAGTCGTCTGCATATCCGTAGACCTTTTGATATTTATATTATCAGATATCGTCATTCCAAGGGATTGACATTTTCTTGACATCCCCGGTGAGTCTCCGCTTGATGTGTATGTTGACAAGACACCTATTAATAGTACTAGCACCCGACAAAGGAACAGGAGTAGTTATTTTGGAAAACATCATTTTGTTCGAATAATACAAGCAATACTTACCGATACTAAGTGTTTGTACGCTAGGTAGCATGTCGAGAGAAAACCATACAGGTTGAGAAGCTATTACCTGCGCTGTGTCGCCAATGACGCCTTCACCCAACGACCACAAGAAAAGTTCAAAGACGATCCAGAAAGAGACTTTTATACATGAAATCACATTTGCTGATATAGTTTTGAAGGCAAAATGAAGGAAAGCTACTAAATTACACTTGAGCCAACCAACAGAAGGAAAACGTCAAATGCAACGGCGAATAAGCAACCGTCTACTCAAGCGCCAATCGTATATGTCCTTAACAATAGCATCATGGGACCCCAAACGTAAAGCGAACATCCATTTAGAGTGACGGGCACTGGCCAATCAGAATAACGAAATGTAGCGTTTAAACAAATGTCATGAAACAAACGGGAATAAGAGGTGCAGACCAAAAAAATTAAAACTAGTGCCATACTTGTGTGACAACTAAATATTTCTGTTACCTAATCAAGTAGGAAAGTGATGCAGAGAAACCAATGGAATGTGTTCTTGTAAATGACACTGCCGAAACGGACATGGAGAGGAGCGTCCATTAACAATGATATGTGTGTATCAATTGGGCTAACTTAGTGGAGCGTTTAAACAACAGTCAATAAGTAGAAAATAGGAAGAATCAAGAATGGCTACTAACCTCATTCACAAAAATGACTATCTAATAGTTGTTCTCCTGATATCCTGCAAAATCTGATGCCCGCTAAGCTTGAATTGATTTACGCGGAAACCGTGACACAGCTCCGAACTCGCGATGCTCGGATTCCTCATATGTACACGTTGCAAAATGCTCACATGAAGGAGCTCCCTACTTCCAATATTCTCAATGGTGGATGCGCGGAAAATATTTTGCCGCGATTGTTAGCGCAAGTTATCAAACCAATCCGAAGTGAACTCACCAGCTATACTCTCAAACATACCTTTTTGTTTGTCTAGAAACTGCGTGATTTAAAAGTGAACGGAAGCGTATTGTTTTTTTATGCTTGTTTTTCGTTCATTAACCTAACACCTAGAAGTCATAGGTGTTCATGAGCACCAAGTGTGGTTTCCAGCGGATCATCTCAAATCCTTAATCCCACTATGCACGAGGGATATCCAGTTCCAATTCAATGGGTCAATGTATCGTCGAATAGCTGGCGTGGCCGTGGGCAGTCCGGTTGTACTAATACTGACTGATCTTTTCAGGAGAAACTTCGAGAACACCAACATTCGTCCTTATATACAAAACGTGCATTTGTATACCAGAAAGCTCGATGACACATTTGTTGTGGTTGATAACACTCAACAGGCAACGCTTTTAGTTGATGGCCTGAATGATTGCTATCCATCGATCACAGTTACAATGGCAAATGAAGCAGCCGACACCTTCCATTTCTCGGATTGTGACTGAAAAGGAATCCAGATGATACGATCACTGGATCCGTGTACCGCAAGCTTAATTTGTCAGAACAGTACCTAAACTTTAACAGTTCCTGTTCGATTAACTACAAAAGAGCGCTTGTGCACACCACTTTTGCAAAAGCTAGTAAGATCTGCGCCGATGAGACTATTGACAGTGAGTTGCAGCGAGTCTTGGCAACATTACGCGAAAACGCGTATCCGAAGGATTCATAACACATGCCAATCAAACGGTAAAACAATGGAAAAGTTTGCATCCAGATACCATTCAAAGAAGATAAAAATGACAGACGAATTCGATATCGTCTCCGTTAGTCCATTAAGAAATGTTATTATGCGGTCGAGCTAGTGCTTCTACACCAGGTTAAGAAGTTGCTCGGCAAATCCGACATAGACAAGCCAGACTCTAAAGTTACCACCTCTAGTATCTACCTTTTCCATTGTACTTGCAAAAGCAAGTATATGCCCCGAAATGAGAGGAGGCTATTCACAAGGATTTTAGAGCATGTCCCGCTTAACATGGTGGCAGACGGCCCGAAGTTGCCCGCTAGCTTCGTTGCCCGGCACCTACTTGATTGCTCTACTTGCCAACTTCCACGTGAGTCATTCAGGATCATTAATCGACAAAGCACTCCAAGTCTGCTTCAGTTTGCAAAGGCCTCAGCGATCCGCAGACTTAAGCCCAATTTATGTAAGCAGACGGAATTTCTGACTACGCTTGCCTTAACTTGGTAAGGAGTGATCGATTAGCTTCATTTAAACCGAACCATTTGTACCCCGATTGCCCTTCGTTTGTTGCGTAGTAGTAGTTCCACTGATTGACTGTCAACAGGTGATGAGAGGAAACGAAATGACTGCATTCAGAATATACTGTTGAAATGCCGCTTCTTCTTGCTATTCTGAAAGACACCTACCTGTCTATTACCCACCACTTTGTCTCTACTGGCTCCAGGCGAGAGTTGGTCGTTGCTGGAGTGGAAGGGGTGTACGGTCGGCGTAGCTAGGTTAGGCTCAAAGCGTGGTTCTTTGCATATGGATTGTGTGTGGAGTAGACAACTGTCCAGCCACCACCTTGTGTGCGCTTGATTTCATACATACAGCGTGCTTGTGTTTGCTGTGAAGGAGTGTGGGTTGGTTCCGTTGATGAAAGCTGGCTAACTTTCACATGCCTCCCGGTCTTGTTCCATCGGGTTTACACCGGATCAGGGTTGTGTGGGTGGATCTGTTGATGGTGCAGCGCACGTTACCCAATGATATATATGTAGGTGCAGGCTTCTTAAGGCAGTTCCCATGGAGGCCGCAGTGACTGGCAAATCCGGAACCGGATGCAGTCAACCATATACTTCTACTAAGACAACTGAGGTGGATCGCGCATATCAGCCACATGTATTCGAGGCGGATACGGAAATATCTGCTTTATAGCCAAATATGTTCAACCAAGCGAAAAGTGGGAAAATCGAATGCATGTTACCGAGGCATGCTCAAGTTGAGTATGTCACGAACCAAGGTTGCTTTCAGGTGATTGGATGCGATGACCATTGGTGACCGCTGATGGCGAGAGCATATCAAGTGGGCGGTTGCCCAGGTGCAAGAGAACTCGCTACTGCATGCGAAAAGAAACATCGGATAAGGAAGCAACAGAAGATGAATGTAGATGACCAATCGACGTCGAACACAAAGTGCTGTAGCACATGGGGTCCCAAACGCCTCAGCCAAGTTAGCTTAGTAAGCCACCAGTGACGCCAAGGGGCCAAATTCTAAGAGAAGATGAGTAGGCTATGTATATGATCATTATCTGCAGGGCGCTTAGAAAATAGCATTCTGCAGTTCAAATCATTTTACTAACTCAGCCCATTAATATTGTTGATATGGTAAGTGCACTAGATGGTCGTTGCAGTTGGACTTTATGTGTGCATTTGAGCTGAGCGTCCTGCATTTCACATGTTTGCTGTTGAATTATATCCCCTTTGTGAATGTTGACTACCTATATATTACCTTCCAGTTCGTCTATACTAGTTCCAGAAGACAGTTAGTCATTGTGGGGGTGGGGGACGGGGTGCATCGTGCTCGTGACGGAGATAGACGCAAAAATTGGTTCCATGTAACCTGTGTGGAACGGCCTACGGCCCGGCCATCACCTTATGTTCGTCTGGTGTACATGATTAATTAAGAGGCAGGGATGGTTCTGTTCTGCTTGTTGAACAGTGTGGGCAGCCTCCGTTAATGAAACATGGCTCCTATCCACATGCCACCGTTCATTAATCCTTCGGGTTTACATTGGATATGGGGTGTGTGGTTGGAACTGTGGGTGGTGGAGCGGAAGTCACCAATGGTCCCTTTGTAGGCGCAGGCCTCCTGTGGCTGTTCCGTTGGAGCATACAATGACAGGCAAATCCGGATACGGATGCCGCCAATCCATCATTCTCTCTCTCTATCTCCCTCGTTATATATATATATATATATATATATGTATATATATGTATATATATATATATATATATATATATATATATATAGTCGCAACGAGACTGGACCTTAACGTGGTGCGACAGTTTGCGTACCTCATTGACCCACTGAGCTATACTGGGTGATGCCTCCGGGCAAATTCCTGAGCTACTCCTACCAGGTTGGTCATTGGTTAGATGTCAGACGAACTCAGACTCCTGGTCCTCCAGGTTGGAGGTTTGAAATGGGATGGCGTCCATTTCTGCAAAACTAAATCATTGCTACCTCCCCGCTGCTTTGCGGACAGGCTTTTGAGCCAAAGGCTTTGGATGAGGACCCTAATCGTCCTCCTGTCTAGGTCTGGGCGCCCTGGCAGTATATCAGCCCACATATAACCATGACATCTTCTTCAAACATAAACTTCATCCTGCATCGGCCGTCGCGCAGATTATCAAGCGCCGCCTTATCTGCTGCATACAGCAGGGCGGATAAGCGAAGACATGCTACTGCTGGCGCCTCCCTTCTTTCTTTTCCACCTGTTTCCCTTACTCCCATCCCTACCCCCATTACTAACCTTCCTTCTATAATTCCCAGCTTAATTGACAGCAACCGAAGTGCCACTGGAGTAGAACCATCTGCAGCCACCATCCCACTACACCTATCGGACGCCTATCTGCAAAAGACCCTTATAAGGCCACGCTGTCCCGTTTCTATGGCGACATTCAACGTTCGCACTCTAAGACAAACAGGTCAACAGGCTGCACTCGCACGCGCCTTGGACACACTGGGTATTGATGTGTGTTGTGTGTCCGAAACTAAGATCAGTGACCTTAACGGGGTTATTGAATTAACTGCACCCGTCTTATCCTCTCGTTGTTGGTTGCACGCATCCGGAGACGCCGATGCAGCATTCATGGGTCAAGCTGGTGTAGGTATCATCCTAAGCTCCAAGCCTGAGCCATAGTTGGTTGATTGGATTCCGGTGAACAGCCAATTATGTGCAGTCCGTTTGACGACAACAGCTATAGTTGATTCACGAAGTACTAAACGACGCTGTTTGTTTGTGATTTCCGCTTATGCTCCCAACGACTGCAGTTCTAACGCTGTCAAGGACACATCCTATCACGAACTGAACGCGCTACTACGCGGTGCTATTAGCTCAGATATTATAGTACTTGCAGGGGATATGAACGCACAAGTAGGGCGTCTGAGCTCTTCAGAAGCTCGGCTGGGTGGTAATTGTGGGCTTAACTACGAACGGACTGACAACGGTGAGCGTCTGCTGCAATTGTGTGCTGAGCACCAGTTGTTTCTTAGTAGAACTGCTTTTAGACACAGTGGGCGCCAAAGTGCTACTTGGCGTCCACCTGTAGCTGGCCAGCGGTGGACCCAAACTGACCACATAGCCATAAGTTACAGATGGCGGGGTTCCATCCTGGATTGCTGCTCATACTGGAGTACCTGTGTCGACTCTGATCACGTGTTGGTAAGCTGTCGTTTCTCCATGAACTATACCGGGAGGTGCACCAAGTGTCCCCTACCATTGGCAACAGAGAAATTGTCTCAGTCCTCGGTCAGGCAAGCCTATCAAGAAGCACTGTATACCGAACTTCCGCTGTCTTGTCCTAATGACACTGAGCTTCAGTGGAATAGAATCTCGGTCACTATGCACGACGCAGGAGCATCTGCTTGTGTCACTATCAATCGTCACCGCACCAGTCACTGGATATCCGAGAGGTCGGTGAACCTGTTGGAATCCAGAAGAAACCTCCCGGCTGGCTCTGAACACAATGTGACCAGACGGGCTATTAGGCATGAACTAAAGCGGAGCCTATGTGCTGACAAGGAAGCCTGGTGGACCAGTAGGACTCAAGAAATGGAGGAGGAAGGAGCAGTAGGCAATTACCGCAAGCTCTAACAGCTAATCCGCACCACTGGTCCCAGAAAACCAGGCGTCAGTGACACAATCAGAGAGAGCGCGGGTGCGCTGATACACAATAAGGAGCGCCGTATGGCTCATTGGGCGGAACACTTTCACGGTCAGCTCAGCTGGCCCCTTGCTTCCGGACCTCTTCCTACTCAGGTGATGCAGGACGAGCCATGGACGGTTAGTTTAGAACCTCCGTCGGAGGCCGAGATCAAAGCCCTTAATCCTTTTCGTCCCGCCGGCCCGTATTCCCTCGCAACTGCACTATTTAAGGATGGAGGTGAGGTCTTCTGCAAAGCACTGACCTCCTTATTCGAATCTATCTGGAAGCAAGAGAGTGTCCCGGCTAATTGGAGCGAATCAATTATAGTGGCAATATACAAATAGCGCAGTCGCACAGACTGTTCTAACCACAGGGCTATTAGCCTAACGCCAGTTGTGACAAAATTACTGGCCTCGATTCTCGTTCGTCGCCTCACTGCCTAAAGGGAATCTCGGATTATGGAAGAGCAGGCAGGTTTCCGCCCAGGACGTGGCTGTATAGACTGTATATTCACTTTGCGGCAGGTGCTAGAGCAGCGCCACGCATACTGCAGATCGACAATAGCTGTGTTCCTCGATTTCAAGCGTGAGTTCGATTCAGTCGATCGATCGATTTTGTTTGACATAGTTACGCGGAAAGGTGTTTCCACGAAATATGTGAACATTCTTCGTGCCCTATACTCGAACACTACAGGCCGCGTCAGGGTCTACGGTGTCCTATCGGATAGCTTTTCGACTACAAGTAACGTTCGACAGGGTTGCCCGATTTCCTTATTTTTGTTCAATTTCGTCGTAGATTCTATCATGGAGTGTTCCCTTGCGGAATCTCACGATGTAGGAGTTGAAGTGCTGCCTGGTGAACGGTTAGTTGATCTAGATTATGCGGACGATATCGTCTTGCTTTTCGACAGATGTTGGGGCGGCACAATCAACCCTGAATAGCCTGTCCAGAGTGGTCCCATTATTTGGTATGCACTTCGCACCTTCAAAGTGCAAAGTGTTGCTGCAGGACCACCAGCCACTTGATGACCACTTGACGCTTGCTAACGAGGAACTCGAGGTGGTTGATCATTTCACTTATCTTGGCAGCTGCATCAGCAATGATGGGTGCATAGAAACTGACGTCAGCTCACGCATTGCAAAAGCCAGAGCTACCTTCTTGAACCTGCGGCATCTTTGGCGACAGAAGAGAGTTTCGCTCCGTCTGAAAGGCCCTGTGTACAAGGCCACAGTGAGGACCGTTCTGCTGTATGGTATTAAGACTTGGCCCCTTCGGTCTGAAGATCTGAGGCGCCTTCAAGTCTTTGATCATCGTTGTCTGCGAAGCATTGCTGGTGTCGGATGGCACCAGCGTGTCCGCAAAGATGATGTGCGTAGGCGAGTACTAGGTGGTGATAATCATGCTAGCTCCATAGAACAACAGATAGCACTGAATGGGTTGCGTTGGTTGGGGCACATGCTACGTATGCCAGTTCACCACTTACCTATCAGGGCCTTGTTTAGTCTGCCAGGTGTAGGGTGGCGCAAGGCTCGAGGCGGACAGAGGTTGACTTGGCAGCGGGAAATGAAGTCACTGACGACCAAACTGGGTGCCGTTGGTCCGTCACGCCTTCCGGGCTGGAGTCCACGTTACTCGCCTTGTGCTTGGCTCAAACCTTTACAGGACATGGCTCGCAACCGACACCAGTGGCGCGTCTGCTGCTGTCTCCTAATTGCATTGCCTGTTTAAAGTGTGTTTAATGCTGAGTTATCTGCGGGATAATGGCTGATTACGACGCGTGGCAGTGGAGACCGAAAGGAAGCTGTCTCGCCGATGCCGCTTAATCTTTGCACGATGGCCAGCTGATTGTGACGGTATGTTATCTACACAAAGTGTAGGCGCCTTGACCCTGAATGGTTGGTTAGGGCATTAAGGTTTTCAGGTAAGTGCTCCGTCTCTCCATCTTTTTATTAATCATTTCATAGGTCCTCATAGTTGTATGGCAGCGAAGCATCAGTTCAAATGGCTGATGTACTGCTGTTGATGATATATATATATATATATATATATGTATATATATATATATGTATATATATATATATATATATATAAGTGGTTGCCAGCATCCGGATCGGATTTTCCTGTCACTGTGGCCAATCGCAGGAAGGCTGCGCCTGCAGAGGGACCATGGGTGGCTTGCGCTGCACCACCCACAGCTCCAACCACACAACTCATATCCAGTGTAAACCGGAAGGAATAAGACCTGGAGGCATGTGAATGGGAACCACGTTTCATCAACGGAGCCGGCCCACACTCGTTTACAGGCAAACACAAGCACGCCGTATTTGGGAGTCAATCGCACATAAGGGGTTGGTTGGACCGTAGTCCGCTCCACACTGAGTGCATGGAACCACTGTTTGATTCTAACAAGGTCACAAGGACCGTGCACCCCATCCCCTCCAACTACGACCAACTGTCTCCTGGAGCCAGTATGGACGAGGTAGTGGGTAATGGACAGGTAGGCACCTACTTTTGTTCATCGCAATCAGCCGACGATTCAGGTATATCGACCTGGTATCCGGAAAAGCACCAGACGGCCGTTTCGCCCTATTGGGGCTCATCAGTGGTGCGCATCCTTCGGTCCTCCGCGGAGGATCGAACCCATGACTGCTAGTGGCTCTTGCCAACTAGTCCGCAGCTTATGCAACTGCGCCATGGAGGACGGTATCTGACTATCATGAATGGTTAGCTAAATGCGATATAGCCCGACGCATCCTCCACTGCCATGCAGGCGCCTGCCATGCAGATGACAGCGGTCGGCCTTCCGGCGTCAGGACTTCCCGGTTACGGCAGCTATGAATCGACATAGCATTTTGTGGAATCCGTACGGGCGAATGGGTATTACTTATGAATGGAAGGATTGCACAAAATGCTATGTCGATTCATAGCTGCCGTAACCGGGAAGTCCTGACGCCGGAAGGCCGACCGCTGTCATCTGCATGGCAGGTGCCTACATGGCAGTGGAGGATGCGTCGGGCTATATCGCATTTAGCTAACAATTCATGATAGTCAGATACCGTCCTCCATGGCGCAGTTGCATAAGCTGCGGACTAGTTGGCAAGAGCCACTAGCAGTCATGGGTTCGATCCTCCGCGGAGGACCGAAGGATGCGCACCACTGATGAGCCCCAATAGGGCGAAACGGCCGTCTGGTGCTTTTCCGGATAGCTGGTCGACATATATGAATTGTCGGCTGATTACGACGAACAAAAATACTCACCAAAGTCCTTCCATTCATAAATAGGTAGGCGACTTATCAACATGCACATCAAGTGCAGCCAAACCAGGGATGTCAAACAAAATTCCATCAGTTGAGAGAAATATAACCAAGAAATTAATTCGAGTAATGCATAAGAAAACGGTGACATGAATCTTATATTAATGAGCATGTGGAATAAGTTGTTTACCAACGAATACGAGGTACGTTCACGAGGTCAGGAAGTTTATTTTACGGAAATGCTACAAACACGAACATTTTATCGAAATAACTACAAGTCGCTTAAGCGACGTGTGCAAGTGTATAGAACAGAGCATACTAAGGCATTTATATAGGAAAGCAAAGCACTAGGACAAAATTGAAAACCCACCACCTGAAATAAATAGACTTAGCAGGCAAGCATGCTGTTAGTAAATCGAATGCAGCGTACTTACAAACGCTGCGCCGATTCTGCCTACCTTCTCTGCAGGACCCGTCATCGCTTCGGTAGTGGTCCCGAGTGGCCTCGCTCATGGCTCACTAGGCCTGCCTGACTCAGACACTCGGGACCGCATGTGCTACAGCACCATGCGCTCGATGTCGATGGAGTACAACCCATCGGTGCTTGCCGCTTCCGCAATTGCCGCTTCTTCTCTGCATGTATGAGGTCCTTTTTCCGCACTTTGGCAACTTCCTTCGTGATTAGATCGCGCCATGCACGCCGATCAACCACCTTTGATTTCCATGACCTACAATAAAGATTAGAACGTGAGATGTTCACTTTGATCATGTACTGGTAACGTAACTTTGGTTTCCTCACATGCCGCTTCCCAATACTCAGCTGACCACATAATAACTATTTCCATATCCGCGTCGAATCCATACGGCACACATGACCGAGCCACCTCAGGTGTCTCAGTAAAAGTATGCAGTCCACTGCATACACGCCACTTTGTCGCATCACTTCGTGTCAGCAACTCTGTCTCCCAAACTGATGCGCAAAATCCGTCGCAGACACTGCTGATGGAACCGCTAGTGATATCGCACATCACGCCGTACAGATGCCCGTACAGATGAACGGACAGCACCATGAATTTGTACACCATCAGCTTCGTGTCAATGGTAAGCTGATGCTTGTTCCACACTCGGTACGCTAGCTTCCCGAATGCCGCCGCTGCCTTCGACACGCGGATACGCAGCTCACTGTGTAGCTGCTGATCAGTCGACATCACACTCCCAAGGTAGCAGAAGCGAGAGGTGGTTTCTAATACTTCAGCACCAATGCTGATTTGCGGCAATATTGAAGATTGCACCTTCGGTGAAGGCTGAAAGAGACAGACAGTTTTGCTTGTGTTGAGGTGAGCCCGAATTTGGCCGCTGTCGAAGCCAGAGCACTAGTCATGTGTTGCAACTCATCCGCGCTGTGTGCAACCAACGCACACTCGTCAGCAAACAGCAACGTTCGGGTAGTTGTCTCACAGAGTAGAGTTATCGCACCAAAACGACGGATGTTCAGCAACCCAACAACAATACCGTGCTCCACACGAACACCGTAAGCACAAGCCGCATCAAAAACACAACACATCATTGCATGAAGATACCTACTAAACAGGACAGGAGCTAAGACACAGCCTTGCTTCATACCAGGGACAACTGCAAAGTCATCCAAAGTCTCTTCGCTCAGCTGCACCATCGCTCGCATACCACTGTGCAGACATTCAATTAAACTTATAAACTTACGCGGGCAACCAAACTTACCCAACACCAGCCACAATGCCACGCGGTTCACCGTATCAAATGCCTTGGTGAAATCATCAAACAGCGAGTACAATGTCTGGTGTCGTTCTCTGCACTTCTCTTGCAACTGACGAGCCGCAAACACCATATCTATAGTGCTGCGACCCGAACGGAATCCACACTGCTCTTCCGCCACGTTAGGTTCCACAACCTGACTGACGAGGCGGTTGAGCAGGACTCGGTCAATTACCTTGCCCACACAACTCAGCAAGTTGATGCCACGATAATTCGTGCAACATTGCTTGCTACCTTTGCCCTTGTACAGTGGTAGCACAAGGGCATCCTTCAGCTCAGCAGGCACCTCCTTCTCAATCCATACACGTTGCACCAAGTGGTGCAGCGCAGTCAAAAACGCGGTTCCGCCGTGTTTCAATACTTCAGGCGGAATCCCGTCCGCACCGGTACACTTGCTGTTTCACAGCTAAGTAAGTGCTCTCTGCGTCTCATCCAGTGTCTGCGTGTCCGCCACATTCGCCTTCACATCGTGCTGATTCAGGCCGTTCAATGTAAGCCAGTCGATTTCCGAACGGTTGTTCAAGAGAGAGTCAAAGTGTTTTCGCCAGATCTGCAGTCTGTGTGCAGGTAGCGCCTGAACTACCATCGATCAGCGTCCTCAGAGGCTCCAATCTTGGTCCATACACCGCCTTCAACCAATCAAAGAATTCCTTGTGTTGGCGGCGTTCGGCGTAGAATTCCATCTACTTCACCTTCTCCGTCCACCATGCATTTTAAATACGGCTGAGCTCTCGGGTCAGTCGCCGTTGAAGTTTGCGAAACTGACTCTTCTTCCCCAAGTCCCTGGGGTCTGGTACATGTGCAACAAATGCTGCATTCTTCACCGACACTAATGCGCCGATCGTCGCATTGTTCTCATCAAAACAAACAGGCTGCTTGCAGTTTGCGCGCTCGATGGTCTCCTCGGCAGCAGCTGTCACCTGGTTGCGAATGTGGTTCCACAGGTCGCCCACTGTGGCTATGCAGTCCACATCACACAGGCGTGCAGCCATCGCCTTCTCCAGCTCAGTATGTTTCGTCACAGTACCGAGGGAGAGAATGTTAAATTTACGCCGGTTCACGGCGGGAGTGCAATACATAAATTTACGAAAATATATGTACAGTTTGGTCCGCACCAATTTGTGACCAGTGCCACACTCAGCTCCACGCAGTACACGTGTCATGCGCACTTCACGCATATCACGCTGACGTACGATGATATAGTCCAGCAGGTGAGCGTGACCACTACATGGGTGTGCCCACTTTGCCATATCACTCGCACCCAGTGCAAACCGAGTGTTCGTGATCGTCAGGCCATGAGTAGAACACAGTGAGAGCAGGGTGTCAGTGTTCGCATTCGCTGAACCAATGTCATGCGGACCGATGACATCTGTCCACACCAATGCATCACGCCCAACGCGCGCGTTGAAATTACCCAGCAGAAATAGTCGGTCGCTTCTCGGATCAGACCGTATCACGGAGGAAAGCTGAGTATAGAATTTATCACGCATGTCATCAGGATAACACATGGTCGGACCGTACGTGCTTATAAAGGTGGCAACCTTACCTCTCTGGAGTCGTAGGCGAACAGTCGTCGGTCGCGCGCTGATGCCCGTTGGTTCACCCACCAGCTGGTCATGGAGGCGATCGGATATTGCAAATCCGACCCCATGATCACGTAGTGCTGAGGCGGCGTTGCCCACCCAGTAGAATGTGTAGCCAGCACCTGCTTCATGCAACTTACCTTGTTTAGCGAGCCGGGTTTCACTGAGCGCCGCAATATCGATGTGGTAGCGCGCCAGTTCCATCGCGACGAGTGCAGTGCGTCGCTCCGGGCGCTCGCTGGAGTTCCGGTCCATTAGTGTGCGCATGTTCCAGCACCCGATTCTGAGTGCCTTGCGAGCAGGCATACGATTGCATTGGTGGGCAACCGCACGCGAGGTGGTCGTTGTGCTTCTGAGGTTTGCTTGAGATACTCCACCCGAAGCCTTTGGTGCAATAGCCTAACTCACAAGACAGTGGGTGGTTTGGAAGTTTGCTTGAGGGACTCCGCCCGGAGCCTTTGGCTCAATAGCCTGACCCACAAGGCAGTGGGGAGCAGATCCAGCTCGGGAATGTGATTGCAGAGACAGATAGAGATATGCATGACGGCCGTCACACTCAGCCTTGGAGGTAGTGGAACGAGTTATATATATTTTGCGACCGTAGTAGGATAAAGCTGCGACCACTGTCAGAAGCAAGTCGGTTTTGGCGGGTTTGCACCAATTTGACCAGGGGCTGCCTGGCTTGAGGCGGACAGTAGCAAACCAATGAACACCCGGAGGTGCCCTCCCACCGTCAGAGACAATGCGTGGCGCTCGTGCTCTACGCCAGTCGAGCTGTGAGCTTATAACCCGTAGACCTGTTGTCTCCCATGGCTAGGTTTTACGGGAAGAGGGCCATCGATCACTTCCTAACCTTCGAAGAGGATGGATTAGGATACTAACAGGGCGCCCACACCTGACCGGTGAACGACTCGGGTTCTCAACCAAAGCCTTGGATTAAATGAACACCCGAAAGGCAGCGGGTCTAGCACATGGTCAGTTCACTGACTCATGCGGATTGGTGTCCTGGATCTTAGCAGGGCGAAGGGCGAAACCCAACTCCCACCCAGCGGTCGCCACGAGGAGCCGCCCAGGACATAAGTCAATGGCACAACATTAGCAGCAGTGGGTAGACCATCTGTCAGGATCTAGCCACCATCAGCCTCAGCGCACCATAGGCTCTCCCGCCTATATATATATATATATATATATATATATATATATATATATATATATATATATATATATATATATATATATATATATATATATGTAAATATACGGATACGGACGCCGCCAAATCATGCATGTGTAAAATACCTTGTTTTGCCCCATGCTGAGGCTGATGTTGCATTCATGATGCTTCTTCACCGCAGTTGGGCTAGACCACGTTACCTATGACTATACACCATTAACCTAATCATATCGACTTCGTTTACTTTGAATTGCTCAGTACTCTCTCGATCTCTCTGCCGCACATACTACTGCGGTCTCCTTCGTATGCCTTATCGTGACATACACTTGGTCCAGCGCAGTGATATGCCTGAGGTGCTCTCAATGGCCGAGAATGATGCAGAATTACTACGACGCTCAAACGCAGTGTTCCATGCATCCTGATGGATAGATGGTGCGAATCAAATGTATGCCAACATGCGTGGACCCACAAGGATACCAGTAGTGAGCCAGCCGGAAAGGAGGTAACGTTTGAGATTGCCGGTAAATTGTCGTTTATTGCGCACTTACTATTCGACATGCAAATGCTCGTAACATGGAAAGTTTGGCTGTTATTCTTATCTACAAGTGGAAGTGTTACACGTTCACCTTATTAGGGTTCTTGAGGATAAATATTCTCCCATTGGGATCGTGATGTATGATGCACAACTGTGAGCCCACCTGAGTCCAGTGCATTGGTGCGAACATTCCGCAGTTGTTAACGCTCAGATTGACTACAACCTCAATAACCAGACGCATGAATACAGGTTACCATGCACTCTAGGAGTTTTCCTTCCTAGGTGTCAGTATCCCCACACAGTGACTGGAGCTCAAATGCATGTGAACACGTTCGTTCTTCTCGAACGACAGTACTTTGCAATCTCAATCACCAGGGCCACACAATTCACGCAGACCTAGTGTCCGGCCAGAGTACCAATGGTTTTGGGAGTGACTTCGAATAGTCGTCAAGCCTCCATGTGAGTGTTACTCATTTGCAATGCCCGCAACACATAGGCCATCCTCTATATGCCCAGTTGAAAGGCCACAAACGTGTGTGGGTGTGTGTATGAGTGTGTGTGTTGGATTCAAAGGCACACTAATAAATCCCTTAGATTGGTCGCCCATTCTCAAGCATACCCATCTTAAAAAGCCAGCGGTAATAGTGACGTCGTTAGCGTACATGGGTCCCGTTAACTCCTGGGTACCAAGCGGTTGCTGCTGATAATATTCCACACTCGTTCGTACATTGGATTGAACAATTGGGTGTAGTGATCAACAATTATCCCTGGAATTCATGTACTCTACAACCCTTCCTCGCTTTGGAATGCAGTTTGGAAAATCGGTGTTCAAGACCCAACAACTTTTGTTGCAAGTGTCCACACGTTGGCTCGTCCGTGTAAGCTGAATAATCCCGGCAAGTCAGTGACTAGCGATTAACATGCTGATGTTGATGCTACATGTTCTGTTTCATATATTAGTCACAATAATGGGTGTAGCTATATTTCCAGCTGAACATCGCTCATACTGAAGTTAGGATAAGTCAGCCATTATCGAGATAAGGTGCGGAAGAGCAAACGTTCCTTTTACAATTTAAATTAAAAATGACCAATCATCTAGATTGACTTAAAAGTAGATTAGTCCAACTATGGTGTTACGGTAGTGTTTAAATAAATATTTAATTGGAAAATACCTTCAGCACAGAAACAATTGATTTGTATGCTGACAGTTTGTTAGTAAATTGTAAGTGGTAAAATTATGATGAGAAATCCAGTTCGCATGGGAATATCATACGTTCAGTTAACCACCTTATCTGCGCCATCTGCCGAGGCTCTTGATACCCATTATTTGTCTACCCTCATATGATTAACTATGCAATGCTCACTGTTTCCATTGCAAATCACACCATTGGTATGGAGATTTACTGGTTCATTGCTTTCTCAGCCATGTCTAAGTGGTTCCATTCCAAATCCCGTTGTGAAGATATCATCGTACCCAGGTGTCCCACGACATACTCATTTCAGAGATATTAGATAATTAAATGTTGGGCAAGGTACTTCTTGTAAGTTTGCTAAAACAGCTTGCACACTCTTTCAAAATCCGATGATAGAACAGGGAGCAGCGGACTTTTCCACATGTGCATTTAGTACATTTAGTTGTGCATCATTCTACCTGGTAACCATACTCACAGCATTTGCTTCCGTATTTCCATATCTGTCTCAATCTATTGTTGATACCCACACTTCTGACTAAACTTAAGGCTGTCGTTTCGGTTCCCATCCAAACGCTAACTAACCACTGACAGTCGTATTGGTGACTTATAATTCTACTTGCGATTTTCTAAAACTAGAGCAATCTGACTGTTCTTCTTTCATTCAATCCAAACTCATGCACGTACGTTGTGCTATGGTTCATGACGGTTAGTATTTCTTCATCCAGTTTGTGGTAGTCCATACACAAGTGTGAACAAATGCCCGTTTGCAACATTGCAGGTACTGTCACTCGAACCAAGGACCTTTGGTATGTCAACTGATATCTCACGTTGAATGACTAAGTGGAAGCCATTTAGAAACAGTTATAAGCACCACAATTCAGCCTGACAGACTGATGGCATCTTCACTCGCGTAACACCATGATCTGCTGACTCGATGTCTAAATGGGACTCGGCTAAAGTACAAAACGCGCTAACATCTGTTCGTGTCTCGATACATTCCCACTTGACAGATGGATCTTATTACATTTCTTCTCGTGTGACACCGTGACTTATTAGGGGTTGCAAAATGAGGTCAATGTATCCCATCTCAAGTGTCTCTATACGCCCCATTGTACTGCGGCCGCCTTCAGGTAAACGCACTGAGATTCAGACAAGTCATCAAGGTTGATTCCCGGAACAGCGGCAATACGTTGTGATATCCGAATCGAAATGCATGGGCATAGGTAGTATTCTAGACACTGATGGATTGGTCAAGATATGCTAGCGGTCCGAACGAATGACCAAGGGGAAATAAATAGTAACACATGACGGACTGCTTGGTGGTTCTACCTCCCTGTTGATTCTCGCTCACCTCGGACAACAGACGATTAGAACCGGCTCTGGTTTTACCTTACGACACGGATAGCCTGCAGTGGACATAATCGCACCATTTCCCTGCTAACTTGAAAAGTTGCTTACGCCATCTCCGTCATTCATTTTGGTGTCATCCTTATTCTATATACCGCATGTAAGTCGGGCTTGGGTGCAGTTTCATTTTAGAATGATTAACTACTGACTTGGTGCAATGTGGTATCTTTATTGCACCTGTCTAGAACGGATGAGCCACAGGTAACCTAACTTTTTTAGGCTTATTTAACTCGGTTGTATTTCGCGATGACTTCACGTGTTGCCCATTACGATATTGTACTCATCATGATCTATGCTATGCTATTCTTGCTACCTCCTCAAGCGGCGTCTAGTAAGGTTACATACCGAGAGTGAGCTATGGCATCTTCATTTTCGTATTATTATTCGGCCGCGATTCATATCACTATGTCAGCTCCATGGTATTGCTCACCATAACTGTAGCTTGACTAGCTGCTCAATGCTAACTTGCATGATGCTTAGAGAGCCGGTGCATCGCAGAATAATGGTTCAGTCCATCCATGAGCTCATTCGTAATTGATGTGAGTGCGGTATTTCCGAGCGATTTGTGTGCTTACTACGGATCAATGCTAGGGTGGCAAATTATTGTGTATGTTTCCAGTTCGATGGATACGTTTGAATCAAAAGGTTATCATCGCTTGGCCGTTTACAGTACGCATAAAATGTCAAATTTGACATTTGTAACACAATGCTCAACGATTGTCCTTCGTGTGACCACTTTGGATTATGCATTCGAAGAGAAATTTCCCTGGAAAATCTGTGTCAAGTGAACAATCCCGACAATTAACCGACTAGCGATTATCACGATGTTGCCATTCCATGTTCCACTCCGCAGGCTAGTGAAGAGAGTGAGTATAGTTATAGTTCCAGTTATCCCTCAGCCATACTGAATTTACCGGGGCCTATGAAAACACACGTATTAACCGGATGGAAGGCAGACGTGCAGAGACGCCTACCAGAATTTGCATTGCACATGGCCAATCTTTTGAATGGATTAAGTAAAAGGTTGCATCTAACGGGAATGGTACGTCAATGTGTTATTATATAACATCGGAAATGAATCGGCGCATAGCGACAATGGTTTTATGAGTACCGAATGGGCTGCACCTGGAACGTACGATATAGACCGTTAGCAAATAGCTTATGGCCACAGTAGAGTACAGGTCGGTAGGTATAACCGGTTGAGTACTTGGACATTTGCACAATAAATGTGAACACTGTTTGGAAAGTCGCATGTTTGACAGTGGGCAGCGGGACTAAGTTGATGTCACTTGTCAATACCAATGGTTGCGCATCAATCGTTCTTTGAGTAGGTGCACATGCCTCGGGCAGCACATGACCGAACCGGTCGGAGACACAGAGAGCCAGAAGTGGACACTGTATCGCATTCGCATGCTGTGTGATCTCCCACATCAGCTACTCAAACCAGACTGTACATGTAGAGGGCAACACCTAAGTGCACACTATTTCACTGTACCAGTAGTCTAGTCATCATTCTACCTAGCAGTTGCTTTACTATTGCCACATCGGATTCCTTCAAATATGGATGCCCAAAATTTAAGGCAGTCACGTCTAAATGTAGAAGAAAACATCAACAGTTCGTATTGGGTAGTTATTCTCATACCTGCGAAAGTGGTTGTTAGCCTGACCTCCAAACGAAACCCATACACGTTTGTCATACCATTGATGATGATGTCTAATGTGCCTCTATGCAGTTTGTGACAGCTCACACTTAAGTTTGGATAAACGCATGTACATATGTTGCATTCGAACTGCCATTGGACACAGATGACGCCAATCTATGTATATATGTATACCGAATGAATTCCACGAGGATCTTCATACCGCTTTTGTACGGTTAACTTAGTGCAGTAGAACGACATTCGAGCAAACCGAAAATAATATTACCAGAACATGAAGAAGGTGAGTTTATGACAGACTCATGTTGATTTCAGGTGTTGCGAATCTAAGGCAAATTTGATCGATGCGAATTCCGTGGAATGCTCAAAAGGGCGGTTTCTCAGGTGCCGGAGAAGGCACTATAGTATGTGGAATAGAAGCACCATGAGTATGTTCCCATTCAATTTACTAATCCAGGCCAATAAGGCGGCGTATGTGGTACGTTTGCCTGCGTGATGAGTAATCTTGCATTTCAGAAGTAGATGTTGCTTGAGCACCCCTGTGTGGATGCGCCTGATGTGAATGTTGACAAGGTGCCTACCTGTCTATTACCCACTACCTCGTCCATACTGGCTCCAGGAGACAGTTGGTCGTCGCTGGAGGGGACGGAGTGCACCGTCCTCGTGACGGTGCTAGGCTCAAAGAGTGGTTCCATGCAACCTGTGTGGAACGGGCTACGGTCCAGCCACCGCCTCGTGTACGTCTGGTGTGTATGATTTCCCAATTAGGCCGGAATGCTTCCGTTCTGCTTGTTGAAGGAGTGTGGGCCGGCTCCGTTGATGAAACGTGGCTCCCATCCGCATGCCTCCCGGTCTTATTCCTTCGGGTTTACACCGGATATGGGGTGTGTGGGTGGAACTATGGGTGGTGCAGCGCAAGCCACCCATGGTCCCCTTTGTAGGCGCAGGCGTCCTGTGACTGTCCCCATGGACGTCACAGTGACAGGCAAATCCGGATACGGACGCCGCCAAATCATGTAAATATGTACCAGTTTGTGGCACAGATATCTAGCCATCGGAATCCTGGCGAAATAAGAAAAAAGGAGCAGCGAAACGAAAAACATGCACCATTTTTGTCCAAATTTTCACTCAACGCTTTTGAGTTTTATAGTTTTTTTCATTATTCAGACAAAGAGAAATCATCACAACACGTATAAACTATATCCTCCATTAAAGTTGTTCATGAGCCATAACTCCACATTATCCAATTAGGGCACAGTGCATTTTGAGATCATAATCAAGAATTCGAGAACCCCTGAACCCCTGGGAAATCAAGCCAACAAAACACAAGTTGATGGAAAGCAAGCCAGTCAACTTGCTACAGGATATGCAACAAAATAAACTAATTGATTAAATCAAATATGGTGGGCCAATTATTAGCTTGATTATGCGGATATATTGTAAGCAATTCAGTGTTGCCTTAAAGCAGTGAAGAATCGTGACATATGAAACCAAAACCTCAATAGGTGGTCGTATTTCCTGTTTTCTTTCACCAAAGAGTTTCCTTTCTGATCCTCAAGAATATGTGAATGAGGATGTCAGGACGTTTCCCGTGGTCACCCAACATCCATTCGCTGAAACTTGAGTGGAATATGGCCTCGTTGGAATATCGCATCCTAGTATAGTAACTTCCGTTGACATGCATTACTTCAGCAAATTGGTCACTTGCAGGTTGCACAGTACTTCTATCATACCCGTTATATTATAATGACCAATCCAGATATGTTGCAGCATAACAGAAGACAGCTTATTTTATGTGTACTATCTCTCTGGATACCTTCAGTGTGGATGACCCTGTGGAACCACCGGACGGTTGAAATCAATCGCAGGCAGTGTTAATAGAATCGCATCAACAACAGATTGATCAAGGTGCGTAGCGGCCACAGTTTGCTAACTAGAGTTGAACTGAAGGTATCATTGCTTTATAGACCTCTGCCTGATTCCCATAGCCAGTGTGGATTCCTACATACTCAAGTTTTCAGAAGGCAGAACAAGCAGTAGCATTTTCCGTCGAACGAATGGATATTACCGGTTCCTGAACACAAACAAACAGTTACAGGCCCGCAGCTGGAGAAAAAGGCAGAATAATTCGGGGAAAGAATTGGAAAAATCATTTCTGCTACAGAAGGATGGTTGCAATGATGGAAGAATAGAAGTAAATTGTGTGTAAACATGCGCACTGGCGAAAAGAGTTCCGCGCATAGAGCAGTCCGTGAAAATTGGCTGAAGGATTGCCTGAACAATAAAACGCACATTTAAACCTCCACCTATTGTACTTATTGCATTTATTGTATTGAGAATTTGGATAGATATAAGCATTTATTGCAACGATAATGCATTATTAACAGTTACTATCTTAGGCATCCTCAGCATTTATTCAACCGTGGCCCCCATTTTTGATCACCATAACTTCAGCAGTATGAAACGCTAGACGTAAATCTATGATTTCCACTGTTCATATTAGTATCTTTTACTAGTATGGCTAAATTTTAATGCTGATTTCACTAAGATTTCCCTTATAAACCGCGTTTTTTTACTTTCAGATTCTCAAGATAAAAATCGTTTTGCCACAACATCAAAGCACTTGTCTGTAATTAGCGAAATTTCATCATTAATCATTAACATTGTAGTTAATTATTGTTAGTTTTTAACTGTAAAGCATGTGATGATTTAATAGGTATAGTAACTTCTTAACAACACGTTTGTCGAAAGATAAGTAGAAACCTTGAACTTGATTTCCTTGAGCAAGCTTACTTATGTCTGGATCCAGATTCGACAGCGAGCTTCGAAAATATCCTCTTGCTGTGATGTTTAATCCCCTTTTTACTTTTGTTAGAAATACCACTACTAATTTCATGTTTAACCAAACAATTGAATGGAAAGGTATCAAATATATTTGCACTATTTCCCACCATCTGGGATATATGATAGGAGAATCAGTTTTAATACAAAAATCCCTTTTATATTGCGTGAATTTAGATCTTGATTGTGATTCACTTTGAAGCTCTACAAGAATTCCGTGGATTTTAACTTCAACATTACAGGACTGTACATAAAAGAGATCTGAAAACCAAAGCAAGTTTTCCATGTCAATCAGGTCATGAAACCCATCTTACATTTCTCTTCGCAGTTGCTGCAACTGACTGACATAAACAATCAAATCTGATTCTTTGAGCTCCTCCGTGACTTTTGCGACAATTGGGAAAGGTAAAATTTCCCTACCTCCGATGTTTTGAGCACGCATTTCCAGCTTTATAAGAAAGGTGATAATGGCTTTTCGTTTATTATAAAATTACTCAACTTGCCTTGAATGATTTTATTTAAAAACCTGAGTTTCGCAAATAGGTCACCCAGATAAAACGTGTCTGGCTTAGATGTGAACAGTTTTCTTTCACAATCAGTTCCAGAAATACAAGTGTTGACGGGGTACCAGAGTGAAGAAAACGGCGTAGTGTTGCACTTGGACAGCCAACCGGATGACCTAAAAAGCCTTCACTTTTCTCCTCATACAAATGGTAGAAAGACCATCATGAAATGGGCGTGATTTGCTATTATTGACAACTATTATAAGGGTTGACATTGAATCATTGAAGTGACTTCCAATTCCTTTACCATCATCATTATACACGTTAGCTAGAGGTGGGAAACACCTCAGCTACTGTGCCGCAATAAATAGAAGAAAAAAGGAGAAAAAATGCAATAACTGCAAGCCTGCTGAGCTACCGGTAACCGATGGTCACAGTACCGGTATGCTACCAGCCGGCTAATATGCGGCAAAAAATTGCTATGCAAAATTATATAAAGCTAAAAAGTAAGATCTAGGTTGGAGAGCGTTAAGAATGATGGGGTGGGACAAAGAAACTCACAGCACGAACGCCACTGAGTTAGGCTCCTAGCCATATCAGCAAGTGTATCCAACCAAACGTATTCATCGTCATTCGTACCCAACCAGTTGCAGAGACGCTCCAACTGAGACCAACTTCGTAGTTAGGGCCTTCATTCCTCTCGACCAACTCATCGCTTGGTCACATCTCCTCTTCTTTAATCTACATCCTCGGCGCGCAAATAACACACGTCGCAGGAGTCGGTGGGCTGACATGCTTAACACGTGGCCCAGCTATCGGAGCTTGGTGCGTGAAATAACGGTGCTGAGCGGTTCATTTATTTTTCCTGCGCCGTAAACAAGTTGTCGAACACGCTCGTTGTTAACTCGGTGTACCCACCAGATGTGAGCTAAATTGCAAAGGCACCGGTGGTCGAACGTAACTAGCCTCTTTATATCCGCTGATCTAAGGGGCTAGGTTTCACAACCGTATATTAGGGTCGAACGTACCGCTGCATTGTACACTCTACTCTTCAGGGCGAGATTGATGTCGCGCCTGTGCCATTAGTGGCGAATGTTAACAAAAGCGTATCGAGCTTTTGCTATACGGTTCGTGATTTCATCTTGAATTCGAAGGTCGCTGATACAACTTCCCAGGTAGTTGAATTGCTGAAGGACTTCTAGCTGATCCCCACCAAGAGTGAGGGTAGGAGGTGGACCAGGCCAATCTTGGAGAATCTCCTTGCACTTCGAGGGTGCGAAGCAAAGCCCGAAGTGACAGACAGCCAGTGTTAATCTGTCCAGTGCCGCTTGGTACGTTTGTGAGCTGTCACAGATTAAGGCAATATCACCAGCATACTCTAAGTGAAGAAGTCGTTCTCTTGGGAGCAGATCCATACCTTCTAAGTCGTATCCTGTAAACGTGATTTCCATGACTTTAACAATAGGGAAGTTGAAGAGGAAAGGTGACAGCGGGCATCCTTGTCTCACACAGCTGGATAGATTAAAGGGCGACGACAGGGTGCCGTAAACCCTAACGCTGCCCGTGCTACACGCATATAATGCTCGGATAATATTTACATATTTCTCGGACACTCCTTTTCTGATTAGATAGTCCTATAGGGCACACCGATCCACCGAATCGAATGCACGTTTGATATGGAGGAACACCACAACAGTTCTCCGTCAATATATGTGATTGTGCTCCAACAACTGATCCAAAGTGAAGATGTGGTCAATGCAGCCACGACCTCGACGAAACCCAAATTGCACTTCACGAATATGGCTTTCACAAGTGCCGGTCATTCTGTGAAGGATGACAGAGGCAAGCAATTTGGAGGCGATGGAGATCAGACTGATTCCTCTGTGGCTGCCGCAATCTGATCGTGAGCCTCCCTTGAACATATGGTCTATGACGGAGTGGCTCCAGTCGATTGGGACAGTTTCCTGCTCGAACAGTTTCACTAGTAACTCGTGTAAATCATCCACCAGAGCAGGTCCGCCGAATTTGAAGATTGCTGGGGTAAGATCATCTAGTCCCGCGGCTTTATTTAACTTAAACTGTGCGATTTCACGTTCGAGTTCTGAGCGAGAGGATGGATCCAAAGGGACACCACAGGGAACGGGGCGATCATTGGCTGGCGAGAAATCTAACAATTCAGACAGATTAAATTGCCTTTCAAAATGCTCAGCCCAACACTCCAAGAGTTTTGACAAGTTGCGGATAGGCTGTCCACTCTCGTCACATATAGTTTCACTTACCCCACGTCTCCTGCTGCCCGTTTCCCGTATCAGCCGGAATAACTTTCGATGGATACCAAGGGCAGCGGCTGGTTCCATCTCTGACGAAGGAAGACACCACCAGGATTCGCGGTCTATCTTCAGGCTAGCACGGAGTTTTGCCCGGAGCACTTTGCTAGTTTCGTTTTGTTCGCTTCCAGCCGGAATATGCCCGCGAGCATCCATAACTTCCAGAGACTGCTAAGAGACACAATGTCCATGTTGGCGATTAGACATACCACATGAGGACTTTCCTGCTGCTAACAATTTCTGGTGAATATGAGACCAGTGAGCGTTAATTGCATCCAGTGTACTTTTATCCAACTCGCATGTCAGCGTACTTCGATACGCATTCAGAACAGCTGGTTTCGCCAGTTAGCTGGTGTCAATTTGCTCACAACTTCGTCGAGGGTGTCCGCCAAAGCGCATCCGCAGGTCAGCACATACAACTGCAAGGTCAGTGTCTACACCTGTGCTCCAAATCGAACGACAGTTCTGGACGCAGCATCTCCATCGGTAAATTTTCGCAATGTGATCCATTTGCGTCCATAGCTGGTTCGAGGCTAGTGGGCGCCAAGTCACCCTGTGGCGTGTGCTATGTCTGAAATTAGTGCCCGCAAGAAATAAGTGAGCATCCTCACACAAATGAAGTAACTGCTCACCGTTATCATTAAGGAAGCTTACACCATGTTGGCCACCCAGATGCAGTTCATCAGTGGATAATTTTCCAACTTGAGCGTTCAGGTCCCCAGCCAGCACTACATTGTCCGTGCTACTTTTGTGGCGAAGGAGCTCGTTCAGTTGACGATAGAAGTCGTCTTTTACCGAGTCATCGCTACCGTTTGTGGGTGCATAGGCAGCGATAACGAATAAATACCTGTTGGTCCCACGCGACTTCGAAGCTTTGCACGAGCCATCCAATCGGATCGCACACATCCGGCTACTAATTAGAATGCAATCAACCAGAGAGCTTCAGCCCATGGACTCAGGGCGACGCCAACGCTAGCATGGCCGGTGCTCGAAGCTGCATCGTCACCGGATAGGCACAATGAGAAAGTGCTGCTATTGTCACCTGAATTTGATGGCAGAGTGAGTACAGAGCTCGAGTATTGCAGGCAGGTCTCCGATAAGCAGCAGATATCGATCGAGAGGGTCTCTAATGTTCGAGCAAGTGCTGGCTGTAGACCAATCTGAAGCAATGTGCGTACATTGAGGCATGCCAATCTGAAGAAGGATCGAGGGCTGGAAATGGAAGCTGATGAACTGGGCTTGACCGCAGGATTGGACATGGGACTGTTGACAGCGTATGAATGACGCTCCACATTCACATGTGAGTTGACACTAAAAGACAAGCGATTTTTTAAGTAAGGTGGGGGAGGGCCAAGAATTGGGGAGTTGAAAACAAGGTGATAAAAGTGAAGCTGGAACTGGACTATACGTTGCAAAAGCGTAAGAGGACGGGAAGTCTTGAGCACTAGCATCCAAACCTCTATCCACTCTGCTCGATGCAGCAGATAGGGCACCGTTGATTATCCTCTGTGGTAGCCAGAGCATCAGGAAATTGTTTGAGATAAGATTCATAGATTTGCCTGGGCAGGATATTGTCACGTTGCCTAGACCTAGACACGATAATGATTAGGGTTCTCAACCAAAGCATTTGGTTCAAAAACCTGACCGCAAGGCAGCGGGTTTTGCGTTGGGCTACAAGCAGTCGTTTTAAGGAATAAGGAGCCACCTCATTCCAACCCCCAACAACAGGCTGAGTTTTTCTGGCCTCTAACCATTGACCAACCTAGTATGATTGGCTCTGAAGGTACAAAATGCACCACACAGCATAACTCATTGGATCACTGAAGCACACAAAGCATCGCACCACGGTAAGGTCCAGCCTCATTACGATGGCTTCCAATTTCTTCGCCACCAGGGGCTCTCGATGGATCCAACAGTGAACCCTTCTTAGATGGGGGATGAAGCTTTGTTATCGTCCGATCATTTAGCAGCACCATCTGTTGAACCTACATCCATGTTCTGCACTGTGGTTGAGTTTTCAATCAGATAGCTACTGAATACCTCAATGATAGACTGACCCTTTGTAGAGTTTTAACTCTCCTGGCAAGCAGCATCTCTTCCACGAATTCATTATTGTTAAAACATCCGATGCGCGTCACTAGATAGCGTCGTTATCAGGTAAAGTAGATTCATCTACGCGTAAGAAATAATTTCGTCACTGTAGTAAATTAAGCAAGGCACCTTCTATATCGTGAGATATCTCATCTATTCGCTTGGATACAGTAGAGTTGTTGTGCGGAATGGCTTGAACAGCTACTTGCTTATTCATGCTCATCTGGTTCGTTAGTATTAATAATAATGAAGGTGAATGTGATTCGTAACTTAAAACACCACTGTTTCTTGCCTTTTGGCGAATCTTACGCACTGCACAAACGTCGTCCACTTCGAAGAGTTCCTTTGATCAATTCTTACTTTGACGAGTCCAGTTCACAAAATCACGAATCCAGAGTCACATTAACAAATCCACTCAAGATGGTTACATCCACATGAACCATCATAGCGCCAGTATGTTGCTGAATAAATTGTGACGCCTTTATTCAATTACCGATCATCCAGGCATTTATTACGATGATCATATCTTTGCAGGCGTGCCTGACACTGAAGAGAAAAAAACAATGTGCTTATTCGTTTTCTACAAAGATGTAGAAACAAGGTTATAGGCAATACAAAGATGGTTCTAGAGGATGATTCTGAAATTACATTCTGTATAGAAAACGATTGAAGAAAACATTTTGGCAAAAGCCAGTGAAGATGAAAACCCAGTAGAGGCTAGAAAATGACAGTGCTCTATGGACACATTTTCATTAGAGAAAAATTATACCAACCAGTGACAACAGGTAAAACGAAGGACGGTAGAGACAAACAAGTAAGTAAATGTAGTGTAGTTCAAGAAACTGGCATGGGCGGGACAGCAACGAAACTAGTAACACCCATCGGCTATTACCAAACATGGCGCCCAGTGCGTGTTGGCAAGGCATTTGATTAGTATGGGTATTATGTGAATTATTCTTGTGTACACATGGTGTTATATATACTCACCACAGAAACCAGACGTTTCGAAGCATGAGGTTAGCTGACGGAACTGCTCTCCAATATGCAGTCTTCAGCTGAAATGAATATTACGAAAACTTTATAACGCGCCCTAGTTGTTTCGACGTTTTGTATAGGGATAAAGTAAAGGCATTAAATACATGCGCCGGAAGGGCGTTTCAGGGCTAGGACACTCGGAGGTACAAAACGTTTCGTCGACAATCCTGTCGGCTGTACTGAGTGGATAACTTAAACTGATGACCAAGTAGATAGATGTGCTTTGACTGTATTTCAAAATAGAGTAGCATGTGTGGTTGAGGTTCTTTAGGATCTGACACACCATTAGGAGTTCACACCCTAGACACCGATAACGTCCACTGTACATTTTGAGAGTTTGCAGTCTAAGCGGTTAGGGAACAGGGGACAAACCTCGTACGTTCTTCTTCGTCCTGCGTTGTGCAGTATCGAGCGCGGTGAGATGATGCTTCAGCCAGGGTTGCCACGCTTAGACAGCATATACCGCATGCGGTCTCACATATGCGCCATTCATTTTCGGAAAGACTGAGTCAAAATTCCCGAACGCTCTAGGAAGAAGGCCGAACTGGTGATTTGATTTCTTTGTCGCCTTTTCAGTCTGCCTAAAACAACCGAGGTCATATTGAACAAGGACGCCGAGATCGCACTCCTGGGAAGTGCGCTGTAGGGTTTGTGCTTCAGTTCATGACGGCCATAATGTCGTATCATACTTTCACCCACACAGATTTGTTCTATGAGGAAGAAATGCATAAATCTTTCACTGTGCAGAGTAAATTTCACGGTTCCTGTTGTAGAAAAATGATGTCCCCAGGTAAACTATCGTCTATAAGTATTTTTAACAATGAAAATGAACTGGAAAAGGAAAAAGCACGTTACTTCTATTTAGTGTTTCACGCTGTAATAGTATTAGCCTAATGTATCGGAACATTTATAAACAATGCACCAATTTTGCTATTATGTTACCAATAACAGTCAGTTCTAAGGTACACTTCATGGTATCGTTTCTTGCTGGCCTCCTTTAAAAAGACAGATGATTGCAGCACATGCATGCGACAAATATCGCACATTTTACATGAGTACATATGATAATGTGTTCTAGACAAGTAATGTAACACAAATATGGCAAACATTTTGTGTTTCAAGGAATAATTACTTAAAGTACACTCATCTTTTTGGCTTTTCCAATTTGGCATCAATTTATAATCATACAAAAAGGGAAAACTTTGTTTTCGCAAATAAACGGAATGACTAAAATGATTAAAAAATGGAGGGTGTTTGTTAGCTAAGTTTGACACCAAAAGAACTATTAGTAATATATTAATTCAACGACTTACATCCCATTTTAGTAAGTGACTTTGATTAAAAATACCACAGCAGCACATGGGTTACCTAAGACACTACCTAAGACACTACTAAGACACTGCCCGATTCCATCTGCCCACCATGTGACCTCAAGGACAAAACAATCTGAAGTCGCCCGGTAGGAATGGCCGGTCCCTCATGAGGAAAAATAGTAGAACGAGGGACAATGAAAAAACTCGATCTTTCGTACCATCCAAATGATGCATGGTGGAGTCACGTAGTTTATTAAAATACGCAAATTTACATCATCTGAAGCACAGTAGACGCGACATCAACCTTTGAAGGATGCCTGGCAATTCTTCCCTCAGGTATTCATTAAGGTGATCAGATCTTGCAAAACGGAAGCGGTTTTTTACGCGGTGCTGTGTAGCATTCCTAAAAAGTGGCAAGGGTTCTTTCCATGTGTAATTCCCCGTGTTTCACCACTGACTTCTTGTGGGCGACAACACTATAAACGCCTTAGAAATGGAGTTCCGTGGCACTGAGTGGGGAATGTTTTGTATGGTTGGGACTACTCTTTCGACACCTCAGTGTTCCCAATGCTCGCGTATTCCATCTTTCGTGCTTTACATGACAACAATCGACAGGATAGACGGTCGTGTGAGTGGATAGTTTGGTTTTTAAGCGTCAGGTAACAATTAGACAGATTAGTAGCAATTCTTTTCCTCTGTAAGATAATCCATTTTGGACTGAACCGATTTCGATGTTAACATGACAAATATCACATTCCGCCCCTTTGGTTGCTTTTACGTTCACGTACACCCAGTTACATCCTGATAAGTTGTTGGTACCTTCAAAGGTTTAAGAGCGCGAATAATTTCCATCCACAGAATAAATCAGTAAATTTGACACCAACACTGTTTAACATATACACAAATAAATCATTATGTCAGGAGATAACACAAAGAAAGTTGTGTACCTAGATGGCACGGACGAATTATGACGACAAATGATGTGTGCCCGTATCCAGAACATGAGGCAGGGCGTGCATTTAACGGAGGTGTTGAACGCGATAGTGCGAAGGAACTATAGGCCGCAGCTTAAGTCGGCCCGACTGCCTCGTATCCGAGTTATGCGCAGATTCACGGGTGTGTAGCTGCAAAACCACGAAAGTGGCCAACGTTGAATGAAGTGTTGTCCACTCCGCAACACTGCACGTCACCACGCGTTTCGCACTTGTTTTCACTCATCCGAGAGACAACGCTGCTGTGAATGGAACCCAGACAGACCGATGTGTCAGCCGGAACCTCTACACCTAATCCAGAGAGTGGTGGCGAGCAACGCTGGACACGAGTATTAATTCATCATTGCAGAGGCTACTTTTTAAATCAGTCGTAGCGCGAACAGTTTGCAACAGGTATACTTCAGAAATGCGCCCATCATTTTTCCTTTATTCGACTTGTGTGCTCATATTTATTCCGCTCCGGTAGATGCATATTCTTACGTTGTTGGATGCGTCTAATTACTTGAAAGGAATAATACAAATGGTTTTATAATGATTTGTGCATCAATAAATGATACCATTTTCCACGGTTTTGCAGCTGTCGCTGAAAACAGATTAATTAATTTCTCTTTGTATTAATGTGCATATGAATACATATGAATTGCATATGAATGTGCGCGCTGTACAAATGGCTATGAAGGGATATGTGACATGTTTACATTGCAATCAATTCCATCCAAAACTGAATTATCGCACAATAAGAATTGAAATGAAATTAATCTGTCACACTGAAACATGAAACTTACTGGTTTAGGATTGCGGTTATTAGGAAAGCTTAAAAGTACCAGATGTTGAAGAGCGACGAGTTGTTGCAAGTGTTGAAACCAAAGGAATCAGTATCATGTCCTCGCTTAGCTATCCCATTGTGTAACAGATAAGATGAATATTTCAAAATTGCGGGTGAACCGGTGCATCGAATCCAGGTTGGAACTGTCATACACGTCTGGAAGTTAAACAGATGTACTCTTAAAGCACCCACATGAAGAGCGAGGAGCAACTCGGGTCACCCACCGAGGTGTCCCAGTTAGTGGGCACCAGAAATGGGTGAAAATATACCATGAGCCCACGATCCAGCGAGCTGTTATCCATGTTCTCAGATACAGTATGTGTTAGGTCATGGAGTATTAACAAGGATTGGGACTACGACCAGACGCGGGTGAAAGCTGATCAATGATTTGCTAAAAATTCGGATTACAGACCCACCGAGGCAGAGACTATACTGGCTAGCGTCTGCAAGATGCCTAACGGGTACAATTAATAAGAGGACTGCTGAGAAAAATGCAGCAACTTCTATTGTACCTACAACATAATCAATAAGCTTAGAGGTTACGGCTTGCTGTGTGAAAAGGAATACTCGTTTCTGAGCAAAAAGTCGGGAGTAAACGTCTGCGGTCTGTGATCAGTTTGAAATGTCTATCATATAGAATCTTGTGAAACCGTTTCAGTGTGAAAACAATCGTCAGCGCTTCCTTCTAAGTCTGGCGGTAATTTTTCTCTGCCACTGTCAGTGATCGAGCGGTGTGCGCAATGGCCATCTCTTATTCTCCGGAGAACACGTGGGAAATGACACAAAGTACCTCATACTTGGAAGCGTTCGAAGCAATAACGATCTCCAAATCATTATATAAATTGAAGCGCATGGTATTTTGTCCGGTATTGCTTACGTTTGCTTGCCCGCTTATGTTTGTTAGTTAATTTGAATGTCTGCGCAGTGGTATGGCGGCGATTGTGCATCTGAGTGGAGAGACCTCGGATGACTTTGCATTTGTCTCTGGTGTGAAACAAATTTGTGTCTTAGCTCCTTCTCTCATTAACATCTATCTTCATGCCATGATGTCTGTTGATTTGGTTGAGGCTTGCTTTTACGGTGTACTTTTGGAGCACAGTATTTACGGTGGATTGCTGAACATGTGTCGTCTCGGTGCAAGAACTCTAATCTGTGAGATAACTATCCGTAGTTTGCCGTTGGCTGAGGAGTGTGCGTTACTTGCACACAGCGCAGATGAGTTGCAGCACATGAATAGTGTTCTGAATTCGACAGCGACCAAATTCGGGCTCACCAGCAACACAAGCAAAACTGTCCGTCTCTTTCAGCCTTCACCGGAGGTGAAGTCTTCAATATTGCCGCGAATCAGCATTGGTGCTGAAGTGTTGGAAACCAACTCCGGCTTCTACTATTTTGGGAGTGTGATGTCGACAGACCAGCAGCAACACAGTGAGCTGCGTATCCGCGTCTCGAAGGCAGCGGCGGTATTTTGGAAGCTATAGTACCGAGTGTGGAACAAGCATCAGCTTACCATTGGCACGAAGCTGATGGTGTACAAATCCAATGTGCTGTCCATTCTTCTATACGAGAGTGAAACGTGGACGATGTACCGGCGGGATGTGCGATATCTCTAGCGGTTCCATCAACAGTGTTTGTGGCGGATTATGCGCATTGGATGGGGCGAGAAATTTTGCGGACACGGAAGTGTTGTGTCGAAGTGTAAGGTATGCAGTGGACTGCATACTCTTGCTGAAACACCTGAGGTGGCTCGGTCATGTGAGCTGTATGGATCCGACGCGGATACAGAAACAACCCTTATATAGTCAGCTGAGTATTGGGAAGCGGCATGTGGGGAAACCAAAGTTACGTTACCAGGACATGATCAATTTGAGTCTATCAAATTCTAATATTGGTTTCAGATGTTGGTAATCGAAGGCGGTTGATCGGAGTGCTTGGTGCAAATTGATCACGAGGAGAATTGTCGAGGTGCAAGAGAAACCCCTCTTGCATTCTAAGAAGAACCGGCAAGTGCGGGAGCGGTAGGCACCGATGGGTTGTATTCCATGGACTCCGAGCTCATAGTGCTGTTGCGGTCGCGAATGTCTGAGTCAGGCAGGCCTATTGAGTCTTGAACCAATCCCCTCGGGACCAACACCGAAATACGACGGGTGATGCTGAGAAAGTAAGCAGAACCGGCGCAGCTTTGGTTGGTACGCTGCGTTCGATTTATTAATTGTGTGCTTGAGTGCTAAGTTTCTTTATGTTAGTTTATCCGTTTTTTGTATTGTGTTAATTCATTTATACCTTATTTTAACATCTACATTAATCCTCTACTAACTTGCACGTCTCTTAAGCTAATTGTAGTTGACTGTTATAATTTTTGCCTTTGTGGCACTTTACGAAAATATATGTTTGCTTAAATTTAGCGCGCATTTGTTGATAGCTAATTTATTACGTGTGATAATTTAGAGTGGACTTATGTTGGCATATCCCTATCATTTCTTTGACATTTACCAATTGTTCCTATCCTTTCAAGGGATTGTCTTTTGCTTGACATCCTCGGTGTGGCTTCAATTGATGTGCATTTTGACAAGGTGCCTACCAGTCTATTACCTACCACCTCGTCTACACTGTCTGCTAGAGGCAGTTGGTCGTTGCTGGAGGGGACTAGATGCACATTCCTCGTGGCCGTGCTAAACTCGAAGAGTAGTCCCATGCACTCAGTTTGGAGCGGACTACGGTCCAGCCACCGCATTGTGTGCGATTGATTACCAAATAAAACGTGCTTGTGTTTTCTGTGGATGAGTGTGGGCCGCCTCCGTGGGTGAAAGTTGGTTTTCGTCCACCTGTCTCTTGCACTTATTCCATCGGGTTTACACTGGATATGGGGTATGCGGTTGGAGCTGTGGGTGGTGCAGAGCAAGCCACCCATGCCCCTCTGTAGGCGCAGGCGTCCCATGGCAAACCACGTGGAGGCCGCAGTCACAAGGAAATTATCAACCGGATGCCGCCGACCATAGGTACAGTGTGTACAGTTGGAGGTGGACTCTACCGACACGGAAATACGTCCCTTTCTTGGCACCATTGTTACATGGATGACACATTTTCCTTTGTGACTCTCGCAACGATCCATTTCAATTCTTGAACCAAATTAACAACTCATACCCGTCGTTTAATTTCACTTTTGAATTTAATGAGAATGGTAAGCTGCCCTCCTTGGATATTTTGTAGCAATGAATAAACGATGGATCGTTTGAACGACAGACCTTTCGGAAGACGACCTGGGTATGTTTGTACGCGCATTTTCTTCGGTTTCGTACCGATTAAGTACGAGCAAAATTAATGCTTTGTCTGAATCACTGGACCAAAATATTTACAGCCCAGTAACGCTAGAAGCAGATACGGGTTTCATACTCAAGGCACTGAATATTCAAGGATATCACACCGCTTTTATCAAAGAGTTTTTCTTCATTTTCACTATGCTTAAAATAAAGGCGACTATGAGAAAACAGTAGTTTTACTTTCAGTACTTTGCAAAAAGGACAAAATATTCTTGCTGTTGTGCAGGAAAATTTCTTCTGCACGGAACCAAACGTACCCATCCGCTATATTCCGCCTCCTCGTTAAAGCTCTTAAGTTTATCACCTGCCGTTTTCAAAAGGAATTGCGGGCCTGTTCGAATGCTTCGTTCTATGTCTGTTAACTTGTACCTATGGTTCAAGTTTCCTCGGACACCTGACCAGAGGCATTTTAGGACGGACAACTGAAATCTTCCCCGCCTCTTTACCACATAGCATTACTTGGTGTGTCCAGAGCTCTATCCTGGAATATTAAATACGTTGCAGACATCATCATTAAAAATAGATACTTGCACAGGGCTGTATGTCGTTTCAACTCTCAGCTTAAAATGACTCAAAAGTCGACTATTGTCCTTAGCAGAAGCAATTACAATCAAGTGGCTATAGGTAGAACTGTGGTAACAGCATGTGTAAGTACACAGTTAAGGCTTAGCTTGGCAATAGTCTGCTCAGCTGACTTTAGGCATATGGCCTGTGGAAATGGTTTTGAATTGGGCATGGATTGCCACCGTCTGTCCGAACAAAGCATGGTCACATCGTTGCATCGCTAGAAATAGCTCATGTCCCAATGCTTATTTATCTCCCAGTTGTAAATGTTTGACGAGATTTATCGAAAAGAAATTTATCGCAACCACCAATATTTTACCTACTATACAACGATTGGCCCTGAATCATGGCTATGTTTCAATAAATGTTAGCATGTCCTATTTGGCATAAAAACTGTGATAAGGAAACCATCCTTGTGATTAAAGTGTTTGTTTATCTTCTGGGCGAATCGTGCGCAGGATCATAAAACGTGCACTTTCTATGTGGATTGGTAGCTCACATGCACTAAATGCTGCACTTGAATAAGTTGACTAGATGCACGTAAAATCGCGCATCCTCTATTTATGAATGTGTTGGAGTTCGCATATGTTTACTAATGTAGCCTGTCAGTGTCCCATCTATCTGGGCGATGCATATCATCGGTATGTTTAGTTCCATTCTTCACAGCCAAGATCACGTGAAGCGAACAAAGAACGTGTAAACGTTTCTTGCAATGAACGACGGTGCGTCTAACGAAAGCACAGAGGGTTGTAGAAGTGGGAGTCTTTTCTGGTGATTACAGTAAAAAAGGTTCCGTACAGACACGGAGATTTTGGTGGGTGAATACTAATTGTAAAATAATTTTCCTTTTAAAATTGAGTATGGACTTGTGACTGGTAACCCTAACTTATGGGAAACTGACGAATTTAAACAGTGCCAACTTTTCCAGTAGCACAATTTCCCTTCTTTGAGCTGTCTGTATGACTACAAAATCAAATCCCCCTTTCGCGAGCCGCACGAATTGAATCCGTAAGACTGACTATCAAAGTGACACAACAACCTTTCATCCATGATATTTCAAACTTGTCTTAATTATAGACCTCCTCAATAGGCATAATGAATGCCAGAGAAGTTTACATCGAAGTTTACATCGACCACACTTCGTTGTCGTAAACATCCTTCGTGCAGTAAGCATTAATCACAAGCTGCTGGAAACGAAAAGCAAAACCTCCACATATTTCAAACGAATTGGCATCAGACATGCACGTCACTTTTTTGAGTTACATGGGTGATATAGTTCATCGGTAGATGGTGACAAGCAGAGAAATCAAAAACAAGCACAGTCTAGATTGCTGTGTAGTTTGCCATGAATTCCCTAAACTCTGTCTGACTACGTTCACGGTACTGCAAGGTTAGCAAAGGAGGGCAATCTGCATGTTTAAACTATAATTATCGCCTCTGCACGAATGTATTGAACTACTCCGTTTACATCTCTCCTATTGACCCATGGGTGGTTTGAGACAACTATGCCGAGTGAACAATCGCTAAACCCCCATATTGCAATCCCAAAATATTATAACTCACTTCATTTCGATGAAGTGCGTATTCGTTTCACGATGCTTCGTAAAACCGTCAATTTCTGGTTCCAAATAACAAAATATCTAAGAGCTATTACAGACATGCTCAGGAACGGTTTAATGAAGTTTGCTCTGTTTTGGCTTTAAACTGAACGCCACATGGAACCTAGCAACAGAAAAGGATCCAGAATCATATAGTTCCATAGCAACTCATGTTAAGTATATATAATCAACGGCACTTTCGCCTGTGTTTACCTAGACAGCGAGGCACACTCCATGAACTCAAGGAACGGTGTAAAAGGCCAACATTTATTACATGCATAAGACATCTGGCACTCCTGATCCGAAACAGAGCAGACAAAGGACTGTCCGGTTACAACGTCTGCGAGGTAGAGTGGACAGCAAAAATATAGGCAGAAAGCTTGCAAGAATCAAACAAAAAGCAGTTTAGATGGTAACACTAACTCCGAATGAGTAAAGAACATTGTCGTTTAACCAAATAATCACATAGGATTCATTATGGCAAAAATTGAATTTTATTTGTTAAATAAGTGAATTATTCAAGCAGACTTTAGCTTCCAAGATCAAAGAAGGAAGTTATCGCTCCGGTCGACCTGTCGTAACGAGTCAGGTATGTATTGTATCGTAGCACTACACTAATGGAATTGGAAAACGCAACCTTGTGAAAGCGGAGCCGATCACGATCAAGTTAAGGGCACTTGTGTTAGGCAGGAAATAGGTGATTGCGCAACAACACATCTTATTGCAGCTCTTAGGGGCATGTACTCATATTGGAGGACTGGGCAACGTCCTCACTTGCGCACGGCCCGATTGCGCTTCGTGAGCAGATCCGTGAGGTCTGTCGGGATTTTTGCCTATAGTATCGATTGATGAGGCATCGACCGAACATGTTGATCCTGTACAACTCAGTCAATCTCAGCCGTAGTTTCATTTCTTTGGTGCTATTGCAGCTATCATTGCCGATGAGAAGTATGGAAAATATTTTCTTTGCAATTTAGCGTTCCTGTCATTCCGTTGGCATAATTTACAAGTTGAAATGTGCAAATGAATTAATGGCAGTTTATAATTTTTTATAGTACTCATCTCGCAATTTGAAGTGAGCCAACACTGCATCTTCCTCCTGGTATATAGACTACAACAGACAAGTCAGTCCACCAAAGGACCATCGAAATCTTGTGGGAATCATCCCAGTGACGTTTCAGAACATTGCTGATACTTAATCGAGTACGCGCATACCAATTACTCGCATTCAAGCAGCCGAAAATTCCGGTGAAGAGCTCAATTAGTGCACCAGTAAATTTTAGGCTGATAATCGTTTCAGTAATTTACTTATATGGTTGGCTAGCTAAGGAAAAACCACTCAACCCTTAATGGTTTATATGCCTTTAGCAACCGATTGAACTAATCCCCCCAGGTGAGAGTGGGAGCGAATCGACCTGTGAATGACCAATCGATAGCATTAATAAGGTCAGTTAGATCGTCGTATGATGCACTGCACTACAAATCGTCGACGTTTCCTTCTTGACAATGTACATGAGAGTAAAAGCGGAATGGTATTGTTGCATATTCACTGAAGCGCAAAGTATTATCTATCGGTACGGTTTTAATCATAGGCTTCTCGCTGGAGGACACAAAGTACAGTACAGCTGGTTTGTTAATATTCTAATTGTCACCCTGGAAGTAATGTGGCAGTGAAGCAGAAAGCCGACGATTTATTCATGTTATTCTATTTTTTATTGCTTGGTGAGACATGTTGCGGTTCCTAAGGTGCGTAGATTTAATCTCCCTTACGAAATTGACTGTGTGAGCGCACCAAAACAATCCTCAGGTTGGCGGTTAAGTTATGAGCAGTTTCTGAAGTACATAACCGACGTCGGTAAACGATGTTAACCAAACATATTTTGCCAGGAATTACGTAACATCTATGAAAACTCGTCGCTAATCTTTACTTCTGGGTTGTCAATGAGATCAAATTGCAGCTCAACAGCACTAGTAAAACAGTACACCACCCCATCTACTTGATATTTCGCAGCGGAGAATTATCAACTCTGATACCACGATCACAATTTCAGCAACGTTTCCACTCAGCCATTTCTCGCTCAACATGATAAGACCACTAACTTAAACATCACGACCTTCGTCCTCACAGTCTGCAGAGTGAATCGATTTAGCTGGTTTTATCTAACATTACAGGAATAAGTAAAATTAGAGTCCCATCTGATTTCTCTGATGTTTCCAAATGAAACAACTGCTGTGACCATCGTAAAACTTAAAAGGCTCATTACCGAAAAATGACTTTACAAAACATCACGATCAGGCGCGATCAAAGTACAGTAGAGGGCTGCCTTGCTTTTAAGGAAAGGCCTTCAACTATTAAAATACTTATCCGCTATTCATCCGAAACGGACAGCTGCACATAACTTCACAGAATACCAACAATATTCGCACTGATAAGTTCCCGGTGTATTAGACCACACAACCCTGCATAAACAGAGTGCAATTATTGAATCTAGGCTAAACAACACTAGACACGCCCAGAGCCCATTTCATGCCGAGATAACGACAGACCTAAATTCAAAATCGTTGCCCTATTCAAAAGTCAGACACCCAAATAATAGGCTATGTGCGCCGTATCATAGTCCACTTCCGTAGTGAAACGCGCAGCATAGCCAAAAATTAAATGCGCGATGCGACAACACCACTCCATCCCACCATCTCATTTATTCTACTCGGAAGCGGCAACCGTAATGCACCAATTGCAAGTGCAGCAAAAGCTAGCTGTTTATCAGAAACATCTCACATACGCGGTACAAAATCGGAAATTTGCAGTGCCATGCGATAATGGCAGTTCACACTTTTGTGTATTTTGAAAGCGGAATCCAACCTGGAGGTAGATTGGCGTTGTTCTTCCCAATACTGACACACCACGACCGCAGTTCCGTCTTCCAATTTGGATTCGGTCCTTGTGATCACAATGACTGAGGGCTACTTTAAAGTGAACAGAGTTCTGAATGGAGATTGCATGTCACAGTCCAATCACACGGCGAGCTCTTCAAATCCGACGTTGAACTTCCGAATCCAACCAATTTAGTGCATCTTCTTCTCACACAGACATTGCTATTTTATACAATCGGCGACGCCCACTCTACAGAAGGTGGCCCACGTGCAAATGAAACTTATAAATAAATGCAAACAGTTTACTTCCAACATCTCCCTCCCATTGTACAACTTCCGGTGTTTTGCAGTTTCATGCCGGCCTGAAAAATCGCACCCTCAATTGAATTTAGAGAAGTGCAGCCAACCTACCCGGGGTCAATATTAGTTTTTCATTACATGGTAATGCAAACCCCAGCATCCAATTGAATGCGCAGACTTTAAGGTAAGCCATTGCGCTCACCTAACCTCTCGGCCATTCCGCAACAAAACACATCTCGTGTGATCTGATTAAACTAACGCCTAGTTTAGAAACGCTTAGGTATCTCACACTGTCATAACTCCATCTTATTACTTGGCTAAAATAATGGCTGAAGCTATCATGACTAATGAGAAGCCACCTTGATGTATTAATCCTGGTCTTCTTCTTCTTTGACCATTCGAGTAAACGTACCCTAAGTATAGGGTTTTGCCACTCACAAATGATAGCCCATATCATTCTATGATGTAATGAGAATCATGTGAATTAATTGTCTGTGACCATTCTGATTTTGACCTTGACTCTGTGATTCCAGCGCTTTCATGTCTCACCAATGTTTATGAACTCGCCGTCAGGATTGTCACCTGATCTGCAATGGAACCAAAGATCTGAGAAAGCTATGAAACAGGTAGGAACTGACGGTGAAGTATATAAATTATGATATTTCAAAAGCCTTACTACTTCCCTCTATATACCCAACATTGATGTCCCTGCATATGTGAGTATGCTGCAAATGTAGCTAAGATCAATGCATTTTTGTTGCGGCTTCATAATACTGCGAAATATATCCATTTTACAATCAAGCGAATTCAATTCAATTACTTTGGAAACTGAAGCTTTTTGGTAGTTCGTAACTTATAGATAATTCAGGCAGTTTTCTAGCTTCGGCTGTCCTGCAGTACAATGTGATGAGATGACCTGTTGATCCACCTTGAGCCTTTGTGATAGGTGATATGCAAATTTTATAATTATAACTTGTATTATTGTTTTCTTTTTATTCTTTTCCTATAATTTAGGTGATTACTTGTTTCACTGTTAAACACGCTGGGCTGATTTCCTGAGGTAACAGACTAAAGCTTTTGAGTTAATAGCTGTACCCGTGCACGGTGTATTTACACTTACTCACTGGAGTATAGTAAAAGCGTCCTGTTCCAAAGATACGAAAGATTGAACGGGCAGGGTAATCTGGTCGCGTGCAATGCAAGCCAATTACGGAAGTTCTACGGAGATGTTACAAATTGATTGCTTACTTGCTATTATGCTACACCGGTAAAAGTTCTGATGGGTAATGAACTTGGGTGAAGCCTTCCAAGACAATACCGTGCATAGGAGCTGTTTTCCTGCTGCTGGTTCCACAAATGACCGTATTGTTCTAGTCACTTTTGGCTGAATCTCCGATGTTCATCTAACTTAACAATTACTCTTGTTCATTTAGCTTGTCAGTCGCTCGAACAATCCGTTTTGTTTTATTTGCAAAACTCCAACAATTTCCTATTGTAAATTTACAGCTATACATATTGATCAAAACAGTCAGTTGAACTGTGATTCGCACTGCCAGTGAATATCTCGCTTGTATATTTATTTGTCACCATACTCAGGTCCCTATTTATGAAACTGGGAAAAGTTGGTTACCTACACAATTACACTGACCGACATACCTTTTTAACTAACGTTTTCTACGACAGAACTTTTATTAATCAAGGCTGTGAAATGAAGGTAGTGGCGAACACGAACCAGCTCTACTGAAATGGAGTGCGCATGCTTTGGGTGCTCAAACACGGCTTCTGTACTTTGTCAGAAGCGAATACCACTCGCCTACTGTCTAGTTCCACGCGACGAGGGGCAGAGGCTGGAACAGATAAAGCATGCAGCTACCAAAGTCAAACCCGGCATACGGAGTAAGTCGTATGACGAATATGGCGCCAGACATCGGTTCCCATTGGAAATTATTGTGACCCACAGGACATAATATCTGGGTTAATTACCCAAGCTAAGCGCACTGTTTCACACCCGTGAAACAAGCTGTACACCAAATCACCGGTACAAGCACCTAGTTACCCATCTGAAGCGTATAAAGCACCCACAGTGCTTTTATTGTCGAGTGGTGAAAATTTTGTAGAGCTGGCCAATGACGATAGTTGACGTGAAATAACTGTCGGAGTTCAAGAATTTCTAGTAATACATTTTAGCGGATTGGTGATTTGGAAAATGCATGGCACCTAAACAGAAACTTATACTGCTATAATTTGTTGATACTCGGCCGAGATTAAAAATACATACATCCTTCACTAACTTTAGATGTAGTGACACAGATCTAAATAAAGGCGTTCTTAAATCTCAGTATTATTTGTTTTATTTATAAACTGTTTTATTTATAAACTATCCCAGATCAGTATGCTAACGATTCCCTGCGCACTAGTTCTCCCATATCCGGGTATCCAGTCAACTGATTTCGCGATAACAGATGCTTGAGGCGTCAAACGTACTTCTTCTTTGCGGCTACATTCTCTATGTCGGATAAATAAGATAAAGTGATGATATTACTGATTGTGCACATTCGTTTGACTGATTTGTCCACAAGTATGGACTATTGGGATGTGCTCTTCTCAAATCCCAGTCCATCTCGTGAGGCGGATGGTTTTGCTATCCGCAAAGTAGTGCGACAGAAACGTAGCATGCGCAAAAGTTAGTAACCGAAACCACACACTCTACAACGATCAACACTTCGCACGCGTTAAACTATGCTGCTTCCAGATACTTCGCTACTCAAACACATTTCTCACCGATCAAATTAGCTCTCCTTAACAGTTCGTTTGCTTCTGTATAAATTTTCGATGCGAATTTCGTCTACACTCATTGGTTCGGCAAATGACCATTCTCCAGTCTAGATATGAATTCCAATGGTTAAATTCAAATGTAGTATACCTCATGCCAACTGGTTTTAGCGCGCACTCTGTAATACCAGATATCGATGCTTACTGCATATAGGAAACATGATTGCAATACTCTAGCGCTGTTCCAAAGTAAGCGTCCCGTGATGATCCCAGAGCAAATATTCCCTGTGCTCGTATGACAATGTAAATACTGCCGCAACCGGCTTGCATTACGCAAACATGACCAATTTGTTGGTTTGCCTCTCAATTGACAAATGACGATATATTCTTCGGCCTCAAGGCGCTTGCAGGAACAAAACGACCTTGGAAATTTTAAAACGCAAATAGTCTGACTTTCCGCTCATACTCCAACCAACTGAGCTGTGCATCGGTTAAACACAACTTTCTTCACAGACCATACTGAAATCGATTAAAATAAAAAGGTCAGGTTTCATTATAATTGTTAGTAACCATAATGCTGGTGTCGGTAGTTTCCTTTCATGCAAACCACATCTTGGTAATTCTTTTACCATTGATGAGTGTATGTCTGAATTCAGCGGCAGCATTCAGACATACGCGAAGAAGTCCCACGACATTGTTGATCCTTCGCCAGCGCAAACATGGGAACAGTTATTTCACATGGATATAGTAAATTAACGGACTGGAGCTAAATTTGATCATTTAGTTTAGATCAGACCACAATGTGGTTTGTGCGAATATCTGCATGCGCATCGTAGGCATGGTAAATCACTAGTACCGATTGCTCAGTACCAATAGATGAACTAATTATTTTGTTAAATTGTGTCATTTGTCTGTCTTAGATTGTGTGCTCACCAGTGCTCGGTCTCACGGCGTCTGTCACCATAGAATCGGCTTGCAGAATGCGACGATGACTGGCTAATCAATCTATGGAATCAGGCCTGCATGTATGGGGCCGGATCCTTGCTCTTGTAGCGAAATTCTCTGACCGTAGCTGAGCTATCCCAAGTGATTCAAACAAGGGTGAAACCAACCACAGCCTCATCCAGCAACTCAAGCACTGCTTACGTATGCATCGCAAGTTTGTGTCCTGGACACAATGTAAACACGAAAAAAGATAATCTGTTTGGAAATTCGCAATATACACGTAAGCATGTGGACCGCAAGCCACAATAGGCTTGGCGTCAGAAAAACTGTTTGAGAGGTTGATGGATCTTTAAGCACAAAATAGACGCATACGTCGTTGGCCCGATTACTACTACTCATACTTTGGATTGCCTCCTTCGTCTGTTTCTTTGCCCAGTATACCTGTTCATATGCCATACTGCGTCGCAGGGTAACCAACCATTGAATCGGATGTCTGCCCTGAGCTTCAACAATTAAAGTGAACCAAGACCTCTGAAATTGTTGGACAATCTTCGGAGGTGTTCCACTACAGGAGCAAAGTAACTGTCACGTTTTGCTTAAAGATATGATATGTGCAAACGCTTCCATCTTCTAGTGGTTAGTGGAGTATCATACCGCTTTTCAAAAAGCTTTTCTGCACCCCATGCACCAGGCACAGGGGAAACAGCCTAATGTAGGTTACTTCTAAAATCTAAGCAACCAAGCTTCACTGCCGACTAACCCAGATTCCAGAAATAAAAACGCGGAATGCTGATTTCTTTCCAGAGTATAATATGTGTGGATTGCAGTTGTTTGCTCGGCCCAACCGCTGCTCAATATTATATTTACATCCAGCCTACCGCCATCGTCATTCAAGACAAATGGGCTGCGTTGAACCCGGTCGATCTTTGGTAATTTCAGTCTCGTCTAACAAAGAACTATTTGAGATAAAAGTACACCCTTATGCGTATTTCGCTTCATGTCTCGAACGATTTGAAGGCTTAAGGCAATCTTTAACCATCCCTCAGCATCACTAGCAGTGTAAGGTCACGGTACCAAGGTTTAGTTTGTAATTAATGATGTCCTGTTGAGCACGGCACAATGCTGTCAGGGAACAGCCATAGAGCTTCATCCAGGCCATCACGCAACTGAACCAGAATATAAAGATGATGTAGCCATCTCGGGACAACCCTGATAATACGCGACACAGTCCAATTCGTTGGGTGCTTGAAACAAATAATCATGACATGATCTGGCAAAGCTCACACTTCAATCTACGATACTGGACCGGGTGGACCGTTTTAACTATATGGATAGACATCTTGCTGTAGATGGCAGCGCACATCAAGCTGAGGTATCAGTGGCGTCGTCTGGGCGGTTTGCTGACAGTTAATGACACGGTCTTAAAAGGACTGTGTTTATGCGTTTTCCTGTGTGGAACCGAACCCCAAGAGCTTTGGGTAAATGACATACTTTGGGTTTCGGCTTTCGACAACAAGTATTTCGTGGGGATAATTATTGTGCGCTGGCAGCTCCACGTTTGCAAGCCACGATGTTAGACCTAATTAGTGGGTTCTCTGCTCAGCAAGCTTGTGTTGTTTCACCAACTGAGATGAATTGATAACGTGCTACGTGTGCCATGCGAGCAGTCATCTAGTCGCGATCTATTAGATCACACACGCCCGTATTGGAAAAATCGCGCATTGGTTATCCAACCACATGGCATCACAATGTGTGAGAACCGACCACCTGCTTAGCAATCAGTGGCGTCGTACCGCCAAGGATACAGAAGACAGGCAGGTGATCAAATGTAGGGGACCGGTATCGAAATCAACTTAGATGGAAAAGCTGAATGAACTTGTATCCCAATTTACTTGTTCAACCTCATGATAAATAAGTTGGCAAAAAGAAGCAAACAATACGTGAACACAAACGATGTTTGCTCTAATTTATATTCCGCTCTTCGTTGCTGTTTTGTTATTACCACGCAAGTTTATTCAAAAGCTTTGATGATGCACCGCCCGCCTTATAGACTGCTGAGTTCAATAATATTATTATTTAACTCTGCGGATTTGAGCTACACACCTAGTGATTTTACAACTGGATTAACGTGCGATTTCCATGCGTTTTGAATCAATAGAGGTTAGTAAAGAAGTTGCGTCCGTCTGTTTGGCGCCACACTGTAAAAGTAAGATGTAAAGTTACTTTCGGCATATTTTTATCTGAGGGAATCTGTGCACTAATTTTGATGGATACCGGTTCATACACTAACTACCTGTTTGCATCCACATTACATACCCCGAACTGAACGGGTTCATGCACAGATCGACCAGGACAGGGCAACTGCATTTGTTGAGTTAGATGTAAAGCATCTCCCAATGCAATTTGCCCACAATGGTATTTAATGAGTGGGTCATCAAGCTAGCCTTAAGTGAAGTTCAGAAAGAACTGATAGAATCCTGGTGTACTTCAGTAGACAAGAGTCAATTATAAAGCATCATTTCGGTATTGATGGGGTATTGCGTTGCCTCCATAGTGCTCCTGCTTTTCGAGCTCAAATGATTGCAGTTATCAAACCCCATTCACAGCTTAGTTATTTTACTGCTGAAAAATCAATCACCTATTGTTAAGGAATGAGATGAAACAGTCGAGACGATCTCCTACTGCTTACCCTACTACTCATGGTCTGACGGTGGAAAAAGTCTACCGCACTTCCGTTCATCGTAGCATTGTATGAATCCTGTCGGAAGTGATCCGTTAGTAGTCTAATCTGAAGAACATAGTATCCAGTTCCGGTGTCCTCTTTTAATTCATGGCACGATGGACAAAGCCAACTGACGCAAAAACCAAGTGGTAAGGTACCGCATTGAGATGTGTCAGATTTCAACAAACTACGCTGAGAACCAACGCGTAGGGATGGAGAGTTTGTACTTGGGCACAATTGTCACTGTGACAGAGAAGTGCATATCCGTTGTGCATGCGTGTACAAGTTGACGAAGTTTCCAGCTTACGTTGGTGATTTTCATTACGCCTGTCAATAGAGGTGTGAGTTCGAAGGTTGAACGGTGCATATCATGAGACAAAACAGTGATGAAATTATATTGCTTTGTCAACAACGAGGTTACGATGTGCTATTGGCTAAATTGGAATTGCTTCTGCAAGAAGTTTTAACTACCCGAAATTAGACCATGTAAATAGTGCGCAGGCGATTTTACTTGGATTAACAACGACACAATACGCTATCGGTAACTGCAGGTTTATCGTATCAAAAGCTCAACTAATCAATAAACTACATAAAGCCAGTGCTCATCGAACTGGGTCTAATGACAATGGAACAATGTGTTGTTGTAAATAAAACAGCTCAGCATCATATACCTATTGATATTGTCATGTTACAGATTGTAAGCATAAAACTATTTCTAAAATAGTAGTACAATCATAGATATATTCACTAGGACGTTTACGAAAATACACAAATACAACATTGCCTAGATTTCACTGGAAATTAGTAGCACTGTGCGTGTTTATCTCCTGTTGTCTCTGATGAACACCATCCAACATCAATCAATGAGAGTCGTAATGGGCCAGGAAAGTATTCCCTAAAAGTGAATGCATAATAATCATTTTACATGTTAATTAAGGGAAAAGCAAAGCTGGACTATTAAGCCACAATACAAATGGATAAGATTTAGTAGAAAAAGCGTGATGCTAAATGTTAGAGAATGTAAAATGAAAAATAGGATGATTTATCATCCTTGTTTCTTTAAAAGTGTGATCGTGGAAAACCTGAAGACTAAGCAATGTGGAGGGACAAAGTAATGCACAACACCAAAGGAACGGAAGTCGATTGATCGCATGTTAACAAGTGCATCCATCCAGAGCTAGCAATCGGTTTTTCGGACACCAACCCAAAAGAAACGAGTCACCATCGGAGGCCAATTTCAAATTGCCAGCCTCCATTACTCTCGGTGTTTTCTTCGGTTGACCTCGATTTCTACACTTTCAAGCACTGCCTGCTCTCGCATTTCCAATGACCTCGTACTCCAACGGGGATATATATCATAAGTCTCATCGCATACCTGGTGTGCTTAGATTCATCGATGCAGCTTAACTAGCGCTTTTTAGCACACACCATGCGTCGGTTTCATCTAGCAGTGATCAAACATTACCTTCACAACGCATGTTACGCATTTTTTCGTAGAAACACAGGTGCAGTTTTCCAAATACCGAGACGCACGGCAACAGTTGTGGACTCAAACGTAAGCCAGATCTGTACAATTAGCCAACGAGCACTGATGTCGAGCGATACTTAAAGTAGCTATCAAACATTTAGTGTCAATTATTGCCTAGTCTCCAATTTTACACCTTATAGCAAATTTTTACCGAACTACCCAATCGGTTAAATTTGCCTCGCCATCCAAGTGACGCGACGCAGCGCGCAACGGACGTGTCGAAATGTGAAAACACAGCCAATCTAGCGAGCAGGAGACAGACAGGCAGTGACGTCTGTCGAGATTGAGTGCTCAGCCACTGACCTGGAACCATCGATCCAAGGACAAGCAAAGCAATGGATTTCAACGACTGATTGAGAAACTCTGACCCATACACCTCCAAAATGAAATTAGTATGTGGCATTCTCTCATGTTAGCAAAATGAATGAACAGGAAACCAGTGTTCCGGTCGCCTTACTAAGTGGCTTCCTATGTTTGTTATGCTCACAGTAAACCAGCTGAAGTTGCACATTGGTAGACCAGATTCTCTGTGGTCCTTTTTAGTATGTATGATCATCTTAATATTCAGTATCGTAAATTAAATAGCTCAGCAACACAACAAGCTGGTGGAAAAATTTGAACAATTGTGGTAGCCGCAATTCACTCCATCATAATAAGGCTTGACAGAGAGTAGGTTCTATTCATCTACAATAGGTTCCACTTCAGTATGTGGAAGAAGGCTGGGCAGTGTGTTACATATGCGTCACTTGTAGTTTTGTATGTCGCTTGCTATGTCAACACTAGTGGTCTAACTACGTCTGAACCAGCCACCGCCAGTCAGATTAGAATATGTACAACTAAGGCATGCCCCAATCAACAACGTACTTGCTAACGGACGTTTACAAGAGCATTCGTTGGAATATGGTTACTACTTAAGTTAAACAAAAACTAGCTTATCGGTTGCTACAACTGAACGCAAAATAAACCAAGCAGGCTGAACAGTATACAAACAGCCTCCACCGATTACATGCAGATCATCGTAGAGTTCGACCTTAACCCAGGCTGCATAGACGCTCATTTAGATGCCACATAATACACAATGGGTGACGTGCATCAGAGTTCCAGAATCGGCGGCAAATTCCTTACAATGAAAACAAATGGATTCTGTGAATCAGTGGAACTTCATCCGTGACGCACAGGTGCTATAGTTAACCCCGCCAATTTGACGTGGTACCCGTCATCAAAAGGTATGTCATTACGGTGAACCGAGAATTTTCAGAGATGTTATGACTTCAGCCATTGAAGCAAAAGCAGTTCTGTTATCGTCATCTCGTCTCCTAGATGGGTCATGTTTCATTTGCATCTTCCCGCATATTCCGGGTAATGAAATTAACCAGGCGAAGTGTGACTTAGAAAATAACGGAAGGAATCCGTAGATGGGGCCATCATTTTACACCGGGTTCCAGAGGCTAGAGGACATGCCAAGCGCGGAAAGACCACCCAAGCCCAACAGAGGTGGTGCTGCATTCGTGAGGCCATCGATAGCATCGCAACTTAGATCGCCATGTTACAAAGACTATGGCCCTAGAATTGTGGAAATAGTGCTGCAGTCCAGAAAATGGCAAGTTGTTTTAGGTTGTTGGTGTGCGGGACGCAGCAGACTACCTTCTGAGCTCCGGAACAAGACGGCGTCCCCTAAACAAATACATGAGAGCAGCACTATATTTGGCCAAATTTCCGACAACGGTTTGTATAAGCTCGGTTACCTGGTGAACCCACCCCATAAGTTACATGTAAACATAGGAGCAAAGAGGTGATTGCTTGGTGCCTGGATCTGCTATAAATGAGTCCATACCGTCCCATCCAAGAAACGATTAGTGGCTAACACTTCACTGGTCAGCGCTACATCACTACTCACTAGTAGAGTAGGAGAAAATTCCCTGTTCGCAAACCATCGCACAATGGTCTCCTTAACAAACTTGCTGAACTGCGGCGACGTCAAGAATTCTAAACAGAAATTAGCAAAATCAAAATCTCGACATATGTCACCTGTTCAAAACGATTGCCTCAGCAATGGAGGTGGGTAAATTTTGTATTATCGCAGTGACACGCAGTGCGAACCCGTGGATTATCCAGAATAGCTGATTACAAACTAATTTTGGTGCGGTCTGCGACTGAGACGCAACGACACTTGTCTTGTGACAGTGAATATTGTCCCCTAATTTGACCCCAAAGATGAACTTCCGCCTGAACTTAGCCTTGGTGAGGGCCCTGCGACGAAGACAACCATGTCTTCATCAAGGACGAATTCCGCATCCACACAATCTGGGATATCTGCCATCTACCAGTTTGCAACTCAAAACTGACCTGCGAGTGTATCTTGCAAACATTCGGCCTTGGGCCGTCATGTTATTAACAATATTTAGAGCAGGAAATAAACAATCCTTGCTTGAGTTAGTGCTCACGAACGACGTGCTCATTATCTATAAACCAACAATGGCAAGTCCCCTGGGGCTGAGTAATCCCGTAACAATTCTTATGAATATGTGTGTTATGCGGAACATCCACAAGCATATATTGACGTATTTCGAGCTATCACATAATATGACATACCAAGCAAACGTGTTTAATAATCCACCTGGGAGTATTCAGATAAGAGTTCTATCGCTTATATCTGGATAGAATTTGTTGACAAGTTCCTTGATCTGATTAAATCCACATCGGCAAACAGGTTCCATTCTTTCTGCAAGAACAAACTCATTCATTCGGAGCAGAACCCGAATACAGCGTTAGGATGTGTTTGAAACAGTTTTCTTTGGAATAGTTGCAGCGCATTCTTAAAGGCTTTCATCTGTGAATACAATTGGCTTACCCCTGTATTTTGACCCTGAAGGCTCGTGTACCACATGTTCAGGTGCCGCGCCGTATCAGCCAAAATTTCAAAATCAGTCAAGCTTATGGCATCGATTGTTTTGTTAGTTACTATGCCTTGTCCAATTTAGTATCTAACAGAATAGAAGCGATTAAGTGCAATCGCTCGACTGAGCCATCTCAAATTATTGTGATACATTGAATGTCGATTTGAAACTGCTGAAACTGACGAGGAAACAGGGCTTCAGAGCAAAGATGGATGATAGCTTTTATCACTGGCTTAATAACATGCTTACACCTAAGAAGTTTGGCACAAACAACTTGTTGATGAAAGATGCGGTTTTCAATGGCTTTACCCGCCTTTTCCCTGAGATTTTTTACAGACAAATGTTGCTAATCCACTGTGCTCGCCAGTCATGGTTGCGGCACCGTAAGTAATAATTTCAAAAATATTTTCCATAATATTTTAAAGTTATTGATTGTAAAAGAACCCGAAACACATGCATCTATGCCTTTTTGATCCTCAGGACGCTGTAGACCAAGTATCTTCTCATTCCCACACGTCAACTTTAACTCATTTCCAAATAAATTGAGAAGTTAGGCAGTGACAGGTACATCAGAGCTTACATCACAAGCTATAAAAATAGAAAAAAATTGTCATTTTGCTTCTAATTGCTTCTTAAGATCGGATGAAGTGTCTGCAATTATGCAAACCACAGCGTTGGCTGCCAGACATACATCGGCAAATTTGCACTGTCGCAGTACAGACACTTACCACAATTTTCAAAATAAATTTTTGACAAATTCACTTTCAGAAATTTGTTCCACACTTTCGTCATTGACCACATAACATTTGTTTGCGCTTTTCATTCGAGTGACCGATCCTTGCAAACCGGTTTGCTATGTGGTTATTCTAGCTTCTATCTGATCCAGTTCTTCAAATCGATCATGTTTAGTGCAATTCTCATAGTTAACATGCTTCCTTTGGTAGTACCTCTTTATATTGAAATGCATGAAAACAACCGCACTCCACAAACAAATCCAACACACATACTTGTTCAGTCATTCAGTAAAAAAATACTCCAGTTTCCACTGTTCCTGGGACTGATACCATCCGTCAATAACATTCCGCTTTTAGTTAAATCCTCCATTCTAGAATGAAATTCATACAAATAAACGTTAAGAATTCACCCTTTTTGGTTTGGACAAAATCCCTTTATCATAGGTGTTATGAAACTAGAGTCGAAAAATTGGTTTTATGTAGAATTAAATAATCAGAAAGGTGAAGCTGTTATGTCTATGGGCGTAACAGAATGTAAACTATAGCACAATAGAAAGTTAAAGTGCGATAACCGATTAAAGAATTATCCGGTCTTCAGAAATGGCTGGCTTTAACCAGTCATATATATAAAATTTAACAATCCCATATTTCTTAATTTATATTTAAAAATTTATATTTAAAACAAAAGCTTAAATTTTCCTAGTTAGTTAAAAATAAACAATACTCCATCACTTAGTTTTGCCAGCATCTAATGCCATTGAATTCCGCCCTCTTAATTTCTGTGATCTCTAGGATTTAAAGTAAAATCCAAGCTTGCGTTTTTTATTTCATGATGACGCCACGGGCCAGTTGATTTGTTAACGTGGGCAGTATTTGTCCGCGGGCTGGAGTTTGAACATCTCTGATCTAGTGCATTCAGTTTTGTCGTAGCTAGACGACAAGAAGAAACCATACATATCTGCTCCTTTGACTACATAAAAGATTTCGCCTGGCTTAACCGTGAATTTCTATTGCAAGAACTCTTGCTAGAGATACTTCCGCCAAACGTACACAGGTCACCATGCCATTTGTCGAAAATTCCAGTGTCTGTCAAGGAGCTATATTTTTCAAAATGATCGTTCTGCACTTTAACTCTGCACCTGTCCTCATAGAATCCATTTCCCTCACATATGCTGACGACGTAATTTTCGGATTATGGCACCCTAATTCGTCCTCCGCAACCAAGCTGCAAATTTCTTTGGTCGAATCAGTGCAATAGTCGAAATCACATGACTTCACGCCGGAGGCATCCAAGTACGTTTGGATTCTGTTTCCTCTTCATACGGCAGCTCGTAATCAAGAATATGTCACAGAATATTCCAAACCTAAGGTAGATGTTAAAAAGTTGCGCTCCTCTACGTCAGTGAACTTCTTGTAGTCATACTGAGTCGATATTTATCTTGGTCTCTCCAGGTGAATCAAATATTCACTGAAGTCAAGTTACGTAGTTTTACGTCGCTCAATTACCATCATCATGCGCTCCAAGCAATCTGATTCTAATATTCATCGCTGTGTTCTTTCTGTCATTGGACATATTGCTTCCCTTAAATATTTCCAGGCCTAGGTTTAAGGCTTTTACGCTATTTGGTAGGTATAAGAAGCATATGTCTTGTAGAAATGGTATTCAAAATACACCTATTTTCACAACGTATTTCACGCACGCTAATTCTTGCTAAAAGCGCTTCCGAGACACTCTCTAACAGTACGCACGCTCTTCACAACACACATTCCATCACATCCCCATCACTTCTCCACCTCTTCGGCCAGACAAATGTGCAGAGCAAGATATGCACGCATGACACAGCATGTGGTTATTCGGTCATTCCTTATCCAGCCATATTACGAACTCAGCAATACGCTATCATCCAAGAAGGATAGGTAAATTTAGCTTGTTAGGCTGATTTTCCCCAAGCTTTTACTTTGTCAATCGGTTGCAGTTGAACTACTTTTATCATGTCGATAACTGGTGTTGCTGCTTAAAATCTTCCTGCGCGTTCTTAATTTAACTTGAGTCCTGTGAGATCTCAACACCAACAAAGCATATAATTAAAATGAATTGGTCGTAGGGATCCGAAACTTTTAAATATGAAATCGTTTTTGTCTTTTGTTTCACTAATCTTTATCATTGAGCTAATTCACTAATATAAAATTTTATCCACGAAAGTTTTGCTTTCGCTCAGGAGACGGGGCCAGATGCATGTTCGCTTAATTACAACTTTATGCAGCTGTTAGTTCACACTTTTCTCCTGCTGTCAGGCATGTTTTTTAATTTGGTGGTGTGATCATGAGACCTACTATTGCAATCGTCTTTACATTAAATGTTCATAGATTCGCACGGTATGATTTACATGACGTAGTTCAGGACAAAATGAAACACAGCCAGCCTCACTCACAAACTGCAAAGAAATTGATTATTGCACATACGTATAAACCTTGAAAATTACAACTGGTCGTGGGTTTAATCCGTATTATAATATTTAAAGTGCAGGTCAGCATACACTTATCAATGATCCCGTGAGTATAAATTACAATTCCAGCGCCTGTTTCAGTGGGGGCTCAGACGAATTTACCAGATATCCGCTGATGGCCGACCTTCCGTAACCTTATAGGTATTGCCTCCGTTTATGACTCTCTCTTGAGGCCAGCAGAATCGCATGTATTATACAAGCCGTTGTCAAGCAAGGAATGTTTCATAGGCTCTATGCGCTGCCTATAAATGACCAAACACAATTTACCTCAAACGGTTTTTTTCACATCCTAGCCTACTACTAGCGGAGGAACTCAGTGATAGAATATGCGGTTAGTCAACAACTATTTACTCAAATGTTACAACAAAGTACTGTAAGTCGAAGCGATTAGTTCATTTTGGAAGTTATATCCTAGCTCCGCAATTCATTGCGTCCACTACCCCAGTGCTCATCACAGGAAATGCGGGACTAATAACAGTCGAAACAAACACGCAAGTGCCTTCAGTTTTAACACAATTACAATAGCGCATCTTTTCACCGAAATCGGTATTTTACTTGAAGAAGAAAATCTGCTGTCTTCCACTTGGTTGAGTTTTGAGAGACAACTTCCTCAAACACGCGCAGTGTCAGTCAAGCGTGTTCAATCCCTTGCTCGGAGTGTTGTTGGCTTTTACCTACAAGAGTTACGACCGCATAGATTACACTCTACTTCTCAGTAAGTAGATGCATAATTATTCACCGTTGATGCGCATATGTGCACAAGCAAACAAGGTACAAAACAAAAAGTTGATCCTTGATAGGGAGCAGTAGGGATTTAATCTTATGGAGATTGTCGTCAAACCCAAACCCAGCCGACCAGTTACTACAAATTCAGGATAGTATGAAACACTACTCTTAAAAGCCAGTTGATTAGTTTGGATCCAGCAAAATATAGCGTTTGCGAGTAACCGACGAGGACGAAACGGGCATTTGGTGTTCCCTGAATGTGCGGTAGCTGTTTGGCTCTGTGGACGGATCTTCTCAATAGGACCTTTCGTTTCTCCATACAAGTCTGATTAACTGCCGACCCACATTTACCGACCATTCTCGTGCACTACTCCGCCAACATGCTAAACACCTTAATGCTGATTAAATTGATCCGCTAACCAGAAGCACTACTGAATTTGCTTCAGCCTCCATTTGAGCAACACCCAGGGTACGTCTAAAAAGCTAGCCATAAGCCAATTCTGTGCAGTTTATTTTACCTACATTAGACCAACTTTTCCGCTTTCCACCGCATCAATTAACCACCATTTTTCTACTCGCTAAGGTAATGAAGAGCATTATTTCCACTAACTGCACCTTCATACTGTAGCAGGGAAGCAGATTCAATATTCCCCTATTTGAAATCCAACGCGTCTCTTCTTATCCATGATGGTTTGACTATGGATTCATGAAAAGACACTTTATTCAGTGAGAAGAAAAGTCTCATCAAGTTAATGAATACACTTAATATTTTGACGAAACTATCAAGCGGAAGCGGAAAAGGCTTAGCACTTCGTAACTGGCTGTGATCATGTGATTGTCTCCGCGTCGTCGCTGTCGCCAATTGGCACCAAGGGCAAGCAATGAGCGTAGTCGATTCGCTTTTCCTTGTCAACGGATTAGAGCAACGGTGAATGAATAAATGATGAACCGTAATTAAAAATGTTAATTACAATCGGATTACATCGAATTGACTAGAGTTGTCAAAACGATGACATCTAAAAGTTGAGGGAACGGCAGTAAATTACTTCAGATCCAGCAATGCGATGGATTTTACCAAATAAGTTTGCAGTCGTTGAAGGAAACAGGAATACTTACGATGTTTCGTGCCTTCAACAAATTGCAAAATATTTCTTGAGCCATGACAAGTCAAGCACTAGAATGCCTGCAGAAGTTTACTTCTGGCTTTTATCAAAATATTCGAAAAATGAAATACATTGCACTTATCATTTTCTCATATTAGCATTATAAATCTACTTGCACTGCAGCGCTACCGCATTAGAGCGTTGAGTCCATTGTTTTGACAGCAAAACTACTGACTGCCATTTTCACGAACATTTTTCGATAACCCACCAGACCGCCCAACGTGGCATGTAAAGTAGTACTGCTTAACCCATGTAAAGTTACTTTTCTTTCATCTTCCCACAATTCATTGTGTATTATCAAAAATGATCGGTTGCAATTCTAAGCAATCGATGCTGAAGTCAAGTGCAGCTTTGTAGAATCTCCGGCAGCAATGATTATGAGAAGGAACTAGCATTTTTCTAGTGAAACAAACGGGTTTAATTTGAACTTTGGAAACCGGAACACCAATATTTGTGCACTCACCTTTTCAGGGTAGCAAACAGCCTACGACTGCTGGAATAGAACCTTAAACTCTTCCCTAAATATCCGCTGATGCTTACCTAACGTAAAGTGCTCTCAATCTATTTGCGTCTGGGAAATAAACATTTTCTTTTCTCACCTGTGACAAAGATTAGCTACCTGTTTAAGTACGTAAACATATTTTGTGTGCGTTTCCAGTGCAAGAATATCTCAGAGTCGTTTTTCCGGTTGTCCTACAAGGTTTCCTGTCGCAGCAATATGCGAACATACGGTAGAATGGGTTGAATGATTTTCGACTCTCCCTGTTTGGAAAGTGGTTTTAGTAATGTACGTACCGCTGCGGGTGCATGTAATCGCTTTGAGGAAATAGGAAGATAAAACCTTTGCGATATTTGCCGGACCGTACCAGATAATGAAAAATTGTTGGTGGTCTAGGTTGACTGTGGCAGATTACTGAAATACCTACCAAGGTATTCTTTTTGGAGTGAGTATCAGCGAAGGATAGAAGGTACTATTTGCAGGTAATGGGAGCGTAAGACCCGGCAATGGCGCTCCGATTAACTGCTGTATATCAAGGGCAGTGGCATCCGATGAGCATTGGCCGTCCATCATTCGTAAACCCCAGGATCTCGCTAGTGTCCCCCCTTCATCATTTCTGCCAGGACCAATTAATATCGAAGACGCCTTCCCTGACTCTGATGCAATCATTTTATCATGGTCACGATAAGTTGCGGTCGGGACTAAAAACGCACCCACTGTTTTATTTAGAAAATTTTAGCAAATAATACCTTGTCTAAAACCATGGTGAACTACCGCGCTGAAATACTACAGAGAGAACAGAATTCACTATCCAGTTAGGTGTTTGAATCGGATAGATGAAGTGAAGGTTAAGAATCATAGGATTAGAAACACTCCGATACAAACAACTAAACTGGCTCGTTACGTGGTTGGCGGCACCCAGTTACAGATTTACTATCACTGCGGCCACTACGGGGACAACCACAGGACACCTGCGCCTACAGAGGGACCATGGGTGGCTTGCACTGCACTACCCATAGCTGCATTAACACATCCCATATTCGGTGTAAACCTGAAGGAATCAGACCGGGAGGCATGTGAATGGGAACGAGATTTCATGAACGGAGCCGACCCACACTCCTACATTGGTAAACACAAACACGCAGTTCTTGGGCAATCATTGCACGCAGTGATGTGGCTGGAGCGTATTCCACTCCACATTGGATGGAACCACTATTCGGGCCTACCACCAGTTTATCAACGACCTCTATCTTACAGTCTTTTCTGGCCTTTCTATAGATTTGTTACTCTGTAATACAATATGTTTTATTCGCTCAGATTACATTTCTTTCGCTTACCATTATTGCCGCTGAGCAAATAGCAGTGGACGCTGACTCTTGTGATTTATTTTATCCTGTTTTTGCAGTTTTCTTTCTGGCATGTCAGTGCTGTGCAGAACGATTATGGGAGGTTCAGTATGCAACTTGCCATTTATCCGGCCCGCTGTGGAAAACGTTTGTTGACCCCAGGTTTACAGCACACAAATTACGAGCTACTGTTAGTCTGTTATTCTATCTCCACGGCGAAGATTATGACAGTGGAACCTTTGTAATGTATAGGCAGCCAGGTTCCTGACTCAGAGAGACTATGTAGATGGGCTAAGCCGATTCGTTCAAGGCCCTGCATTACTGCCCCCAAATCCCTTAAAAGCGCTGCATTAATTTGAACAGCGGATTCTGATTCTACTTTTCTTGCCACTAACTAGTTAATGCTGTTATTATCCTCCCCGACTAAGGTGGGTTTGGTATTTGCGTCGGTGAGATAAGACATTATCATGGTTGGTTACAACTTGAAACCTTTTGGTGCATGCATGACATATGTAGTGGAACAATAGTTTGCATGGCCACAGCAACCCAACAAATTGCCTATCGTTTCTTCCTCAACCATATGTCTCTCGTTGGTGAACAAGAGGTCAAAGATGCATGGCCTGTTTCCTGCCTTGAAACAGTTAGATATAACATCGATGTACATTGGTAAACCAGCGATTAGCTCCTGTGATTATACGTTGATGGGCTAATCGAGGTTGGCCGATGATTCTACGGCTTATAGGTTTAAGTTCCCTAAAAAGGAAACATGGCTTTAAGACTGTAGCAGTAACCTTTTAATAACGCAAGCCTGAAGCTGATTCATTTCTAAAGTTGTTATTGGTGGGTGAAATGCAATGAGCAATATATATACCGCCCTGTTTTTGGTGTGGGCAACACTTCAACAATTCTGAAGCTTGAACCCTTGGATCGTTAAAGTGACCTAAGCAGTGAATAATAAGTGGATTTTAGGGTTTATTGCATAAACTTTGAATATATGCGCAGACAAACAGCCACCATATATCCAGGAAAACGATAGGCGGCCGTTTCATATATTTGGGCTTCTCAGTAGCGCGGATCCGTCGAATCCTGCCAGATTCGAACCCATGGCCTTACTGTTTCGAGCGAGCGATTTTTGTCACTGAGCTATGGGTAACGGCAGCGAACCGCCATGACTGTTATCCAAATGCGATATAGGGCGGCTCATCCTCGCTATCATGCATGCCATGAAGGTGCAGAGGACGGGGCTGTACCCCAAAGCAACGACTGCATTTGCAAGCCGCCAACAAACGAGGAGGTATGTAAGCTGCAAACGCGATTACTTGTAATTAGTAATTAGTAGGGAGATTTGTTGGATTTTGGTGAGTATTTGGATTATAGATTAGACCAGTAGTAACTAGCCACACTATATCCTTTAATAAGTTGGTCTTTGCGCAAGAGTGGCATAACTGATAACGAGATCTCAGAGTAGGTAACCATATGGTTCAGCCATTTCCCCGTAATCACAACGAGTTTTCAGAACATTACGACTTGTTTAAATCATTGAGCGGTCAATTTACTGAATAGGCCTTGCGCGTTTAAGCACAAACAACAGAGGGCAAAATATGCCAGAAGGGCATATGAACACACAAACGTTATTTACGAATCTACGCCAAGCCTTGTGGGATTGTTGTCGATATATTTTTGGACTAATTTCTGACCTAAAATCCGGGGCCGTTTAGGAATGTCGCACAGAACCCTTGCAACTCAACGCTCCAGTCGCCGCCTTGGTGGATTACCTGTTTCTACTCCACATGGTTGAACAGTTGCACTGGGTTCAGTTTAAGCAAGCCGTCAGTTTGGCACATGACGAAATTTCATTGGTTTTGTTTTTGCCCAGTCAAGGTTAGTCTGGTTTCCATTGCTTTCAGACGTAGTTCTGATGCTAGTTTGGTGTGAACAATGCGTTTAATTCTAAGCAAAATATTTGTAATGTAAGCATAACATGCATCTCTCGTGGACCGCATCTATTAGCGTTGGGTGATGAAGGGGTAGCCTTAATGTTGAGTTAGCGACCACATAATTGCGGTAACATGCTTCACGGGTGTAGTACCACTACTCCAAATTACGAGGTTACGATGGCGATTCTTCAGAAATAGACATTTCTGGAACACCATAGACAAAGGTCGTCTTTCGTTCTTTCAATTGCGAAAGTCTCCAGGGTATTGTTACTTTCCAGCGAATATGAGTGAAAATACCCATCCAGCATGACGAAGAAAGAATACAGTGTGCTAACGGGGAAAAGATTTCAATTTCTTTACCAACTGAAATATCATATAATGCAGCATCGGCTTGCTGTAACCAACTGAGTTTGTGTGGTGCAACTTGCTCACCAAATTACCCTGTTTAATCTGGATTCCAATTTCCTGGCATATGGAATCAACTGCTTTAAATCGCTAAATAGGTTCTTTTTGGTAGTGTTTGCTCTGTCCTCATTCTAAATAGGGCATATTATCCTTAGAGTGTTTTACTCATGCGTAGTATTTACAGTTTTTGATAACAAAGAGCTTTCTTTCTTTTGTGAGCCGCTACGGGCCCTTCTCGGTTCCGATGTTGTTTCGTAGTTTCCACTGCTGGTAAGGATGGTTGCACACCTGACCATGCTTTATAAGGTGGATATACACGCAGTGAAAGTGGATGGGAGCATATTCAGGCTCGCGGCAGTGGCGGAAATAACCGGATGAAGTGATCCGGGATGTGCCATAAGGGCACGGTCGGACCACCCTTTCAGTCAAAGATGGGGTAACTGAGTAGGCATATGCAGGTTGTCCGATTGTTTATAAGTTCTAGTTGTTGAGGTGCCTAGCTCTATGCCGTCGACTATACGCTGAGTTTGGCTACTCGGTTCCAAATCATAGTCCAATTTTTCACATCTGAACCCGAGTTCTGGGGTAGCTGATTCCTAAATAAATAAATAGTTTGCAATGCAAGGCACGCTATCATAAACATTTCGTGGTAATAGAAACACGAATGATCGTTATATGGTCAAAAGTGGCAAAAGTTAGCCCATAACGTACTGAATTGGAATTTTGTATGTGTAAATTTGATGTCTGTGCATGAAGCGTTGTTAATTGAATTTCTTAGTGTGACGCTGCAGGGTAAGCAAGGAACAAAGAAAATGTTCGAGTGATTGACTGACATCAGTTGAGTAGATAAAATTATCCGGATAAACAAGGATCAAGTAGTAGCGAATTTTTATAGGCGAGCTCCATCCGCCACGTCGCAGTGTTGTTATATAGACATTTGGTTGCTTTTCAATGTAAATCATTTGCAATGCGTTAATTGAGGACATTGGAGCAAACGAACAACGGAATTATCATGGACATGAAAGCAGACGCTTAACAGTTTCCGCAGGTTAGGAGAGAGATCACAGATGGATGTATCAAATAAAACGCGAAGCCGTGGACTTACCACAAATTTCAAGTACGCACACTGTTTAAGTAAGTTGTATTGTGTCCCAGTAATTTGGGAGTAATAATGTAAGGCAGTTGGTTTAATGCACTGAAAGTCGGGTTTTGAATTCGGACAACGTAGGAATGTATACAGCGGACTGCATACTTTTGCTGAGACACTTGAGGTAGCTCGGTCATGTGTGGCGTATGGTTTCGACGCGGAGAGCGAAGCAGCTATTATATAGTCAGTTGAATGCTGGGAAGCGGCACGTGAGGAAACCGAAGCTTCTTTACCAGGACATGATCAAGTTTAGCCTCTCACGTTCTAATCTTGCTTGCACCTCATGGGAAACAAAAGTGGTTGATGGGCATATCCGTATACATCATACGATTTATTTTATTTCATATTTTCCTTTCAAGTGATTGGCTGTTGTTTGACATCCCCGGTGTGGCTGCAATTGATGTGCGCCTACTTGTCTATTAACCAATACCTCGTCCATACTGACTCCCGGAGACCGTTGGTCGTTGCTGAAAGGGACGGGTGTACGATCTTTGTGACCGTGCTTGGTTCAAACAGGACAACTAGCATTCCAATGATTCAACGTCGCCTATGTTGTGCAGGCAAATGCAGTAAAGTGCTTAAGATTAGTATTACCTGTTCTAGCTGCATTAGATCGTACTGTCCGCAATGTGCAGGCAAATCCGTCCAATAAGTGAGAAAGACAAACCAAGTTGCTGACACAATTTGGTTCTGCCCAACATGTCAAGTCATTCCAGTTGTCAACTGTTTATCCTTGCTCATGAAAAAATGCGATAGGATGACTGAAATAATCGCGCAATTTGTA
>OX104065.1:57256605-57357923 GCA_944474145.2 Dicrocoelium dendriticum | reverse complement strand
CTCTCGTTATTCAACTTCAGGTTGGTCTACCAACTTGAATGAGAACAATGTCCCCAATGATCGTCGCAATAACAATCGCACAAAATTGTCTAACCGCCCTGCAGCCATTGCTGAACTGCGGAATACCAGTTAGAAGATTGCTTGTCTACGCCACCATGGTTAGGCCGCTGAATAAGCCACCACCATGTAGCCGCTAGTGATCACTAAGTATAGACCGCTTCATGTGCTGGTTATTATGTCTGTCCGCACTGGTTACGGCTTAAGCTTCGGATCATGTGGTAGCTAGGATCTCCTCCTTAGACAGTCATCAGAAGTTGCCCATTGGACGGTTTCGGTTTGGAAATGAATCATGGAAGTTTCCTTCAGATAGGCATCAAAATAGAACAGGTGGCAGTGCTCAACCACTTTCATTGGACTGTCTGTAGCTTATGCTGAGGGCTTCAAACCGGTGTCCCATTGGCTAACGTCCCATGACCAATGAGAGTGTCAAAGGCGTCAAAACAGCGTTCTTAACCTCGAAAACTTGAAAGCACTGCACGCAAATTCGAAAATGTGTCACGCTAAAAGCTTGGTGCAGTGCGTTAACATGCCTGTAATTTGGTATACAGAAACACTCGCCTAAAGTTTTGCATACAGCAGGGTCGATAAGCAAGAAAAGGATACCGCTGACGTCTTCCTATTGCTTCTTTACTTGCACATTATCCCTCCCTCAGCATTTCACCTAACCCACTAGTTTCTCTAACACAGGTCCACACGAGCGATTGCTCGGTGTTTTCTTACGCAGTCAACATCGGGTGTTGGAGCATGCGCACATTTCTCGATCGGAACCCGAGCGACGCACTGCGATGGTCGCCATGGAACTTGCGCGCTACGGTATTGGCATTGCCGCATTCAGTGCGGCACAGCCTGCTGAGCAAGGGAAGCTGTGATGCAGTGCTGGCTGCACTTTCTAATTGGTGGGGAATGCGGCCTCAATGCAACGTGAAAATGGTGTCGGGTTTGCAATAGCCGACAAACTCATTGTACAGGTTGGGGGAGAACCTTCTGGCGTCAGCCTACGCCAGCTTTTGAACACATTATAATGCATAACACAAACTATGTTGTAATATAGTAACCTACATAAACATATTTAGATTGTGCTCTGCATTTTGTTTGGACTTGGGAATATTTTGGAATTTTGCCAAATCTCTACTTTTTAGTGTGGATTGAGTAACCTATTGGATGGACCAAAAACACTGTCAAGTATGCTAAAGGTTTTGCCGTGAGCATGCGTATGAAGTGCTAATAGCCGAGAAGATTAACATAGTGTGCATTGTAGGCCGCACACTTTCTAATACATGATTCTACCAAGTACATTTTATACCTTGGTCTTAACAAATGTCCAAAATGTTGACGGAATGCATCTGCTGGGTGCAGATGACCCGTTGAGGTCATTTGAAATAAATATGTTGTCATTCAATACACAGTTACTACGTAAGACGTCAATCGAAATATCGATCATTAGGCCGCTCTATTGCAATTTTGTTATTTCTACAAAACAGTTCCTGAAACATTGAGAAAATTTCCCAAAAACTTTCGTGCACTTTTAAAAACCTTTGGACGGGTCTTGAAACTACTGTACTGTTCTTAATGTGCGGAATATTTTATTACTCATTGCATATGGATGGAGAATGCAAATTTAATAAAGCACATATATTTCAAGTAGCATTTTCTGAACCGCGAATAAAAATGTTGTTGTAGAAAATACTTTCGTGTTTATTTATCAGGAGCGCAAATGAATAGAACACATTAAGCAAAAGAACAGGCAGATGTGGAAAAAGTGTACATAGTTAGTTCCACATCACTCCTGGATGGGAAAGGCAAATTGCTTGTGCGCACCGCACTAATAGAAATAATTATGTCAATTATTCTCAATCTATAAGTATCCAAAGGATTATTTAAAGACTTCAAGGGTGGAGTTCCGTATCACACTTCTCGTTACACTTTTAACGTATACAAAAATATCAAGTGTAGCCATTGCATTTTGGATTCTTCAAGTTCCGAATATTCCTGAGCTAAGTCGGTGCAAATGCTTGTCGCGATTCTATGGCCTCACACTCCCATTAGTCACTGCTTTCTTTCAGCATTCACAGCTCTGTTAACTCACTCATATCATTCACCCTAGATTACTGCATGTTATATAGGTGGGTCCGTATTGAGCTGGTAATGGTAATTCTAATCACTATCTAGAAGAGGAGCAGGCTCAACACTTGTTGTCCCCGGGGATCAACAGTACTCATCACAAATGAAGCAGTCTTACTAGATCTGCATTGTAGCATCAAATAACACTACTTTGTGTTTCTGCCGGATGTGGTAGAATCGTCATTGCGGATGTACTCGTAGGCTGAAGGAAACGTCGTGTTGGAACGTCGAAAGGCTTTGCTAATCAACGACAAACAATTGGCTAGCAAGTCCCAGATTATTCAGGAAAGAAACACTGCAACAAAAGTTCTTGTGTCGGTGGATTAAAATGTTTCTCCGTGTTCCAAGCATGATTTACAATTGAGAACATATGTAAGTGCATCTATCCATTTATATGAAGTGCTTAGACGGCTGCACACAATTTCATCATATTATTCTAGTTACTCGTCCGTTGAAGATCGTATTACTTACACCATGCAAGTTGGGACATTACACATCACAATAGAAATGTGACGATGCTGTTATTCACTTTCGTTCAGCAAAATCCGTTGTGTGTCATGAAACTACCGATTTCACGCGGCTGCTAGATGTTGACATTTATAGGAAGCGCGAATAGACATAATTAACCTTGAATTATGGAAGGCCTCATACATAACCAACAGCTTCATGGATGTCGCTGATACTTTAAATTGCCATTTCGTTGTTTCCAATTCTCCCCAGCTAATTCTTGCTCCTCAGTCTTATGCCAGCTGCAAAAGTTACTTCACGGTACACCTTGTTCGTTCGCTGCGCTTAATCCACCATTCAGCTATCAATGTTGAGCATGCTAGGTCACACCGATTCTGCGCTGTTCATTTTAACCAGTGAAATGCTGGTCACTTCGTTTGGCCGACACTTAATTCACTTCCTGTTTTTGATTCCTGTATCGCTTCTTCTGCTTGAATTGCTTGCAACCATCAATCACCCGTTTTCGAAGCCATCAATTTTTAAACGTATGATATGTCACCTATGGTGTATATGCGATTTATACAATGGCTGCAGCCACAATTATTCCATTCTGCATAAGGTTTGCACGGTAACAGTTCTAAAGTAATAAGTAGCAGATTACTTTCCATTTACTTCAGGTAAACCCAAATTCGAGAACCTGCTTTTTGATATGCTCCTAGCAACCATCCTAAAATCTGATCAAAAAGACCATGAAATATTTTCTGCTGTTATTGCTTCTGCTGCATGCTTTGTTAACTAGCAACTAATGTTGCAACATGTTTTCGCCACAATTTATAGAAACCCTCAGCATTAGCAGCCACTTTTAAGACAATTTTTAACCTGTCGCACATATTTCCGGTCAATGGTTAGGTTTATAAAATGCATTTGAGGCAGTCAGGCTATTTATCATATAACCATGGGATTCCGAGTAATGGAAGATGCATCCACTTATAAGGTTTGCTGGAGCAAATTTCACTGCAGCTGATAGTCACTCTCGGCACACAGTTCGGAAGTAGTCACATTCAGCATGAATCCCACTATCCAAGACTGCAGAGGGATAAGAACTTACTGATAAACTAATTCTAAAAACCGAATGGTTTGCAGTACGATATCTGTAAGTCATGAGGCACAGACTTTGCTTGTTCAATTCTACAGCTTCATGCAATATTTTGATCTTAATGCATCCCATGAACAAGTGGACCTCCGCCAACCACAGTAGTTGGCCCCATCCGGTTTCGAATTCGCCTGTCACTGTGGCCAGCCACAGGACGCTTGCGCCTACGGTGGCTTGCGCTGCACCACCCACAGTTCCAACCATTAACCACAAATCCAGTGCAAACCCGAAGGAATAAGACCGGGAGGCATGGGGATGGGAGCCACGTTTCATCAATGGAGCCGCCCACACTCCTACACAGGGCAACACAAGCACGCTGTATTTGGGAATCAAGCGCACACACAAGTCGGTAGCTGGACCGTAGTCCGGTCCACAGCAGGCCAGCACGGCCAGCACGGTTACAAAGACCGTACACGACGTCCATGTCTGCAACGACCAACGGTCTCCTGGAGCCAGTATTGACGATGTACTGGTTCATGGACAAGTAGGCGCACATCAATTACAGCCACACTGGGGATGTCAAACAACAGCCAGTCACTTGAAAGGACAATATGAAATATAATAAATCGTACGATGTATACGGATATGCCGACCAACCATTTTGATTCCCACGACGTGCAAGCGAGATCAGAACGTGAGAAGCTCAATTTGATCATGTCCTGGTAATGAAGCTTTGGTTTCCTCGCGTGTCGCTTCCTAGTATTCAACTGACCATATACTAACTGCTTCGGTCTCTGCGTCGAATTCATACGCTACACATGACCGAGCCACCTCAAGTGTCTCAGCAAAATTATGCAGTCCGCTGTATACTTTCCTACGTTGTCCGAATTCAAAACTCGAGTTGTTGGGGCATTAAACCTACTGCCTTACATTATTACTCCCAAGTTACTGGGACACACTACAACTTTCTTAAACAATGTGCGTATTGAAATTTGCAGTAATTCCACGGCTTCGCGTATTATTTGATGTATCCATCTGTGATCTCTCTCTAAATATGCGGAAAACCGTTAAGCGTCTGCTGTTATGTCCATGATAATTCCGTTGGTCGTTTGTTCCAATGTCCCCAATTAAGGCATAGCAAGTGTTTTCCATTTAATAGAAACCAAATGTCTATATAACAACACTGCAACGTGGCAGATGGAGCTAACCTCTAAAAATTCGCTACTACTTGATCCTTGTTTAACCGGATAATTTTATCTACTCAACAGATGTCAGTCAATCACTCGAACATTTTCTTCCTTGCTTACCCTGCATCGTCACACTAACTAATTCAATTAACAACGCTTCATGCACAGACAACAAAATTTACACATACACAATTCAAATTCACTACGCTACGGACTAACTTTTGCCACTTTGGTACATATAACGGTCAATGGTGTTTCTATTACCAAGAAAAATGCTGATGATGGCGTGCATTGCATTGCAAACTACTTGTTTATTTAGGAATCAGCTACCCCAGAACTCGGGTTCAGATATGAAAAATTTGACTAAGATTTGGAACCGAGTAGCCAAACCCAGCGTATAGTCAACGGCATAGAGCTAGGCACCTCAACAACTAGAACTTGTAAACAATCGGACAACCTAGATACGCCTATTGGGTACCCCGTCTCTGACTGAAAGGGTGTTCCCGACCGTGCCCTTGTGGCACATCCCGGATCACTTCATCTGGTTATTTCCGCCACTGCCGCGAGCCTGAATATGCTCCCATTCACTGCCACTACATGTAGACCCACATTAAAAGCATGGCCAGGTGTGCAACCATCCCTACCTGCAGAGGAAACTACAAAATTACTTCGGAACCGAAAAGGGTCCACAGAGACTCACAAAAGAAAGAAAGCACGTTGGTGTCAAAAACTGTAAATACTATGCATGAGTAAAACACTCTAAGGGTACTATGCCCTATTTAGAATGAGGACAGAGTAAACACTACCAAAAAGAACCTATTTAGCGGTTTAAAGCAGTTGATTCCATATACCAGGAAATGGGAATCCAGGGCAAACAGGGTAATTTGGTTAGCAAGTTGATTACAGCAAGCCGAGGCTGCATTATATGATATTTCCGTTAGTAAATAAATTGAAATCTTTCCCCGTTAGCACACTGTCTTCGTTCTTTGTCATGCTGAATGGGTATTTTCACTCATATTTGCTGGAAAGTAACAATACCCTGGAAACTTTCGCGATTGCAAGAACGAAAGACGACCTTTGTCTATGGTGTCCCGGAAATGTCTATTTCTGAAGAATCGCCATCGTAACCCCGTAATTTGGAGTAGTATTACCACACCTGTGAAGCACGTCACCGCAATTATGTGGTCACTAACTCAACATTAAGGCTACCTTCATCACCCAACGAAAATAAATGCGGTTCACGAGAGATGAACGTTATGCTTACATTCCAAATATTTTGCCCAGAATTAAACGTAATGTTCACACCAAACTAACATCAGAACTAGGTCTGAAAGCAATCGAAATCAGACTAACCTTGGCTAGGCAAACACAAAACCAATGAAATTTCCTCATGTGCAAAACTGGCGGCTTCTTTAGATTGAACACAGTGCAACTATTGAAGTATGTTGATTAGAAACAGGTAATCCACCAAGGCGGCAACTGGAGCGTTGAGTTGCAAGGGTTCTGTGCGCCATTCCTAAACGGCCCCGGATTTTAGGTCGGAAATTAGTTCAAAAATATATCGACAACAATCCCACAAGGCTTGGCATATATTCGTAAATAACGTTTGTGTGTTCAGATGCCCTTCTGTCATACTTTGCCCTCACTTGTTTGTGTATAAACGCGCAAGGCCTATTCAGTAAATTGACTGCCTAATGATTTAGACAAGTCGTAATTTTCTGAAAACTCGTCGTGATTACGGAGAAATAGCTGAACCATATGGTTACCCACTCTGAGATCTCGTTATCAGTTATGCCACTCATGCGCAAAGACCAACTTTATAAGGGATATAGTGTGGCTAGTTACTACTGGTATAAACTATAATTCAAATACTCAGCAAAACCCAAAAGATCTCCCTAATAATCACTAATTACAAGCAATCGTGTTTGCAGCTTACATACTCCCTCGTTTGTTGGCGGCTTGCAAATGCAGTTGTTGCTTTGGGGGGCCAGCCCCGTCCTCTGCACCTTCATAGCATGCATGATAGCGGGGATGAGCCGCCCTATATCACCTTTGGATAACAGTCATGACGGTCCGCTGCCGTTACCCATGGCTCAGTGGCACAACTCGCTCGCTCGAAACAGTAAGGCCATGGGTTCGAATCTGGCAGGATTCGACGGGTACGCGCCACTGAGAAGTCCAAATTTATATGAAAAGTCCGCCTATCGCTTTCTTGAATATATGATGGTTGTTTGCCTGCGCATAGATGCGAAGATTATGCACTAAACCCTACAACTCCACCTACTAATCACTATTTCGATCACTTTAACCATTCAAGTTTTCAAGCTTCAGAATTGTTAAAGTGTTGCCTACACCAAAAGCAGAGCAGTATATGTATATTGGTCACTGCATTTCACTCACCAATAACAACTTTATAAATGAATCAGCTTCAGGCTTGCTTTAGTAAAAGATTATTGCTAAAGTTTTAAAGTCATATTTGCTTTTTGGGTAACTTAAACCTATAAGCCGTAGAATCATCGGCCAAGCTCCATTACCCAATTGACGTATAATCGCATGAGCTAATTGCTGGTTTACCAATGTACCTCGATGTTATATCTGCTTGTTTCAAGGCAGGAAACAGGCAAGGCAACTTGGACCTCTTGTTCACCAACGAGGGACATGTGGTTGACGAAGAAACTATAGGCAATTTGTTAGGTTGCTGTAACCATGCAAACTATTGTTCCACTACATATGTCAAGCATGCGCCAAAATGTTTCAAGTTGGAACCAACCATGATGATGTCTTATCTCACCGACGAAAATATTAAAAACCTCCTTAGTCGGGGAGGCTAATACCAGCCTTAACTGGTTAGTGGCAAGAAAAGTAGAATCAGAATCCGCTGTTCAAATTAATGCAGAGTTTTAAAGGATTTGGGGGCAGTAATACAAGGCCTTGAAAGACGGCGCACCAAACTATGTTTAGGTACTTAAACAAGTAGATACTGCTAGCCACATGTAAGAAAATAAAACGTTTATTTCCTAGATATAAATAGATTTAGAGCAATTTACGTTAGGCTAGCATCAGCGGATATTTATTGAACAATTTAAGTTAACATTCTACTCCGGTAGTTGTAGGCTATTTGCTACCACGAAAAGGTGAGTGCTCAAACACTGATGGTCCGGTTTCCAAAGTTCAAATAAAATGATTTTGTTTCACTCGAAAATTGCTAGTTCCTTCTCATAAACATTGGTGCCAAAAATTCTACCAAACTGCACTTGGATGGTTCATAAATTGTTAAGACTTGCAACCGACGCTTTTTGATAATACACAATGAATTGTAAAAGTGACGTTATCACTTTTATCTTCTGGGACAATGACGGAAAAATAACTATACAGTGTTAAGTAGTACTACTTGACATGACCCGTTGGGCGGTCTTGTGCATTATGGAAATTGTTCATAAAAATTGTTCATAAAAATGTCAAAAGAATGCATTAGTCGCTTTTATGTAGTAGCGCTGCAATTCGAGTAGTATTATAGTGCTATTATTGGACAAATAATAAGTGCAAGGATTTTTTCGAATTTTTTGATGAAAGCCAGGAACGAATTTCGACAGGCATTCAAGTACTCTTCAAAACTGCATGCTCACGAATTATTTACAAGTTGTTGAAGGTATTAAAAGTCGTGAGTATTACTTTTTCCTTCGATGGCTGTAAACAAATTTGGTAAAATCCATCGCATCGCTGGATCTGAAGTAATTTAATGCCGTTCCGTCAACCATTAGTTGTCATCGTTTTGACAACTCTGTTTAATCCGATGTAACCCGTTTGAAATTAAAATTTTCAATTCCGGTTCATCAATTTTCTTCACCGTTGCACTAACCCTTTGGCAAGGAAAAGCGAATCGACTGCGCCTGTTGCTTACCTTTGGTACCATTTGACGACAACGACGACGCTGAGACAATCACATGGTCACAGCCAGTTACAGATTGCTAAGCCTTTTCCGCTTCTGCTTGAGAGGTTCGACAAAATACTAAATGCATACATTAACCTTATGAGACTTTTCTTCTCACTGAAATTAGTTTCGATGAATCCATAGCCAGGCCTTCAGGGATAAGAAGAGACGCGTTGGATTTCAAATAGGGGAATATTGAATCTGCTTCCCTGCTACAGTATGAAGATGCAGTTAGTGGAAATAATGCCCTTTATTACCTTGGCGAGTAGAAAAATTGTGATTAATTGATGCGGTGTAAATCGGAAAATTTGGTTTAGTTAAGGTAAGTTAAACTGCACAGAATTGGCTTATGGCTAGCATTATAGACGTACGCTGGGTGTTGCTCAATTGGAGGCTGAAGCAAATTCAGTGGTGCTTCTGGTTATCAGATCAATTTACTCAGCAATGAGGTGTTCAGCATGTTGGCGGAGAAGTGCACGAGCAGTAAATCAGACTGGTATTGAGAAGATCCGTCCACACAGTCAATCAGCTATCGTAGATGCAGCAAATACCAACTTGCCGTTTCGTCCACGACGGTTAGTCGCAAACGTTATATTTTGCAGGATCTAAAGTAATCAACTAGCTCGTAAGAGTAGGTTTTCATGCTATCCTGATTTTTAGTAACTGGTAGGCTGTGTTGGGTTTTGACGACCAGCTCAGTAACATTAAACCCCTACAGCTCCCTATCAAGGATCAACTTTTGTTTTAAACTTGTTTAGTTGTGCACAGATGAGCATCAACTGTGAAACCGTATGGATGCACTTACTGATGAAAAATATGTAGAGTGTAATCTATGCGCTCATAAATCTTGTAGGCAAAAGCCAAGAACGTTCAGAGCAAGAGATTGAACACGCTTGACTGACAACGCGCGTGTTCCAAGAAGAAGTTGTACATCGAGAACGCAACCTAGTGGAAGACAGCAGATACTCTTCTCTCGGTAAAATACCGATTTCGGGGAAAAGATGTGTTATTGCAATTGTGTTAAAACTGAAGGCACCTGCGCGTTTGTTTTGACTGATTTTAGTTCCGCATTTCCCGTGATGAGCACTGAGTTAGTGGACGCAATGAATTGCGTGGCTAGGATATAACTTCCAAAATGAATTAGTTGCTTCGACTTACAGTTCCTAATGGTAACATTTGAATGAATAGTTGTTCACTAACCGCATATTCTGTCACTGAGTTCCACCGCTTGTATTGGGCTAGGATGTAAAAAAAACCGTTTGAGCGAAATTGGATTTGGTCCTTTAAAGGCAGCGCATAGAACCTATGAAACATTCCGTTCTTGGCAACGGCTTGTATAATACACGCGATTCTGCTGGCCTCAAGAGACAGTCAAAAACTGAGGCAATAACTATAAGTTTATGGAAGGCCGACCATCAGCGGATATCAGGTAAAGTCGTCTGGCCCCCCCAACTGAAATAGGTGTTGGAATATTAATGATACTAACAGGATAATTTATAAGTGTACGCTGAGCTGCATTGTAAATATTATAATACGGATTAAACCCACGACCAGTTGTAATTTTCAAAGTTTATACATGTGTGCATCAGTCATCTTCATTGCAGTTTGTGGGTGACGCTGGCTGTGTTTCATTTTGTCCTGAACTATGTCATGCAAATCATACCGTGGGAATATATGAACATTTAATGTAAAGGCTATTGTAATAGTCGGTTTCACGATCACATTACGGAAGTAACAAATGCTCGCCAGCAGGTGAAAAGTGTCAACTAATCGCTGCATAAGTTTGTAAATAACCGAACATGTATCTGGCCCCCGTCTCCTGAGCGAAAACAAAACGTTCGCGGATAAAATTTTACAGTAGTGAATTAGCTCAGTGATGAAGGTTAGTAGAACAGAAGACAAAAAGATTTCATATTTTAAAGTTTCGGATCCCTACTACGAATTCATTTTAATTATTTGCTTTGTTAGTATTGAGATCTCACAGGACTCAAGTTAATCAAGAACGCGCAGGAAGATTTTAAGCAGCAACACCAGTTATGGACATGATAAAAGTAAATCAGCTGCAGCGGATTGACAAAGTAAAACCTTAGTGAAAATTAAACTAACAAGCTAAATTTACTTATCCTTCTTGGATAATAGCGAATTCGTGATTTCGTAATATGGCTGGATAAGGAATGATCGAATAACCACATACCTTGTCATGCGTGCATATCTTGCTGTGCACATTTTTCTGGCCGAAGAGGTAGAGAAGTGATGGGAATGTGATGGAAAGTGCGTTGTGAAGAGTGTGCATACTCTTAGGGACTGTTTTGGAAGCGCTTTTAGCAAGAATTAGCGTGCGTGAATAACTTTTTGATGAAAGTTGTATTTTGAATGCCATTTCCACAAGACATATGCTTCTGATACCTACCAAATAGCCTAAAAGCCTTAAACCTAGCCCTGGATATATGTAAGGAAAGCAATATGTCCAATGTCAGATTGTACACAGAGATGAATATTAGAATCAGAATTTTTTTTGGAACGCAAGATGATGGTAATTGAGCGACATAAAACGAAGTAACTTGACTTTACTTAATAGTTGATTCACTTGGATAGAACAAGAGAAATCTTGGTTCAGTATGACTACAAGAAGTTCACTGACGTAGAGGAGCTCCGCTTTTTATATCTACCTTAGGTTTGGAATATTCTGTGACATATTCTTGATTACAGGCTGCCGTATGAAGAGGAAACAGAATCCAAAAGCACTTGGATGCTTCGGGCGTGAAGTCGCATGGTTTCGACTATTGGACTGATTTGACAAAAGAAATTTGCAGCTTGGATGAGGAGGACGAATTCGGGTGCCATAATCCGAAAATTACGTCCTCAGCATAGGTGAGGCAAATGGATTATTCGAGGACAGGTGTGGAGTTAAATCACAGAACTATAATTTTGAAAGATAGCTCTTAGAAGGACACCGGAATTTTCGACAAACGGCATGGTGACCTGTATATGTTTGGCGGAAGTACCTCTTAGCAAGAAATCTCGAAGTAAGAATTCACGGTTAAGTCAGGCGAATTCTTTTATGTAGTCAAAGGAGCAAATATGTATTGTTTCTTCTTGTCGCCCAGCGACGAAAAAACTGAATGCACTAGATCAGGGATGTCCAAACTCCAGCCCGCGGGACAAATACTGCCCGAAGCGTTATCATGAAATTAAAAACGCAAGCTTGGGTTTTGCCCTAAATCCTAGAGATTACTGGCATTAACAGTGAGAAATTCAATGGCATTAGATGCTGAAAAGATTAAATGATTTAGCATTATTTATTTTTAAAGCTTTTGTTTTAAATATGAACTTGTAAATAGAAATTAAGAAAGTTGGGATTGTTAAATGTTATATATATGATTGGCTAAAGCTAGCCCGTTCTGAGAAACGAATAATTCTTTCATCGGTTATCGCACTCTATTTTTTGTTGTGCTATAGTTTACATTCTGCTACTCCCATAGACATAACAGCTTCACCTTTCTGATTATTTAATACTACATAAAGCCAATTTTTCGACTTTAGTTTCATAACACCTATGGTAAAGGTATTTTGTCCAAACCAAATAGGGTGAATTCTTAACGTTTATTTGTATGAATTTTATTCTAGAATGGAGGATTTAACTAAAAGCGGAATGTTATTGACGGAGGGTATCACTCCCAGGAACAGTGGAAACTGGAGTATTTTTTACTGCAAGACTGAACAAGTATGTGTGTTGGATTTGTTTGTGGAGTGCGGTTGTTTTCATGCATTTCCATATAAAGAGGCACTACCAAAGGAAGCATGTTATCTATGAGAATTGCACTAAACATGATCGATTTGAAGAACTGGATCAGATAGAAGCTAGAATAACCACATAGTAAACCGGTTTGCAAGGATCGGTCACTCGAATGAAAAGCGCAAAGAAACGTTATGTGGTCAATGGTGAAACTGTGGAACACATTTCTGAAGGTGAATTTGTCAAAAATTTATTTTGAAATTGTGGAAAGTGTCTGTACTGCGACAGTGCAAATTTGCCGATGTATGTCTGGCAGCCAACGCTGTGGTTTGCAGAATTGCAGAGACTTCATCCAATCTTAAGAAGCAATTAGAAGCAAAATGAGCAAAATTTATATTTTTTATTGCTTGTGATGAAAGCTTTGATATAAATGTCACTGCCTAACTTCTCAATTTTTTGGGAAATGTGTTAACGTTGACGTGTGGGAATGAGAAGCTACTTGACAAACAGGGTCCTAGGATGAAAAAGGCATAGTTGCCTGTGTTTCGGGTTCTTTTACAATCAGTGACTTTAAAATATTATGGAAACTTCTTTTGCACTTATCACTTCCTGTGTCGCAACCACGACTGGCGAGCACAGTGGATTAGCAACATTTGTCTGTAACAAACTCAGTGAAGAGGCGAGTAAAGCCATTTAAAACCGCATCTTCCATCAACAAGTTGTTTGTGCCAAACTTCTTAGGGTTTAAGCATGTTCTTAAGCCAGTGATAAAAGCTATCACCTGTCTTTGCTCTGAAGCCCTGTTTCATTGTCCGTTTCAGCAGTTTCAAGTCGACTTCCAATGTATCACAATAATTGGAGTTGGCTCAATCTAGAGATTGCACTAAATCGCTTCTATGCTGTTAGATACTAAATTGGACAATGCAAACTAAGAAATAATCCATGCCATAAACCTCTGATTTAGCTTGCCTGGCTGATTTTTGATATTTGGCTGATACTGCACGGCACCTAAACATATTGTACACGAGCCTTCAGGTTCAAAATGCAGGGGTAAGCCAACTGTATTCACAGAAGAATGCCTTTAAGGATACGCTACAACTTTTACAAAGACAACTGTTTCAAACACATCCTAATGTTGTGTTTTCGGGTTTTGATCCGAATAAATGACTTTGTTCTTGCATAAAGAATGAGGCCTGTTTACCGAGGTGGATTTAATCAGATCAAGCAGCTTGTCAACAAATTACATCTAGGTGCAAGCGATAGAACCGTTATCTGAAAACTTCCAGGTGGATTCTTACACACTTTTGGTTAATAAGTCATTTTATGTGATAGCCCGAAACACGTCAATATATGCTTGTGGATGTTCCGCATAGCACACATATTCATAAGAATTGTTACGGGATTACTCAGCCCCAGTGGACTTGTCATCGTTGGTTTATAGATAATGAGCACGTCGTTCGTGAGCACTAACTGAAGCAAGGTTTGTTTATTTCCTGCTCTAAATATTGTAACATGACGGCCCAAGGCCGAATGTTTGCAATATGCACTTGCAGGTCAGCTTTGAGTTACAAACTGGTAGGTGGCATGTTAATCCAGTTGCAAAAGCACTAGGTATGTAGCTTGAATCATCGTCATCATCATTATACACATCAGCTGGAGGTGGGAAAACACCTCCGCTATTGCGCCGCAATACATGAAAGAGATACATACATACATACATATAATACAATACACAAAGGAAAAATAGATACAACAGTTGCATGCCAGCTGAGCTACCAGCAACGGATAGGTATCATACCGGTAAGTTTCCAGCCAGCTACTAGGCAAAGAGAAAATCGTTTTTTTATGTTATACCCTAGGAAATGATATCGTAGTTGGAGGGGGGACTAAAAGGGATGGGGAGGGACAAAGAAACTCAAAGCACAAACGCAACTGAGGTCGGCTTCTTGACATGTCAGCAAGTGTATCCATCCAAACGTGTTCACCGTCTTTTGGACCCCAACCAGGGAGCCGTGACGCTCCAACCGAGGCTAGCTCCGAAGTGAGGGACTTCATTCCTCTGGAAGAAGTCATCGCTTGGCCACCTCTCCTCTTCTTCCACCCACATCCCCGGTGAGCAAACAACGCACGTCGAGGGAGTCGGTGGGCTGGCATGCGTAACACGTGGCTAAGCCATCGAAGCCTGGCGCGGGAAATAACGGTGTTGAGCGGTTCAGATCATTTCCCTGGGTCGTAAACAATGCGTCGAACATGCTTGTTACTCACGCGGTGTTCCCACCATATGTGAGCCAAACTGCGAACGCACCGATGGTCAAACGTAACTAGCCTCTTCATGTTCGCCGATCTTAGGGACCTGGTTTCGCAACCGTACAGTAAGCTCGAACATACCGCTGCAGTGTAAACTCAACCCTTCAGGGCGCGAGTGATGTCGCGTCGCCGCCATAGGTGGCGATGGTTAGCAAAAGCACTTCGAGCATTCGATATACGGTTCGTGATCTCGTCTTCGATCCCAAGGGCGCTGTTAAAACTTCCCAGGTAATTGAATTTCTGAACGACTTCTAGCTGATCCGCACCTTTGATCAGCGTAGGAGGCGATCCCTGCCAATCTTGCAGGAACGCTTTGCACTTCGATGGTGCAAAGGAAAGCCCAAAGCGGCTGGCAGCAAGTGCTAATCTGTCCAGCGCGGCTTGGCACGTCTGGGAGCTGTCACAGATGAGAACAATGTCATCTGCATACTCCAAGTCAAGAAGTCGTTCTCCTGGGAGTAGCTCCACATCTTCCAAATCATGTCCTGTAAAAGCAAACTCCATGACTTCGTCAATAGCGAATTTGAAGAGGAATGGTGACAGCGGGCATCCTTGTTTCCCAACGCTGGAGATATTGAAAGGTGGCGACAGCTTGCCGTAAGCCCTCGCTCTGCCCGTGCTACGAGCGGATAATGCTTGGATAATATTTACATATTTCTCGGGCACATCTATCCTGAGTAGACAATTCCAAAGGGCACATCGATCAACTGAATCGATGTCACCATTGATGTCGAGGAACACGACTAGGGTAGGCCGCCAATATGTGTGGCGGTGCTCCAACAACTGACGCAAGGTGAAGATGTGGTCGATGCAGCCACGACCACGACGAAACCTGGCTTGCTCCTCACGAATGTGGCTTTCACGAGCGCCAGTCAGTCTGTGAAGAATTATGGAGGAGAGTAATTTAGAGGCGACAGAGATCAGACTGGTTGCCGCATTCCGAGCGCGAGCCGCCTTTGAAGATGGGAACAATAACGGAACGGCTCTAGTCGATTGGGACAGTCTCCTGCTCCCACAGTTTCACTAGTAATTCAAGTAAAGCCACAACAAGAGCAGAGCCTCCGAATTTGAAGGGGGCTGAAGGAAGATCCTCTGGTCCCGCGGCTTTGTTCAACTTCAACAGTCCGATTTCACGTTTGACTTATGAGCAAGAGGGTGGATCCAAAAGGATAGCCCACGGAGCAGGGCGATCAGTGACCAACGAATCGAACAATTCTAGCCAGTTAAATTGCTTTTGTAAATGCTCAGCCGAACGCTCCAAACGTTCTGACAAATTGTGGATAGTCTGCCACTGTAATCACAAATTGGTTCAGTAACACCACGTCCTTTGCTTACCGTATCCCGTACCAGACGAAATAACTTACGATGGTTGCCAATGGCAGCGGCCACTTCCATATCTGTCGCACGATGAGACCACCAAGATTCGCGGTCTCTCTTCAGGCTAGCGCGGAGTTTCGCCCGGAGCTCTTTGCGATTTCATTGTTCTCGCTTCCAGCCGAGATATGCCGGCGAGCGTCGATAAGTTCCAGAGACCGAGAAGAGACCCAATGTCCAATTTGGCTTTTAGACATACCATTTGAGGATTTGCTCGCTGCTAGTAAGGTCTGGCGAACATGTGACCAGTGACCATCAATCGTCTCCAGTGAGCAAGTACTCAACTCGCATATCAGCGTACTTTGATACTCATCCAGAACAGCTGGCTATGTCAGTTGGATGGTGTCAATTCGCTCACATCGTCGTCGTGGGCGTCCGCCCTAGCGCATCCGCATGTCAGCACATTCGAGTGCATGATCGGTGTCCACACATGTGCTTAAATCGAGCGACAATTCTGGATGCAGCCTTTCCAGCGGTAACTAATAGCAATGTGATCGATCTGCGTCTAAGGCTGGTTCGAGGCTGGTGGGCGCCAACTCACCCTACGGCGGGTGCTGTGTCTAAAATTAGTGCTCGCAAGAAATAAGCGAGCATCTTCACACAAATGAAGTAACCGCTCACCGTTATCATTAAGGGAGCCTACACCGTGCTGACCGTCCAGATGCATTTCATCAGTGGACAACACTCCAACTTGTGCATTCATAACCCCGCCAGCACAACAGTGTCCCTGCTTCTTCTGTAGCGAAGGAGCTGAGTCAGTTGGCGGTAGACGTCGTCCTTTACCGAATCATCTCTACAGTTTGTGGGCACGTAGGCAGCGATGATGAACAGACACCTATTACTCCCGCGCGACCTCGAAGCTTTAAACAAGCCAGCCAATCGGACCGCACACATCCGGCTACTGATTGGAATCCAATCTACCAGAGAAGCTTCAGCCCGGGAAGAGCGCAATGCCAACACCAACTTGGCCGGTGCTAGAAGCTGCATCATCACCGGATAGGCGTACTGAGAAAATACTGTTTGCTTCACCTGAAGGGGAACGCAGAGTGAGCACAGAGCTCGAGGCTCGCAGGCGGCTCTCTGATAAGCAGCAGATATCGATCGAGATGGTCTCCAATGCCAATCTGAAGGGGGATCGAGGTCTCCAAATAGAAGGCGATGAACCGGAATGGACCGCTTGGTTGGACATGGGCGTGTCGACAGGAGAGTTGAAAATTAGAAGATAAATGCCTAGCAAAGGATGTTGGGGGAGGACCAAGAATCGGGGGTTGAAAACTGGGGGGATACAAGTGAATTTGTAAGGGGACGGTAAGAGTGAAAAAGCGTAAGAGGGGAAATAAGAAGACGGGAAGGTTTGAGCAGTAGCATCCAAACCCCTATCCACCCTGCTCGATGCAGCAGATACGGCACCGTTGATTATCCTCTGCGGTGGCCAAAGCATCAAGAAGTTGTTTGAAGTAAGATTCATAATATTTCGTGGGCAGGATACTGTCAGGTTGCTCAGGCCTATGCAGGAGAACGATTAGAGTTCTCAACTAAAGCCTTTGGTTCAAAAATCTGACAGCAAGGCAGCGGGTTTGGCGTTGGGCTACAAGGAGTCCGTTTTAAGGAATAAGGTGCCACCCTCATTCCAACCCCCAACCTGGAGGACCAGGAGGCTGAGTTTGTCTGGCCTCTAAACATTGACCAATCTGGTATGAGTGGCTCTGAAGGTGCAAAAGCACCACCCAATAGCTCAGTGGCTCGCTGAGGCACACAAACCATCGCAACACGGTAAGGGCCAGCCTCACGGCGATGGTGTAGCTTGAACCGGAATCGTTAAATAATAATATTACTGAACTCAGCAGTCTATAAGGCGAGCGGTGCATCGTCAAAACTTTTGAGTAAGCTTGCGTGGTAATTACAAAACAGCAACGAAGAGCGGAATATAAATTAGAGCAAACCTCGTTTGTGTTCACGTATTGTTTATCTCTTTTTGCAAACTTAATTATAATGAGGTTGAATAAGTAAATTGGGATACAGGTTCACTTAGCGTTTCCATCTAAGTTGATTTCGATACCGGTCGCGTACATTTGATCACTTACCTGCCTTCTGTATCCTTGGGGGTACAACGCTACGGATTGCTAAGCAGGTGGTCGGTTCTCACGCATTGTGACGGTATGTGGTTGGATAACCAATGCGCGATTTTTCCAATACAGGCGGGGGTGATCTAATAAATTGCGACTGGATGACTGCTCGCATGGCACACGTAACACGTTATCAATTCATTTCAGTTTGTGAAACAGCACAAGCTTGCTGAGCAGAGGACCCACTAATTAGGTCTAACATCTTGGTTTGCAAACGTGGTGCTCCCGGCGCACATTAATTACCCCCGCAAACTAATTGTTGTCAAAAGCCGTAACCAAAAGCATGTCATGCACCCACAGCTGCTGGTGCATACTTCCACACAACAAAGCGCATAAACACCATCATTTTAAAACCGTGTAATTAACTGTCAGCAAACCGCCCAGACGACGCCACTGATACCTCAGCTTGATGTGCGCTGCCATCTACAGCAAGATGTCTATCCATATAGATAAAACGGTCCACCCGATCCAATATCGTAGACTGAAGTGTGGGCTTTGCCAGATCATATCATGATTATTTGTTTCAAGCACCCAACGAATTGGACTGAGTTGCGTATTATCAGGGTTGTCCCGAACATAGCTATATCATCTGTATATTCTGATTCAGTTGCGTGATGGCCTGGAGGAAGCTCAACGGCTGTTCCCCGACAACATTGTGACGTGCTCAACAGGACATCATTGATTGCAAACTAAACATTGGTACCGTGACCTTACAACGCTAGTGGTGCTGAGGGGTGTTTAACGACTGCCTTAGGCCTTCAAATCGTTCGAGACATGAAGTGAAATACACATAAGGGTATACTTTAGCGCAAATGGTTATTTGGTAGACGAGACTGAAATTACCAATGATCGACCGAGTTCAAAGCAGCCGATTTATCTTGAATGACGATGGCGGTAGGCTGGATGTAAATAGAATATTAAGCAACGATTGGGCTGAGCAAACAACTGCGATCCATACTCACTGTACTCTTGAATGAAATCAGCATTCCACGTGTTTGGTTCTGGAATCTGGGTTAGTCGGCAGAGAAGCTTGGTTACATAGATTTTAGAAGTAACCTACATTAGGCTTTTTCCCTTGTGTCTGGTCATGGGTTGCAGAAAACCTTTTTGAAAAGCGGTATGATACTCCACTCACAGCTAGAAGATGGAAGCGTTTGCTCATATCATATTTTTAGGCAAAACGTGTCAGTTACTTCGCTCCTGTAGTGGAACAGCTCCGAAGATTGTCCAGCAGTCTCGGATGCCTTGATCCACTTTAATTGTTGAAGCTCAAGGCAGACATCCGATTCAATGGTTGGTTACCATGCAAAGTAGTGCGGCATATGAACAGGTATACTGGGCAAAGAAATAGACGAAGGAGGCAATCCAAGGTATGCGTAGAAGTACTCGGGCCAACGACGTATGCGACTGTTTTTTGCTTAAAGATCCATCAACCTCTCAAACAGCTTTTCTGACGCCAAGTCTAGTTTGGCTTGCCGTACACATTCTTACGTGTATATTGCGAATTTCCAAACAGATTATTTTTTCGTGTTTGCATTGTGTCCAGGACACAAACCTGCGATGCATGCGTAAGCAATGCTTGAGTTCCTGGGTGAGGCTCTGATAGGTTTCACCCTTGTTTGATTCAGTTGGGAGAGCTCAGCTACGGTCAGTAAATTTCGCTCTACGAGCAAGGATGCAGTCTCTTACATGCAAGGATGATTCAATAGATTGATTAGCCAGTCATTATCGCATTCTGCAAGCCGATTTAACGAAGACAGGTGCGGTGAGATGGAACACTGGTGAGCACAAAAGCTAAGACCGAAAATGACTCAATTTAACAAAATGATTGCTTCATCTATTGGTACTGAGCAATCGGTACTAGGGATTTACGGTGCCCATGATGCGTATGCAGATATTCGCACAAACCATATTGTGGTCTGATCTAAACTAATGAGCAAATTTAGCTCCAGTTCGTTAATTTACTATATCCATGTGAAATAACCGTTCCATGTTTGCTCTGGCGAAGGAGCAACAATGTCGTGGACTTCTTCGTGTAAGTCTGAAGGCTGTCACTGAATTCAGACACGTTCATCAATGGTGAAAGAATTACCAAGATGTGGTTTGCATGAAAGGAAGCTACCGACACCAGCATTATGGTCACTAACAATTTTAATGAAACCTGACCTTCCAATTTTAATCGAAATCAGTATGGTCTGTGATTAAAGTTGTGTTTAACCGATGCACAGCTTAGTTGGTTGGAGTATGAGCGGAAAGCCAGACTATTTGCGTTTTAAAAGTTCATGGTCGTTTTGTTCCTGCAAGAGCCTTGAGGCTGAAGACTATATCGTCCTTCGTCAATTGAGAGGCAAACCAACAAATTGGTCTTGTTTGCGTAATGCAAGTTGGTTGCGGCAGTAGTTACATTGTCATACGAGCAAAGGGAATATTCGGCTCCGGGGTCATCCCGAAACGCTTACTTTGGAACAGCGCTGGATTGGTGCAATCATGTTTCCTAAATGCAGTAAACGTCGATATCTGGTATTGCAGAGTGCGCGCAAAAACGAGTTAGCATGAGGTATACTTTGAATTTAACCATTGGAATTTATATCTTGACCGGAGAATGGTCATTTGCCGAATAACATGAGTGTCGATGAAATTCGCATCAAACGTTTATACAGAAGAAACCGAATTGTTAAGGAGAGATAATTTGATCGGTGAGTAGTGTGTATGAGTAGAGAAGTATCTGGAAGCAGCATATTTTAACGCGTGCGTAGTGTTGATCGTTGTAGAGTGTGTGGTTTCGGTTACTAAGTTTTGCGCATGTTGGGTTTCTGTCGCTGTACTTTGGGGATAGCAAAACCATCCGCCTCACCAGGTGGACTGAAGTTTGAGAAGGGAACGTCCCAACAGCCCATACATGTGGACAAATCAGTCAAAGAAATGTGCACAATCAGTATTATCGTCACTTTATACTTATTTATGCAACGTATAACTTAGAGAATGTAGCCTCAAAGTTCAGTACCGTTTGATGCCTCAAGCATCAGTCATCGCGAAATCAATTGGCTGGATACCCGGGTATGGAAGAACTATTGTGCAGGGAATCATAAGCATACTGATCTGGGATAGTTTAATAAAAAAACGAAACGGATTTGAGAAAGCGTTGATTTGATCTGTTTCAATACATCTAAAGTTGTTAAAAAATGCATGTATTTTTAATCTCGGACGAGTATCAACAACTAAAGCAGTACAACTTTCCGTTTAGGTGCCATTCGTTTCCAAATCACCGATCCGCTAAAAGGCTTTACTAGAAATTCTTGAACTCCGGCAGTTATTTCACGTCAATTATAGTCACTGGCCAGTCCTACATATTGCCCAACGCTCCACAATACAAGCACTGATGGAGAGTTATACGCTTCAAATGAGTAACTATGTGATTGTACCGGTGCCTTGGTGTACAGCTTGTTTCACGGGTGTGAAACAGTGCGCTTAGCTTGGGTAATCAACCCAGATATTATGTCCCGTGGTTCACAATAATTTCCAATCGGAACCGATGTCTGGCGCCATAATCGTCCTACGACCCACTCCGTATGCCGGGTTTGACTTTGGTAGCTGCATGCTGTATCTGCCCCTCGTCGCGTGTGATAAGACAGCAGGCGAGTGGTATTCGCTTCTGACCAAGTACAGAAGTTGTGTTTGAGCACCCAGAGCATGCGCACTCCATTTCAGTCTAGCTGGTCTGCATTCGCCAAAACCTTCATTTCACAGCCTTGATTAATAAACGGTTAGTCGGTCAGTGTAATTGTGTATGTAACCAGCTTTTCTCAGGTTCAAAAATAGGGAGCTGAGTATGGTGACCGGCGAATAAACAAATAAATATACAAGCAAGATATTCACTGGCAGTGCGAATCACAGCTCAACTGACTGTTTTGATCAGTATGTATAGCTGCAACGTTTACAATAGGAAATTGTTGGAGTTCTGCACAGTAAAACAAAACGGATTCTTGGAGCAACGGAAAAACCAAATGAACAGGAGAAATTGTTAAGTTAGATAAACATCGGAGATTCAGCTAAAAGTGTAGGGTAAGTAATACGGTAATTTGTGGAACCAGCCGCAGGGAAATTGCTCCTGTGCACGGTATTGGCTTAGAAGGTTTCACCCACAGTTCATTGCCCCATCTAACCTTTTACCGGTGTAGCATAATAGCCGAGGCTGATGTTGCGTTCGTGATGGTTCTTCACCGCAGTTGGGCTGAACCAACTTACAATTAAACTTTTATAATGTGGATAACGTTCACTCCATTTTATTTGGTTTGTTATGCGTACTTGATAATCTTTTCCTAACCTGCACACGTCGCTCATGCAAATTGTGGTAAACTTGCGTGATTTTATCGAGTGGTATTTTGTAAATAAATTTCGAACATTTTGTACTTACTGCGGATTCACTTATAATCAATTTCTTCCATATACTTATTTAGCTAGTATTTATGTCGTTATGTGCGTTTACTTACTTCGATATTGGTATTTCGTATGATTGGATATTTCATGACATCCCAGTTGTGACTGCGCTTTACGTGCATGTTGACAAGGTGCCTACCTGTCTATTACCCACTACCTCATCCATACTGGCTCCAGGAGACAGTTGGTCATTGCCTGAGGGGACGGGGTGCACGGTCCTTGTGGTCGTGCTAGGCTCGAAGAGTGGTTCCATGCACTCAGTGTGGAGCGGACTACGGTTCAGCCACCACCTTACGTGTACTTGATTCTCCAAATACAGCGTGCTTGTGTTTGCCTGTGAAGCAGTGTAGGCCGGCGCCATGGATGAAACTTGGCTCCCATTCACATGCCTCACGGTCTTATTCCTTCGGGTTTACACTAGATATGAGGTGTGTGGATGGAGCTGTGGGTGGTGCAGCGCAAGCCATCCATGGTCCTCTGTAGGCGCGGGCGTCCTGTGACGGGCCACAGTGACAGGCAAACCCGAAACCGGATGCCGCCAACCATAATAGCAAGTAAGCAATCCACTTGTAACATCTCCGTAGAACTTCCGTAATTGGCCTGCTTTGTACGCGACCAGACTACCCTGCCTGTTCAATCTTTCGAATCTTAGGAACAGGACGCTTTTCTTATACTCTAGTGAGTAATTTAAACACGCCCTGCAAGGGTATGGTTATTAACTCAAAAGTTTTAGCCTTTTACCTCAGGAAATAAGCCCGGCTTGTTCAACAGTGAAACCAGTAATCATTTAAATTATAAGAAAAGAATAAAAAGAAAGTAATAATACAAGTAATAATTATAAAGATTTGCATATCACCTTTCACAAAGGCACAAGGTGGATCAACAGGTCATCACATCAAATTGTACCGCAGGGCAGCCGAAGCTAGAAAACTGCCTGAATTATCTATAATTTAGGAATTACCAAAAACCTTCAGTTTCAAAAGTAATTACATCGAATTCACTTGATTGTAAAATGGATATATTTCGCAGTATTGAGAAGCCGCAACAAAAATGCACTGATCTTATCTACATCGGCAGCATGCTCACACATGCAGGGATATCTATGTTGGGGTATATAGAGGGAAGCAGTAAGGTCTTTTGAAATATCACAATTTAGATACATCACCGTCGGTTGATCCCTGTTTCAAAGCTTTCTCAGATCTTTGTTTTCATTGCAGATCACATGACGACCTTGACGGCTAGTTTATAAATATTGGTGGGACATGAACGCGCTGGAGTCAAGGTCAAAATCAATGGACAATGGTTTATTACGGGTAAAAAAGCATCGCTTAACAAGTCCCGTGGGATGGAAATTATTGCGAAAATTAATTGCATAATAAAGTGAAAAGCTTTGTGGTGAACTCACCATAGACTTATGTGAAATAGCGGAGATGTTCGCATATTAAACGTATAAATCCATAAATCCAATGGTTGGGCGTTTGGCAAGAAACCGTTTGATTGCGTTTTGTAGCCCCTGGCTAACAAGTCATAAAATGAAATGTAAGTGAGACAATGCTTCGTCAACACGTTTTTTAAATATCGCCAGATTGGGAGCAGAGACGACATAATTAGGGAGGGCATTCCAAGGCTCACACACGCGGAGAGAAAAGAAATTTCTACGGCATTCAAGCCGGCTATAATGAATTGTCAGTTTCAGAGGGTGACCTCTTAGTTTAGTGTTGGGGTTCAATTCCAGCAGCGGACGGCAAATGTGGTTTGGGTTCTCAGAATCTGGTAAACCATTATGAGATCCCCCCGCAAAAGCCGATATCGACTGCTGTACATTCTTAGAGATTTCAGTCTAAGCTGATAGGGTAGATGAAAGAGGCCCCTGACGTTCTTGGTTGCTCGTCGTTGAGGAGTCTCAAGAGCAACGAGATCCTGTTTCTGCCACGGCTGCTACGCCTGAATAGCATATTCCACGTGAGGTCGCACGTAGGCGTTAAGCATTTGGGGAAATATGGATGGTTCAAACCGACCGAAGGCTCTGCGAAAAAGGCCGAAGTGTTGATTTCCGGTTCTCCTCGCCTTCTCTGCTTGTTTCGAACACCCGTGATCTGCCTGTACCAATACACCTAGGTTCCGCTCCTGAGAAACCTTCGCCAAGGTGTGGTCTCCAATCTTGTAAACGCTCACCAGCTGGTGACGCAGATGCATCAATTTGCACTTAGCCATATTCAATTGAAACTTGTTCCTCTTTGACCATTCGAAAGTGCAATCTAGGTCATGTTGGAGCAGATCCTGATCTGTCTTGTTACTGATCGCCCGCCATATCTTGACGTCATCGGCAAAAAGCAGGAAGTTTGAGGAGATGACCCTTGCCAGGTCATTGATAAACACCAGGAATAAACGCAGTCCCAGCAGTGAGCCTTGTGGGAAACCACATTCCACCTCAATTGGATTAGAAAGTGATCCCCTAACACCTACTTGAAGCTTTCGTTGGTAAAGGAAGTTGTCAGTCCAACCAAGTAGAGGATCTCCGATTCCGTAACTGTAGTCTTTGAAGTACGATGCGGGGATCAATGCGGTCGAAAGCTTTGGAGAAGTCCAGATAGATGACATCGACTCCGACCCCATCATCGGCCACTTGCGTCTAACTACCTCGTGCGATAAGTAGGTTGGTGGTGCATGACCGGTGTTGACGGAAGCCATGCTGTTCCGGTACCAAAATGTTGCATTTTTCCAGGTAGTCCATTAAAGTGTCAGCGATGACTGCTTTCATCACCTTCGCGAGCACAGGGAGGAGAGTCACTGGACGATAGTCCGGAGGATCGGAACGGCTACCGCCTTTAAAAATAGGGGTTATAATGCCACACTTCCACATAGTGGGGACTTGTTGTTCATCAAAGCACTTCTGAAAGAACTGTGACAGTGGTTCAGCTAGCTTGGTGGCCACAGCCTTCAGTGCCTTCGGGCGGATGTTGTCTGCTCCCGGAGAACTATGTTCACGCAGTGAGAGTAACTTCCTTAGCACAATTGATGGGTTGAAAATAACATTTGTAAACAAAGGTGTCGGTGATGCGCTTGATATTATGGGACAGGTAGAGGTTGCGAGTTCAAAAATTGGGGCGTATTGCAGCCGCAGGGCATTAGCTGCTTCTTCGGCGCTTTGCACTCTACCGCTTGTCGTGAATAGTGGGGTATTCCATGCTTCAATTTACGAAGCTTATTGACATGCTTATACAGCAGTTAGTTGCTTGCCATGAACTTTTTGGTTAGGCACTGTTGATAAGTTATTTTGTCCTCACGGACAAGAATGGTCACAGGCAACCAATTCACATGATTCTCATTTCATCATGGAATGATATGGGCTATCCTTCGTGAATGGTAAAACCCTATACTTTGGGTACGTTTACTCGGATGATCAAAGAAGAGGAATAGGATTAATACATCAATGTGGTTTCACATTAGTCACGATAGCTTCAGTTATTATGTTATCCAAGTAGTAAGATGGATTTATGGCAGTATGAGCTACCTAAGCGTTTCTAAACTTGGCGTTACATTAGTCAGATCGCATGAGGTGTGTTTTGGTGCGGAATGGCCAAGAAGTTAGGTGAGCCCAATAGCTTACCTTAACGTCTGCAATTTAAATTGGGTGCTGGGTTTGCATTGCCATGTAATGAGAAAAGTAATATTGACACAGGGGAGGTTGACTGCACTTCTCTAAATTCAATTGCAGGTGTGATTTTCAGGTTGGCATTAAACTGCAAAATACCGGAAGCTGTACAATGTGAGGGAGATGTAGGAAGTACACGGTTTGTATTTATTTATAAGCTTCATTTACACGTGGGCTACCTTCTGTAGCGTTGGCGTCACCGATTTTATAAAATAGCAATGTCAGTGTGAGAAGAAGATGCACTAAACAGGTTGGATTCGGAAATTCAAAGTTGGACTTGAAGAGCTCGCCGTGTGGTTTGATTGTGACATGCACTCTCCATTCAGAACTCGGTTCACTTTAAAGTAGACCTCAGTCATTAGGATCACAAGGACCGAATCCAAATTGAAAGACGGAACTGCGGTCGTGGTTTGTCAGTGTTGGGAATAACAACACCAAACTACCTCTAGGTTGGATTCTGCTTTCAAAATAAACAAAAGTGCAAACTGCCAGGTTCGCATGTCATTTAAAAATTCCTGTTTAATACCGCGTATATGAGATATTTCTGATAAACAGATAGCTTTTGCTGCACTTGTAATTGGTGCAATATGGTTGCCACTTCCTAGTATAATAAATGATACGGTGGGATGGAGTGGTGTTGTCGCATCGCACATTTAATTTTTGGCCATGTTACGCGGTTCACTATAGAAGTGGACTACGATACGGCGCATATAGCCCATTATATGAGTGCATGACTTGTGGATAGGGCAACGATTTTGAATTTAGATCTGTCGTTATCTCGGCATGAAATGGGCTCTGAGATGTCTAGCGTTGTTTAACCTAGGTTCAATAATTGCACTGTTTTTGCAGGGTTATGTAGTCTAATACACCGGGATCTTATCAGTGTGAATATTGTTGGTATTCTGTGGAGTTATGTGCAGCTGTCCGTTTCGGAGGAATAGCGGATAAGTATGTTAATAGTTGAACGCCTTTCCTTAAAAGCAGGTCAGCCCTCTATTTTACTTTGATCGCGCCTGATCGTGATGTTGTAAAGTCATTTTTCCGTACTGAGCCTTTCAAGTTTTACGAAGGTCAAAGCAGTTGTTTCATTTGGAAACATCAGAGAAATCAGATGGACTCCAATTTTATTTATTCCTGCAATGTTAGACAAAATCAGCTAAATAGGTTCACGCTGCAGACTGTGAGGACGGAGGTCGTGATGTTTAAGTTAGTGGTCTTATCATGTTGAGCAAGAAATGGCTGAGTGGAAAGGTTGCTGTAATGGTGATCGTGCTATCAGAGGTGATAATTCTCCGCTGCGAAATACCAAGTAGTTGGGGTGGTGTACTCTTTTACTACTGCTGTAGAACTGCAATTTGATCTCATCGACAACCCAGAAGTAAATAATAGCGACGAGCTTTAATAGATGTTACCTAAGTCCTGGTAATATATGTTCGGTTAACATCGTTTACCGACGTCGGTTATGTATTTCAGAAACTGCTCATAACTTAACCGCCAACCTGAGGATTGTTTCGGTGCGCTCACACCGTCAACATTCGTAAAGGAGGAATAAATCTACGCGCCTTAGGAACCGCAACATGTTTCACCAAGATATAAAAATAGGATAACAAGAATAAATCGTCTGTTTTCAGTTTCACCGCCACATTAATTTCCGGGTGACATTTCGAATGTTAACGAACCGGCTGTACTGTACCTTGTGTCCTCCAGCGAGAAGCCTATGATGGAAAGGGTACCGATGCAAAATACTTTGTGGTTCAGTGAACATGCAACAATACTATTCTGCTATTACTCTCATGTACACTCTCTAAACGGAAACGTCGACTTTTTGTAGTGCAGTGCGTTATACGACGATCTAACTGACCTTATTAATGCTATCGATTGGTCATTCACAGGTCGATTCCCTCCCACTCTCAATCAAGCAGTTGCTAAAGCCATACAAATCATAAAGGGTTGAATGTTTTTTTTCGTTAAATAGCCAACCATATAAGTAAACTTCTGAAAAGATTATCAGCCTAAACTTTACTGATGCACTAATTGAGCTATTCACCGGTATTTTCGGCAGGTTGAATGCGAGTGATGGGTATGCGAGTAGTCGATGTAGTATCAGCAATGTTCTGAAACGTCACAGGGATGAATTCCCACAAGATTTCGATGGTCCTTTGGTGGACTGACTTGTCTGTTGTAGTCTATATATCAGGAGGAAGACGCAGTGTTGTCTCACTTCAAATTACGAGATGAGTACTATAGAAAAAACAAACCGCCATTAATTCATTTCCGCATTACTACTTGTAAATTATGCCAACGTAATGACAAGAACGCCCGATAGCAAAGAAAAGAAAATATTTTCCATAATTCTTATCGACAATGCTAGCTGCAATAGCACAAAACAAATGAAATAACGGCTGAAATTGGCTGATTTGAACGGGGTCAATATGTTCGGTCGATGCCTCATCAATCGATACCATAGGCAAAATCCCGACAGACCTCACGGATCTGCTCACGAAGCGCAATCGGGCCGTGCGCAAGAGAGGATTTTGCCCAGTCCTCCAATATGGGTGCATGCCGCTTAGAGCTGCAATAAGAGGTGTTATTGCGCAATCACTTATTTCCTGCCTAACACGAATGTCCTTAGCTTGATCGTGATCGGCTCAGTTTTCATAAGGTTGCATACTCCAAGTCCATTGGTGTAGTGCTCCGATATAGTACAGTTCTGACTCGTTACGATAGGCTGACGGGAGCGATAACTTTCTTCTTTGATCTTCGAAGAAAATTCTGCTTAAATAATTCACTTAATCAACAAATAAAATTCAATTTTTGCCATAGTGAATCCTGTGATTATTTTGCTAAACGGCAATGTTGTTTACTCATGCGGAGTCAGTGTTGCCATCTAAACTGCTTTTTGTCCGATTCTTGCAAGCTTTCTGCCTATGTTTTTGCTGTCCACTCTACCTCGCAGACGTTGTAATCGGACAGTCCTTTTTCTTCTCTGTTCCGGATCAGGAGTGCCAGATGTCTTATGCATGTAATAAATGTTGGCCTTTTACACCGTCCCTTGAGTTCACAGAGTGTGCCTCGTTGTACAGGTATACACAGGCGAAATTGTCGTTGATTATATGTACCTAACATGAGTTGCCATGGAACCATATGATTCTGGATCCTTATCTGTTGCTAAGCTCCATGTAGCGTTTGGCTTAAAGCAAAAACAGAGCAAACTTCATTAAACCGTTCCTGAGCATATCTGTAATAGCTCTTAGATATTTTGTTTTTTGGAACCAGAAATTGCCGGTTTTACGAAGCATCGTGAAAGGAATACGCAATTATTCGAAGTTACATGTTATAAAATTTTGGGTTTGCAATACGGGAGTTTAGCGATTATTCACTCGGCATAGTTTTCTCAAACCACCCATGTATGTCAGCAGAAAAGATGTGAACGTAGTACTTAAATACAATCGTGCAGAGGCGATAATTACAGTTTAAACATGAAGATTGCCCTCCTTTGCTAACCTTGCATTCCGATAAAGGTTGTCAGACAGAGTTTAGCGAATTCATGGCAAACTACACATCAATCTGGACTGTGCTTGTACTTGATTTCTCTGCTGGCCACCATCTACCGATGGACTATATCACTCATGTGAGGCAAACAACTTGACATGCTTGTCGGATGCCAATTCTTTTGAAATATGTGAAGGTTTTGCTTTTCCTTTCTAGCGGATTGTGATTAATACATACTGCACGAATGATGTTTCCAACAACCAAGTGTGGTCGATGTAAACTTCGATGTAAACTTCTCTGGTATTCATTATGCCTATTGAGAGCGTCTATAATTAGGATACCTTTGAAATATCATGGATGAACGGTTGTTGTGTCAATTTGGTAGTCAGTCTAACGGATTCATTTCGTGCGGCTCGCGGAAGGGGATTTGGTTTTATAGTCATACAGACAGCTCAAAGAAGGGAAATTGTGCTACTGGAAAAGTTGGCACTGTTTAATTTCGTCAGTTTTGCGTAAGTTAGGGTCACCAGACACAAATTCATTCTCGATTTTAAACGGAAAATTAGTTTACAAATAGTATTCACCCACCAAAATCTCCGTGTCTGTACCGAACCGTTTACTGTACTCACCAGCAAAGACTCCCCCTTCTACAACCCTCTGTGCTTTCGTTAAACGCACGGTCGTTCATTGCAAGAAAGGTTTACCCGTTCTTTATTCGCTTCACATGACCATGGCTGTGAAGCATGGAACTAAACATAGCGATGCTATGCATTGCCCAGATAGATGGGAGGCTGACACGCTATATGAGTAAACATATGCGAACTCCCACACATTGATAAATAAAGGATGCGCGATTTTATGTGCATCTAGTCAACTTATTCAAGTGCAGCATTTAGTGCATGTGAGCTACCAATCCATATAGAAAGTGCACGTTTTATGATCCTGCGCACGATTCGCCCAGAAGATAAACAAACACTTTAATCCCATGGATGCTTTCGTTATCACCGTTTTTACGCCAAATAGGACATGCTAACATTTATTGAAACATAGGCATTATTCAGGGACAATTATTCGAAAGTAGGTAAAAAAATGTTGGTTGCTATAAATTTCTTTTCGATAAATCTCGTCAAACATTTACAACTGGGAGATAAATATGCATTGTGGCATGAGCTATTTCTAGCGATGCAACGATGTGACCATGCTTTGGGCAAAGAGACGGTGGCAAACCATGCTTAATCCAAAACCATTGCCACAGGCCATATACCTAAAGTCAGCTGAGCAGACTATGACCAAGCTAAGATCAAACTGTGTACTTATACATGCTGTTACCACACTTCTAGCTATAGCCACTTGGTCGTAATTGCTTCTGCTAATGACGATAGTCGGGTTTTGACTCATTTTAAGATGAGAGTTGAAACGACATACAGCCCTGTGCAAGTATCTCTTGTTAGCGATGATGTCTACATCGTATTAAGTGCTCCAGGATAGAGATGTGGACACACCAAATAATGCTATGTGGTAAGGAGGAGGAGAAGATTTCAGTTATCCGTTCTAAAATACCTCAGGTCATGTGTCAGAGGAAACTTGAACCATAGGTACAAGGTAATGGACATAGAACGAAGCACTCGAACTGGCGCGCAATTCATTTTAAAAACGGTAGGTGATAAACTTAAGAGCTTTAACGTGGAGGCGGAACATAGCGGCTTGGTATGTTTGGTTCCGTGCAGAAGAAATTTTCCTGCTCAACAGCCAGAAAATGTTGTCCTATTTAAAAGGTACTAAAAGTAAAACTACTGTTTTCACAGTCGCTTTCGTTTTTGGCATAGTGCGAATGAAAAAAAACTTTGATAAAAGCAGTATCATATCCGTGAATATTCAGTGTCTTGAGTTTAAACCCCATATCAGATTCTAGCGTTTCTGGACTGTAAATATTTTGGTCCAGTGATTCAGACAAAGCACTAACATTTGCTCGTACTTAATCGGTACGAAACCGAAGAGAATGCGTGTACATACAAACCCAGGTCGTCTTCCGAAAGCTCTGTCGTTCAAACGATATATAGTTTCTTTATTGTCACAAACTAGCCAAGAAGGGCAACTTACCATTCTCATTAAATGTAAAAGTGAAATTAAACGACGGGTATGAGTTGTTACTTTAGTTCAAGGTTTTGAACGGATCGTTGCGCGAGTCACAAAGGAAAAACGTGTCATCCTGGTAGCTTTGGGACCAAGACATGGAGATGTTTGCGTGTCGGTAGAGTCCACATTCAACAGCACACATTGTACATATGGTTAGCGGAATCCGGTTGATAATTACTTTGTCACTGCGGCCTCTACCTGGCCAGCCACAGGACACCTGCGCCTACAGAGAGACCATGGATGGCTTGCTCTGCACAATCCACTGCTCCAGCCACGCACGCAATATGCAGTGTAAACCCGAAGGATTAAGTGCAAGAGACTGGTGGACGGGAACCAAGTTTCATCAACGCAGGTGACCCACACTCCTACACAGGCAAACACAAGCACACCGTAGTTGGGGAATCAATCGCACACAAGGCGGTGGCTGGACGGTAGTCCGCTCCACACTGAGTGCATGGAACCACTCTTCGAGTCTAGCTTTGCCACGACGAATGTGCTCTCAGTCCCCTCCAGCAACGACCAACTGCCTCTAGCAGCCAGTACAGATGAGGCGGTGCGTAGTAGACTGGTAATCACCTTGCCAACATGCATATCAATTGCAGCCACACAGCGGAATTCGAGCAAAAGACAATTTCTTGAAAGGATAAGAACAAATAATAAATGGTAACTAAATCATGAGGTTATGCCAACATAACTCCTTTCCAAATTAGCACAGGTAATAATATAGCTATCAACAAATCCGCGCTAAATATAAGCAAACATATATTTTCATAAAGTGCCACAAACGCAAAAATCATAACAGCTGACCACTATTAGCCTTAGAGACGTGTGCAAGTTAATAGAGGATTAATGTAGATGTTTAAATGAGGTATAAAGCATTAACAAAATAAAAGAACAGATAAACAAGCATAAAGAAACTTAGCACTCAAGCACACAATAAATCAAATGCAGCGTGCAAACCAATGCTGCGCCAGTTCTGCTTACATTCCAGTATCACGCGTCGTCGTTTCTGTGTTGGTCCCGAGGGGATTCGGTCGAGACTCAGTAGGCCTGCCTTACACGTACTCGCGACCGCAACAGCAATATGAGCTCGGAGTCGATGTGATACAACCCATCGGTTTCTATCGCTACCGCGCTTGCTGGTTCTTCTTAGAATGCAAGGGGAGTTTCTCTCGCAATTCGACAATTATCTTTGTGATCAGCACCAAGCAATCCAATCAACCGCCTTCGATTTCTAACCTCTGAAAGCAATACTAGAGCCTGATAAAATCAGCTTGATCATGTCTTGGTAACTTAATTTTGGTTTCCCCACGTGCCGCCTTACAATACTCAGCTGACCATATAAGCGTTGTTTTGGTATCCGCGCCGAATCCATGATGCACACATGACCGAGTCACCTCAGGTGTCGCAACAAGAGTATACAGTCCACTCCATACATTCTACTTCGACGTAACACTTCAGTGTCCGCAATTATGTCGCCTTATCCCATGCGCATAATCCGTCGCAAACACTGTTCATGGAAGCGCTAGAGATACCGCACATCCCGTCGGTACATCGTCCACATTACACTGCCGTATCGAAGAACGGACAGCACCATGGATTTTTACTCCATCAGCTTGCTGCCAATGGTAAGCTGATGTTTCTTCCACACTCGGCACTCTAGCTTCCCGAATACCGCCACTGCCTTTGAGACGCAGATACGCAGCTCACTGTATAACTGCTGGTCAGTCGGCATCACACTCCCAAGGTAGCAGAAGCCGGAGTTGGTTTCCAATACTTCAGCACCAATGCTGATTCGCGGCAATATTGAAGATTACACCTCCGGTGAAGGCTGAAAGAGACAGACAGTTTTGCTTGTGTTTATGGTGAGACCGAATTTGGTCGCTGTCGAATCCAGGACACTAATCATGTGCTGCAACTCACCTGCGCTGTGTGCAACCAACGCACATTCGTCAGCGAACGGCAAACTACGGATAGTCGTTTCACAGACTAGAGTTCTCGCACCGAAACGACGGATGCTCAGCAATAGACCATCAATATTGTGCTCCAACATACACCTTAAACACAAGCCGCAACAAAAGCACAATATATCATAATATGAAGATATACATAAAAAAGAGCAGGAGCTGACACACAAACATGTTTCACACCAGAGACAAATGCAAAGCCATCCGAGATCTCTCCACTCAGCTGCATAATCGCCGCCATAAAACTGCGCAGATATTCAGATTAACATACAAACTTACGCGAGCAAAATACGTAGCCAACACCAGCCAAAATACATGCGGTTCATTGTATAAAACGCTTTGGTGATGGATGTTGCTTCGGACGTCTCCAATTATGGGGTATTTTCTGTCATTTCCCACGTGTTCTCAGGAGAAGAAGATTTGGCCATTGCGTACATCGCTCGATCACTAACAGTAGCGTAGAAAAAATACAGCCAGATTTGAAGGAAGCGCTGACAATTGTTTTCACAGTGAAACGGTTTCACAGGATGCTATATGGTAGACATTTCAAACTGATCACGGATCGTAGACGTTAACTTTCGATTTTTGCTCAGAAACGAGTATTCATGTTTTCACAGCAAGCCATAACTTCTAAGCCTATTGATAATGTTGTAAAAATTGTACTTTCCCATCACTAACATCCAAGGACCAAGTACAATAGAGGTTACAGCATTTTTATCTGCAGTCCTCTTATTATCTGTACCTGTTATGCATCGTGCGGACACTAGCTAGGATAGTCTCTGCCTCCGTGGTTCTGTAATCCGAATTCTTAACAAATCATTGATCCGCTTTCGCCCGCGTCTGGTCGTCGTCCCAATCCGGGTTGCTGCCCCATGACCTAACATTTACTGTAGTTGAGACTACGGAACACAACTCGTTGGATCGTGGATTCATGGTACATTTTTACCCATTTCTGCTGCCCACTGACTGGGATGCCTCAGTTGTTGACCCGAATTGCTCCTCGCTCTTAATGTGGGTGCCTTAAAAGCCATCATTTTAAATTCCAGACTTGTATGACATAGTTGGAACTAGGCGTAGATGCTCCGGTTAATCCGCAATTTTGTAATAGTTATCTTATCTTCTACACAATGGGATGGTTAAGCAATGACATGACACTAATTCCTTTGTTTGTACCACGCAATCAATTTCCGCTCTTTAACTTCTAGTATTTTTAAGCTTTCCTAATAATCGCAATCTTAAACCAGTAAGTTTCACGTTTCAGCGGCATATTAATTTTATTTCGATGCCTGTTGTGCGATAATTCAGTTTTGGATGGAACTGATTGCAGTATAAACTTGTGATATGTCCCTTCATAGTCATTTGTACGGCAAGGACATTTATATGCACTCACTCCCAGATAAACTAATTACTCTGCTTTTAGCGACAGCTACAAAACCGTGAAAAATGGTATCATCAATTAATGCAAAAATCATTGTAAAACCATTTGTATTATTCCTTTAAAGTAATTCGGCGCATCCAACAACGTCAGATTATTCATCTAACGGAGCGCAATAAATATGAGCACACAAGCCCAATAAAGGAAAATGGTGGGCGCATTTCTGAAGTATACCTGTTGCAAACTGTTCGCGCTACGACTGATTTAAAAAGTAGCCTCTGCAATGATGTATTAGTACTCGTGTCCAGCGTTGCCCGCCACCACTCTCTGGATTAGGTGTATAGGTTCCGGCTGACACATCGGTCTGTCTGGGTTCCATTCACAGCAGCGTTGTCTCTCGGATGAGTGAAAACAGGTGCGAAACGCGTGGTGATGTGCAGTGTTGCGGAGTGGACAACACTTCACTCAACATTGGCCACTTTCATGGTTTTGCAGCTACACACCCGTGAATCTGCGCATAACTCGGATACGAGGCAGTCGGGCAGACTCAAGCTGTGGCCTCTAGTTAACTAATCTTCGCATGCTCGTGCTCAACATATCCGTTAAATGCACGCTCTGCCTCATGTTCTGGATACGGGCACACATCATTTGTAGTCATAATTCGCCCTTGCCATCTACGTGCACATCTGTTCTTGTATTATCTCGTGATATAATTATATATTTGTATTTTATCTTAAAACATACTGGTGTCGGTTCTGCTGATTTATTCTAGGGCTGGAAATTATTCGCAATGCTAAATCTTTGAAGGTACCAACAACTTGTCTGGATGTAACTGGGTGTACGTGAACGCAAGAGCAATATGAGGGGCGGAATGTGATATTTGTCATGGTTACATCGAGATTGGTTCCATCCAAAATGGATTATCCTACAGAGGAACTGAATTGCAATTAATCTGTCTAATTGTTACCTGACGCTTACAAACCCAACTATCCACTCACACTACCGTCTATTCTGTCGATGGTAGTCATGTAATGCAAGGAAGATGGAATACGAGAGCATTGGGAACACTAATGTGTAAAAAGAGAAGTCCCAACTATACAAAACATACCCCACTCAGTGCCACGGAACTCGATTACTAAGGCGTTTATAACGCTGTCGCCTCCACGAAGTCAGGGGTGAAACAAGGTGAGATACACGAGAAGAGAACCCTTGTCACTTTTAAGAATGCTACACAGCACCGCGTAAAAAGGGCTTCCGGTTTGCAAGCTCTGACCACCTAAATGAAATCCTAAGGGAAGAACTGCCAGGCATCCGTCAAAGGTTAATGTCGCATCAACTGTGCTTCAGATGATGTAAATTTGCGAATTTTAATAAACTACGTGACTCCACCATGCATCATTTCGTTGGTAGGTAGGATCAACATTTTCATTGTCCCTCGTTTTACGAAGTTTTCTCTTGAGGGATCCGATATTCCTACTTGACGACTTCAACTTGTTTTGGGTGTGAGGTCACATGGAGAGCAGATGGGATCGGGTAGTGTTTTACTAGTGTCTTAGGTAACCCATTTGCTGCTGGCGTTTTATCTCAAGGACATTTAACAAATGGGATGTAAGTATTTGAATTAATCTATTACTAATAGTTCTTTTGCTTTCAAACAGCTAACAAACTCACCATCCTTATTTTATAATCATTTTAGCCATTCCGTTTATTTGCGAAAACAAAGTTTTCCGTTTTTTGTACGATTATACATTGATATCAAATGGGAAAATCCAAAGATGAGTGTACTTTAAGTAATTATTCATTGCAACACACAAGATTTTTGCCATATTTGTGTCACGTTACTTGTCTATAACACATTATCATATGTACTCATGCAAAATGTGCGATATTTGTCGCATGCATGTGCTGCGACCATCTGTCTTTTTATACCAGGCCAGCATGAAACGATACCGTGACGTGTACCTCGGATCTGACTATTATTTGTAATATGATAGCAAAATTGGTGCATTGATTATAAATGTTCAGATATATTAGGCTAAAACTATTCCAGCGTGATACACTAAATAGAAGTAACGTGCTTTTTCCTTTTGCAGTTCATTTTCATTGTTAACAATACGTGTAGACGATTCTTTACATAGGGATATCATTTTTCTACAACAGGAACCGTGCAATTTACTTGGCGCATAGTGGAAGATTTATGCATTTCTTCCTCGTAGACCAAATCCGTGTGTGGATGAAAGTATGATACCATATTCCGGCCATCACGAACTGAAACACACACCCTATAGCGCACTTCCCAGGTGTGCGATCTCGGCGTGCTTGTTCAAGATGATCTCAGTTGTTTTAGGCAGATTGAAAAGTCGTCAAAGAAATCAAACCAGCAGTTCGGCCTTCTTCCTAGAGGGTTCGGGACGTTTGACTCACTCTTTCCGAAAATCAATGGCGCATACGTCAGACCACATGTGGTATATGCTGTCCAAGCTTGGCAACCCTGGCTAAAGCATCATCTCACCGTGCTTGATACTGTACAACGCATGTCGAAGAAGAACGTACGAGGTTTGTCTCCCGTTCCCTAACCGCTCATACTGCAAACTCCCAAAATGTACAGCGGACGTTATCGGTGTCTAGGGTGTGATCTCATAATGGTATATCAGGTCCTCAAGAACCTCAACCACACCTGCTACTCTATTTTGAAATACGGTCAAAACACATATATCTACTTGGTCACCAGTTTAAGTTGTCCAATCAGCACAGCCGACAGGATTGTCGACGAAACGTTTACTTCATCCGAGTGTCCTAGCCCTGGAACGCCCTTCCGGCACATGTATTTAATGCCCTTGTTTTATACCTATAAAAAATGTCGAAACAACTAGGGTGCGTTATAACCTTTCGTAATATTCGGTTCAGCTGAAGACTGCTTATTGGAGAACAGATCCGTCAACTAACCACATGCTTTTGAACGTCTGGTTTCTGTGGTGAATATATGTAACATAATGCGTGCACAAGAATACTTCTCATTATACCCATACTAATCAAATACCTTGCCAACACGCACTGGGCGACGTGTTTAGTAATAGCCGATGAGCGGTATTACTTTCGTTGCTGACCCACCCATGCCAGTTTCTTGAATAACATGACATTTACTTCCTCGTTTTTCTCTCCCGTCCTTCGTTTTACCTGCTGTTACTGGTTGGTCTAATTTTTTCTCTTATGAAAATGTGTCCACAGAGCACTGTCATTTTCTAGCCTCTACTGGGTTTTCGTCTTCCCTGGCTTTTGTCCAAAAGGTTTCTTCAATCGTTATAGATAAAAAGGTAATTTCAGAATCATCCTCCGGAACCACCTTTGTATTACCTCTAACCTTGTTTCTACATCTTTGCAGAAAACGAATAAGCACGTTGCTTTTTTTCGTCAGTGTCAGGCACGCCTGCAAATATATCATCATCGTAATAAAAATCTGTATGATCGGTAATTGAATAAAGGCGTCACCATTCATTCAGTAAAACACTGGCGCTATGTTGCTGCATGTGGATGTAACCATCTTGAGTGGATTTGTTAATGTGACTTTGGAATCGTGATTTTTTGAACTGGACTCGTCAAAGTAAGAAATGACCAACGGAACTCTTCGAAATGGACGTCGTTTGTGCAGTGCGTAAGATTCGCCAGAAGGCAAGAAGCAGTGGTGTTATTAAGTTACGATTCACATCCGCCTTCAGTACCACTAAGGCTAACGAACCTGATGCGCATGAATACTCAAGCAGCTGTTCAAATCATTCCGCTCAGTAAATCTACTGTATCCAAGCGAATGGATGAGATATCTCACGATAAAGAAAGTGCCTTTCTTAATTTGCTACATTTAAGAAATTATTTCTTACCCGTAGATGAATCTACTTTACCCGACAACGAAGCCAGATAATGAAGCGCCTCCGAATTTTAACGATAATGAATTCGTGGGAGAGAGAGAGTAGAGTTAAAACTCTACAATGGGTCAGTCTATCATCGAGGTACTCAATGGCTAACTGATTGAAAACTCAACCACAGTGCAGAACATGAATTTAGGTTGTTCAACATATGGTGTTGCACAATGATCGGACGAAAAAAGTTTCATCCCCCATCTAAGAAAGGTTCATTGTGGGATCCATCGAGAGCCCCTGGTGGCGAAGAAATTGGAAGCCATCGCAATGAGGCTGGACCTTAGCGTGGTGCGATGGTTTGTGTGTCTCAGTGATCCATTGAGTTTTGCTGCGTGGTGCATTTTGCACCTTCAGAGCCAATCATGCTAGGTTGGTCAATGTTTAGAGGCCAGACAAACAGTCTCCTGGTCCCCCAGGTTGGGGGTTGGAATGAGGGTGGCTCCTTATTCTTTAAAACGGACTGATTATATCCCAACGCAAAACCCGCTGCCTTCCGGTCAGGTTTTTGAACCAAATGCTTTGGTTGAGAACTCTAATCGCTCTCCTATCTAGGTTTGGGCAACCTGAGAGTATCCTGCCCACGCAAACCTATGAATCTTCTCTCAAACAATTTCCTGATGCTCTGGGTACCGCAGAGGATAATCAACGGTGCCCTATCTGCTGCACTGAGCAGGGTGGATATAGGTCTGGATGCTACTGCTCAAGCCTTCCCGTCTGCTTATTCCCCCTCTTACGATTTTTCACACTTATCGTCTCGTTCCAGCTTCACTTTTATCCCCCTGTTTTCAACCCACAATTCTTCGCCTTCCCCCACCTTATTTCAATAATCCCTTGTCTTTTATTAGCAACTCACATGTGAATGCGGAGCCTCATTCATGCCTTCTCAATAGGCCCATGTCCAATCCTGCGGTCAAGCCCAGTTCATCAGCTTCCATTTCGAGCCCTCGATCTTCTTTCAATTTGGCATGCCTCAATGTACGTTCACTGCTTCAAATCGGTCAACAGGCAGCACTAGCCCGAACATTAGAGATCCTCTTGATGGATAGCTGCTGCCTATCGGAGACCCGCCTGCAAGACTCGAGCTCTGTACTCACTCTGCCATCAAATTCAGGTGACAATAGCAGCACTTACTCATTGTGCCTATCCGGTGACGATGCAGCTTCGAGCACCGGCCAAGCCGGAGTTGGTATCACCCTGAGTCCCCGGGCTGAAGCTACTCTGGTTGATTTGATTCCAATTAGTAGCCATATATATATATATATTTGAATGTCTGCACAGTGGTATGCGAGCGTGAGTGCAGCTGAGTGGAGAGACCTCGGATGACTTTTCATTTTCACTTGTGTGAAAAAATGTTGTGTCTTAGATCTTGCTCTCTTTAATATATATCATCATGCCATGATGTCTTGTGATTTGGTTGAGGCTTGTGTTTAAGGTATTCATGTGGGGCACCGTATTGATGGTGGATTGCTGAGCATCCGTCGTTTCGGTGCGAGAACTCTAGTCTGTGAAACGACTATCCGTAGTTTGCCGTTCGCTGACGACTGTGCGTTGGTTGCACACAGCGCAGGTGAGTTGCAGCACATGATTAGTGTCCTGGATTCGACAGCGACCAAATTCGGTCTCACCATAAACACAAGCAAAACTGTCTGTCTCTTTCAGCCTTCACCGGAGGTGTAATCTTCAATATTGCCGCGAATCAGCATTGGTGCTGAAGTATTGGAAACCAACTCCGGCTTCTGCTACCTTGGGAGTGTGATGCCGACTGACCAGCAGTTATACAGTGAGCTGCGTATCTGCGTCTCAAAGGCAGTGGCGGTATTCGGGAAGCTAGAGTGCCGAGTGTGGAAGAAACATCAGCTTACCATTGGCAGCAAGCTGATGGAGTAAAAATCCATGGTGCTGTCCGTTCTTCGATACGGCAGTGTAATGTGGACGATGTACCGACGGGATGTGCGGTATCTCTAGCGGTTCCATGCCGTATGGATTCGACGCGGATACCTAAACAACTATTATAAAATCAGCTGATTATTGAGAAGCGGCATATGGGGAAACCAAAGTTAAGTTACCAGGACATGATCAGGTTGAGTCTGTCAGGATCTAATATTGGTTATACTTGTTGGGAATCGAAGGCGATTGATCGGAGTGCTTGGTGCGAGCTGATCACGAAGGCAGTTGTCGAGGTGCAAAAGAAACCCCCTCTTGCATTCTGAAAAGAACAGGCAAGTGAGGGAGCGATAGGCACCGATGGGTTGTACTCCATCGTCTTCGAGCGCGTGGGGCTGCAGCACATGCGGTCGCGATTGCTTGAGTCAGGCTGGCCAAGTGAGTTATGAGCGAGACCAATCAGGACCACCTCCGCAGCGACAACTGGTCTTGCAGAGCACGTAGACAGTACCGGCGCAGCATTTGTAGGTACATTGAATTCGGTTTACTAACCGTGTGCTTGCATGCTAAGTTCTTTTATTTCAGTGGTGGATTTTCAATCTTTTCCTAATGATATTCTTTCGCATATTATTGTCTACGTTAACTATTTTCTATAAACTTGCACACGTTGATGAAACTAAAAATATTTAATCTCCATAACATGTTAACGTTTGTTACATTTGCTTAAATATATTTTCTGAACTCTTGAACTTAGCAGGGATTCGTTCGTAATGAATTTGTTTGTACGCCCATTTAGTGAAGAGTTAGATCTCCTTATCTTTATGCATTATCCAATTTATTTTATCGTCATTCCAAGGGATTGGGTGTTGTTTGATAATCCCTGTGTGGCTACGCTGGATGTGCATGTTGACAAGGTGCCTACCTGTCTACTACCTACTACCTCGTTTATACTGGCTCCAGGAGACAGTTGGTCGTTGCTGGAGGGGACGGGGTGCACGGTCCTTGTGATGGTGTTGGGATCAAAGTGTGGTTTCATGCACTCAGTGTGGAGCGGACTACAGTCCAGCCACCACCTTGTGTGCAATTGATTCCCAAATAAAACGTGCCTGTGTTTGTCTGTGGATGAGTGTGGGTAGGCTCCGTTGATGAAACGTGGCTCCCATCCACCGCCTTCGGGTCTTATTCCTTCGGGTTTACACTGGAAATGGGGTGTGTGGATAAAGCTGTGGGTGGTGTAGCGCCAGCCATTCATGGTCTCGCTGTAGGCACAGGCGTCCTGTGATTGGCCGCAGTGACAGGCAAATCCGAAACTGGATGCCGCCAAACACATATATATATATATATATGTATATATATGGAGAGGGAAGTAGAGAGAAGGATGGATTGGCGGCAGCCGTATCCAGATTTACCTGTCACTCTAGCCTCCATGGAGACAACCACAGGACGCCAGCGCCTACACAGGAACTACGGTTGGCTTCCGCTCCACAAACCACAGTTCCAACCACACACCCCATATCTAATGTAAACCCGAAGGAATAATGACGGCTGGCATGTGGATAGGAACCATGTTTCATCAACGGAGCCTTCCCACACTGTTAAACAAACAAAACAGAATCATCCCGGCCCATTAAGAAATCATGCACACCACACGTACATAAGGCGGTGGCTGGGCTGTATACCATTCCACACAGGTTGCATGGAAACAATTTTTGAGTCTATCACCGTCACGAGCACGATGCACCCAATCCCCTACCCCCACAATGACCAACTGTCGTCTGGAACCAGTATAGACGAACTGGAATGCAATGTAGCAGTAGTCAACCTTCACACGGGGATATAATTCAACAGCAAACATTTGAAATGCAGGAAGCTCAGCTCAAATGTACACTTAAAGATCAACGGCAACGACCATCTAGTGCACTTACCATATCAACAATATCAACGGACTGGGTTAGTACAATGAAATGAATATCAGGCGATTATTTTCCAAGCGCTGTGTAGATGATGATCATATACTTATAATACTCGTCTTCTCTTAAACGTTTTTCCCTTGTCGTCACTGGTGGCTTAATAAGCTAGTTTGGCCGAGGTGATTGTGAGCGCATTTGCTACCGCACATTTTGCTCGACATTGATGGGTCATCCACATTCGTCTTCTGTTGCTTCCTTAACCGTTGTTTCTTTTCGCATGCAGCAGCGATTTTTCTTGTACTTGGGTAACCGCCCACTTGATATGCTCTAGCCATCAGCGGACACCAACGGTCATCCCATCCAATTACCTGAAATCAACATTGGTTGGTGATATACTCAACTTGAGCATGCCTCGGTAACATACATTCGGTTTTCCCAATTTCGCTTCCCTGAACACAGTTGGCCATAAAGCAGCTATTTCCGTATCCGCATCGAATCCATGTGGCTGACATGCGCGATCCACCTCAGTTGCGTTAGTTCAAGTATATGCGTGGTGGCATCCGGTTCCGGATTTGCCAATCACTGCGGCCCCCAAGGGAAGTGCCTTTAGAAGCCTGCGCCTACATAGATACCATGGGTGACGTGCGCTGCACCATCAACAGCTCCACCCACACAACCCTGGTCTGGAGTACATCCGATGGAATAAGACTGGGAGGCATGTGAATGTTAGCCAGATTTCATCAATGGAGCCAACCCACACTCAATCACAGCAAACACAAGCACGCTGTATTTATGAAATCAAGCGCACACAAGGTAGTGGCTGGACGGTTGTCTACTCCACACACAATACAGCTACTAAGAACCACGCTGTGAGCCTAACATAGTCACGGGGACCGTACACCCCTTCCACTCCAGCAACGACCGAACTCTCTCGTGGAGTCAGTGGAGACAAGGTGGTGGGTAATAGACAGTTAGGTGTCTTTCAAGAAGAAGGGGCATTTCAACAGTATATCCTGAATGCAGTTATTTCGTATCATCTAATAAGCTGTTGACAGTCAATCAGTGGAACTATTACTATGCAACACACGAAGGGCAATCAGGGTATAAATGGTTCGGTTTAAATGAAGTTAATCGATCACTCCTTACCAAGTTAAGGCAAGCGTAGTCAGAAATTCCGTCTGCATAAATAAATTGGGCTTTAGTCTGCGGATCGCTGAGGCCTTCGCAAATTGAAGCAGACTTGGAGTGCTTTGTCGACTAATGATCCTGAATGACTCACGTGGAAGTTGGCAAGTAGAGCAATCAAGTAGGTGCCGGGCAACGAAGCTAGCGGGCAACTTCGGGTCGTCTGCCACCATGTTCAAAGGGACATGCGCTGAAATCCTTTTGGATAGCCTCCTCTCATTTCGGTGCACATACTTGCTTTTGCAAGTACAATGAAAAAGGAAGATACGAGAGGTGGTATCTTTAGAGTCTGGCTTGTCTATGTCGGATTTGCTGAGCAACTTCCTAACCTGGTGTAGAAGCACTAGCTCGACCGCATAATAACATTTTTTAATGGGCTGACGAAGACGATATAGAATTCCTTAGTCATTTTAACCTTCTTTGGATGGTATCTAAATGAAAACATTTCCATAGTTTTACCGTTTGATCAGCAAGTGTTTTGAATGGCTCGGATACTCGTTTCCGCGTAATGTTGCCAAAACTCGCTGCAACTCACTGTCAATGGTCTCATCGGAGCAGATCTTACGAGTTCTTGCAAATGTGGTGCGCACACGCGCTCTATTTTAGTTAATCGAACAGGAATTGTTAAAGTGTAGGTACTGTTCTGTCCAATTAAGCTTGCGGCACACGGATCGAGTGATCGTACCATCTGGATTCCTTTTCAGTCACAATCCGAGAAATGGAAGGTGTCGGCTGTTTCATTTTCCATTGTAAATGTGATCGATGGATAGCAATGATTCAGGTCATCAAGTAGAAGCGTTGCCTGTTGAGTGTTATCAACCACAACAAATGTGTCATCGAGATTTCTGGTATACAAATGCACGTTTTGTATATAAGGACGAATGTTGATGTTCTCCAAGTCTCCCCTGAAAAGATGTCAGTATTAATACAACCGGACTGCCCACGGCCACGCCAGCTATTCGACTAAATATTGATCCATTGAATTGGAACTGGATATCCCTCGTGCATAGTCAGATTAAGGACTTGAGATGATCCGCTGGAAGCCACAATTGGTGCTCATGAACACCTATGACTTCCAGATGTCAGGTTAATGAAAAAAAACAAGCATTAAAAAGCAATATGCCTCGATTTACTTTTAAATCACGCAGTTTCTAGACAAACACAAATGTATGTTTGAGAGTATAGTTGGTGAGTTCACGTGGGATAGGTTTGATAAGCTTGGCCAACAGTTGCGCCAAAATAGTTTACCGCACATCAACCATTAAGACAATTGGAAGTGGGGAACTCCATCTTTGAGCATTTGGTAACGTGTACATAAACGAAGTCCAGCATCGCGAGTTCCGCGTTGTGTCACGCTTTCCGTGTAAATCAATTCAAGCTTAACGAGCTTCAGATTTCGCAAGTTATCAGGAGAACAGCTATTAGATATTTATATTTGTGAACGAACAGAATAACCATTAATTATTCTTCCTATTTTCCAATTCTTGACTGTTGTTTAAAAGCTCCACTCTGTTAGCCCAATTGGTACACACATATCATTGTTAGTGGAAGCTCCTCTCCGTGTCCGCTTCAGCAGTGCCATCTGCAAGAACACATTCCATTGGTTTTTCCGCATCACTTTCCTACTTGATTTAGTTGCCACATAATTGTGGCACTAGTTTTTAAAATTTTATCCTGCACTTCTTATTCCCGTTTGTTTCGTGGCATTTGTTTAAACGTTACATTTCTTTATTCTGATTAGCCAGTGCCCGTCACTGTAAATGGATGTTCGCTTTAGCTTGGGGTCTCATGATGCTATTTTTAAAGACATATGCGATTCTCACATGAGTACACGGTTGCATATTCGCCGTTGCATTTGACGTTTTCCTTCTGTTGGTTGGCTCAAGTGTAATTTAGTAGCATCTCTTCATTTTGCCTTCCAAACTATATCAGCAAATGTGATTTCATGTATAAAAGTCTCTTTCTGTATCGTCTTTGGACTTCTTCTTTCGGTCCTGGAGGGAAGGCGTCACATGCGACACAACACAGGTAAACGTTTCTCACCCTGTATATTTTTCTCTTGACATGCTACCTAGCGTATGAAGCGCTTAGTGCCGGTAAAGTTGCTTGTGTTATTCGATCATAAATATGTTTTTCCAAAATAACTGCTCCTGATCCTTTGCCGGTTTTAGTACTACTAAATAGGTACCTTGTCAACAGGCACATCAAGCGGGAACACACCGGAGATGTCAAGCAACAGTCAATCCCTTGGAATGATGACATCTGATAATATAACTATCAAAAGGCATGCGGATATGCAGACTACTGTTCATTACATTAGGATATGAAATAAATATGTTATCAACATAGACGTCATAAGCCTAAGATGGCGGAAAAAGTATCAAACGTAAAATAATACCTAAAGTGGCCCTTTATTCTTTTAAGCCAGTGTGCAAGTAAAAAGAAGAATATTCAGTTATACAAAAAAATGAGGTGATAAATTAAGAGATAACAAAATATAGTAAACCGATCAGCTAAAATAAAGCAACTCAGCACGCATGCACATAGTTAATAAATCCGATGCAGCGTATTAACCAAATCTGCGCCGGTTCTGCTTACGTTCTCAGCAGCACTCGTCGTCTTTCCGATGTTGGTCCCGAGTGACCTCGCTCGTGGCTCACTAGGCCTGCCTGACTCAGGCACTCGCGACCGCATGTGCAACAGCAACATGTGCTCGATTTCAAAGGAGTACAACCCATTGGCGCTTGCCGCTTCCATATTTACCGGTTCTTCTCAAAATGGACGAGACTTTCTCTTGCACCTCGACAACTGTCTTCGTGATCAGCTCGCGCCAAGTATTCTGATCAACCGCCTTCGATTCCCAACATCTGAAACTAATTATAGAACGTGATAGACTTAACTTGATCATGTCCTGCTAACGAAGCTTCGGTTTCCTTGCGTGCCGCTTCCCCAAACACAGCTGACCTTATAACAGCTGCTTCGGTATCCGCGTCAAATCCATACACCAGACATGACAGAGCAACCGCAACTTTCTCGGAAAAAAGTATGCAGTCCACTGCATACATTCCACTTCAGTGTAGCACCTCGGTGTCTTCAAATCTGTCGCACCAAACGATGCACATAATCTGTCACAGAAACTATTGATAAAACAGCTTGAGATATCTGACGTCTCTTCGGTATATCGTCGTATAGAAGAACGGGTAGCACCATGGCTATTTGATCATTAGATTCGTGCAGAAGGCAAACTAGTCGTTATTCCACACTCGGGAACCAAGCTTCCAGTATAACGCCCCTGGAGTCAAAGCGCAAGGAGTCAGCTCACTGAGTAAGTACTGGTCAGTGGAAAACACAGTTACAAGGTAGCAGAAGCCGGAGAAATTTTGCCAATACGCGGTCACTAGTGCCGATTTACAGCAACATTTCAGATTGCACCTGTGCTAAAGGCTAAAAGAGACAGACAGTTTTGCTTGCGTTGATGGTGAGCACGAATTTGGCCAATGTCGGAGGCAGAGCACTAGTCATGTGCAGCAAATCATCCGCGCTGTGTTCAATCAAGTGCACCCTCGCCCTCATTCCACTGTGCAGACATTCAATTAAACTTAAAATCTTACTCGCACAACCAAACTTCCGGACACCAGCCACAGTGCCTGGCGGTACATCGTATCAAATGCTTTAGTAAAACCAACAAACAGCGAGTACAATGACTGGTGTCACTCTCTGCAACTGACGTGCCGCAATCGTTGGTGCTTGGACCCTAACGGAATCCACATTGCTTTTCCGCCATTTTCAGTTTCACAACCGGACTTACGAGGCGGTTGAGAAGGATTCGAACAATCACCTAGCTCACACAACGAAGCATGTTGAGGTCACCAAAATTGTTGCAACATTGATTGATTCCCTTGCCTTCGTACAATGTTAACGCAATTTAATCCTGCAGCTCAGGATTCACCTCCTCCTCGATCCACACCCGTTGTACCAAGTGGTGCGACGTATTCAGCAACGCTGTCCTGTCGTGTTTCAATACTTCAAGCAAAATCCATTCGGCACCCGCGCACTTGCGTTTCCGCGGATGAACAGGTTCACTCTACATTTCATCCAATGTCGATGTCGGTAAAACACGTTTTCAGCGCTATTTTTTCAACCCGGGCAGCACAGCCTATTCAATCTCTGAACATTTGTTCAAAAGATAGTAGGAATGCCTTCGCCAGACCTGCATTCCGTCAGCAGTCTGTGTGCAGGCAGCGCCTGAAGTAGTACCTAGCAATGTCCACAGTGGCTCCAAACTAGGTCCATATCATGGCTTCATGGATCCAAAGAATTCCCATTTCCTTATCAAGAACAAAAGACCGAAGGTAAGCGATTGTTTTCGATGATTCGATTTCAGATCTGTGTAATCATGTGAGTGAAATAGCATTGGGCGTAAAATTGGAGTAACGATCAGTTCGAATGAGATTGATCACTTGCCGACCAGGGGTGTGAACCAGCACAAGATGACAAACTAGGGCGGAGGTGTTGTTGCATAATTACAGTTGACTTCAGAAGAAATGTTTGTGTAGGAGGCGCTAAAGGTACCATTCCATCCGCTTTGCCTTCTCCGTCCACCATGCATTTATAATACGACTGGACTCTCGAGTCAGTCGTCGTCGAATTCTACGAAATGAGCTATCCTTCTCCAAGTTGCTAGTGTTAGCCACCTGTGCAGTATATTTTGATTACTTCTCGGACACTAATGCGCTAATCGTCACATTTACGAAAATATATGCACCGTTTGGTCCGCACCAACTTGTCGTCAGTGTCACACTCAGCTCCATGTATTACACGTGTCATGCGCACTTCATGCATGTCATGCTGACGTACGATGATATAGTAGAGGAAGTGAGTGTGACCACTCCGTGGATGCGTCCAAGTTGCTATGTCACCAGCACTTAGTGCAAGCCGAGTGTTCGTGCTCCTCAGGGCATGAGTGGAACACCGTGAGAGCAGCCTGTCAGTGTTCGCATTCGCTGAACCAATACCATGAGGATCGATGACATCTGTCCACACCGATGCATCACGCCCAACGCAAGCATTGAACTCACCCAGTATGAATGGCACGTCACTCCTCGGCACAGACGGTGTCACAGAGGAAAGCAAGCGTAAAATCGGTAAATTTAGCTGCTTGGGTTGGTTTTAATTGATCTTATTCATTCGCTGTCGATTCACCGCAATTGAAATACAATTTATCATGTCAATAACTTTAGTTGTTGCTTAATATTTGCCAGTGGCTTCTTGATTTAGCTTGAGTGGTGTGCCATCTCATTATTTACAATGCATCTATTTAAATCATGAAATTGAATTCGTGGTAGGAATGCGAAAATTTTAATATGAAATCGTTTTTGTCTTTTGTTTCACTAACCATTATCATTGAGCTAATTCACTACTGTAAAATTTTATCCGCGAAAGTTTTGCTTTCGCTCAGGAGACGGGGCCAGATGCATGCTCGTTTACTTCTAACTTTTGCAGCGATTAGTTGGCACTTTTCACCTGCTGGAGAGCATTTGTTAATACGGTGGTGTGATCATGCAACAGACTATTACAATCGCCTTTACATTAAATGTTCATAGATTCGCACGGTATGATTTACATGACGTAGTTCAGGACAGAAAAGGAACACAGCCAGCTTCACTCAAAAAACTGCAATGAAAATGATTGATGCACACATTTATAAACTTTAAAAATACAACTGGTCGCCGGTTTAATCTGTATTATAATGTTTCAAGAGCTGGTCAGCATACACTTGTCCCGTGAGTATTAATAAAATTCCGGCACCTATTTCAGGTGGGGGGCTATGACGACTTTAACAGATATCCGCTGATGGCCGAGTTTCCGTAACCGTTTAGGTATTGCCTCCGTTTTTGATTGTCCCTTGAGGCCAACAGAATCGCGTGTATTATACAACCCGTTGTCAAGCACGGAATGTTTCTTAGGTTCTGTGCGCTGCCTATAAAGGATCAAACACAATTTACCTCAAACGTTATTTTTACACCCTATTCTACTAAAAGCGGTGGAACTCAGTGATAGAATATGCGGATAGTGAAAAAATATTCACGTAAATGTTACAATAAAGTACCGTATGCTGATGAGAATAATTCATTTTGGGTGTCATATCCTAGCACCACAATTCATTGCGTCCACTACCCCAATGCTCATCACAGGAAATGCGGGACAAAAACAGTCGAAACAAACACGCAAGTGCCTTCAGTTTTAACACAACTACAATAATGCATTATTTCACCAAAATCAGTGTTTTACCTGGAAAAGAAATTCTGCTGTCTTCCACTAGGTTGAATCTTGTAGAGACAACTTCTTCGAACACGCTTGGTGTCACTCAAGCATGTTCAATCTGTTGTTCGGAACGTTTTTAGATTTTGCCTGCAAGAGTTATGACCGCACAGATTACACTCTACTTCTCAGTAAGTGGATGCATAAGTATTCACCGTTGATGCACATATGTGCACAAGCAAACAAGGTACAAAACAAAAAGTTGATCCTTGATAGGGAGCAGTAGGGATTTAATCTTATGGAGATAGTTGTCAAACACAAACCCAGCCGACCAGTTACTACAAATTCAGGATAGTATGAAACACTACTCTTACGAGCCAGCTGAATAGTTTGGATCTAGCAAAATATAGCGTTTGCGAGTAACCGAAGATGATGAAACGGGCATTTGGTGTTCCCTGAATGTGCGGTAGCTGTTGGGCTCTGTGGATGGATCTTCTCAATACGACCTTTCGTTTCTCCATACAAGTCTGATTAACTGCCGAACCACATTTGCCGACAATTCTCGTGCACTACTCCGCCAAAATGCTGAACACCTCAATGCTGAACCAGAAGCACCACTGACTTTGCTTCAGCCTCCATTTGAGCAACACCCAGCGTACGTCTATTATGCTAGCCATAAACCAATTCTCTGCAGTTTAACTCAATTAGATCAACTTTTCCGCTTTCCCCCGCATCAATTAACCACCATTTTTCTACTCGCTAAAACAATAGTATGCAATATTCCCACTAACTGGACCTTCATACTGTAACAGAGAAGCAGATGCAATATTGACCTATTTGAAATCCAACGCGTCTCATCTTATCCCTGATGGTTTTGCTATGGGTTTATAAAAAGCAACTATTTTCAGTGAGAAGAAATGTCTCATCAAGTTAGTGATTACACTTAAATTTTTAACGAAATTCTCAAGCGGAAGCGGAAGAGGTTTGGCAATTCGTAACTGGCTGTGACCATGTGATTGTCTCCAAGGTGCACCAAAGGCTAGCAACAAGAGCAGTCGATTCGCTTTTCCTTGTCAACGGATTAGGGCAACGGTGATAGAAATAGTGAGGAACCGAAATTGAAAATTTTAATTACAATGGGATTACGTCGGATTAACCAGTTGTCAAAACGATGACATCTAAAATTTGACAGAACGGCAGTAAATTCATTCAGATGCAGCCATGCGATGGATTTTAACAAATTTGTTTGCATTCCTTGAAGGAAACAGGAATGCTTACGATGTTTCTTGCCTTCAATAAGTTGCAAAATATTTCTTGAGCCATGACAAGACAAGCATGCAGATGTGAATGGTACTTGAGAGCCTGCCGATATTTTTTCCTGGCTTGCATCAAAAGATCAAAAAAGGAGATAACCTCCATTTGTTATTTGTCCCATATTGGAGAAGTGAGCTACGCGGAATGCAGAGCTGTTGCATAAAAGCGATGAGTCCATTATTTTGACAGCAAAACTACTGACTCTCTTTTCATGAACTTTTTCGATAACTTACCAGACGGCCCAACGGGGCGTGTAAAGCAGTGCTGCTTAACCCGTGTAAAATAGTGTTTCCGTCATTGTCCCAGAAGATAAAAGTGATCACGTCGTTTTTACAATTCATTATGTATTACCAAAAGTGATTGGTCACAATTCTAATCAAACTATGCTCAAGTCAAGTGAAACCTGTTATAAGTTCTGGCAGCAAAGCTTTATGAGAATGAACTAGCATTTTCCTAGTGAAACAAAGGCAGTATATTTGAACTTTGAAAACCGGACCACCAATATTTGAACACTTACCTTTTCTATAGTAAACACCCACAACTGCTGGAATAGAAAGGCAACTTAAATTCTCCCCTAAATATCCGCTGAAGCTTACTTAACGTAATTTGCTCTTAATATATTTATGTCTAGGAAATAAACATTTCCTTTTCTCAACTGTGACAAAGATTAGCTACTTGTTTAAGTACTTAAACATAGTTTGTGTGCGTTTCCAGTGCAAGAATATATCAGAGTCGTTTCTCCGGTTGTCCTACCAGGTTTCCTGTCGCAGCGATATGCAATTATATGGTAGAAAGGGTTGAATGTTTTTTGACTATCCCTGTTTGGAAAGCGGTTTTAGTAATGTACGTACTGCTGCCGGTAGATCTATTCACCTTGAGGACATAGGAGGGGAAAACCTTTGCCGTATTTGCAGGACAGTATCATAGAGTGAAAAAAGTGGGAGGGCCACTATGACTATGGCCGATTGCTGAAATACCTACCAAAGTATTCTGTTTGTATGTAAGCGTCAGCCACATAAAGAAGATATAATGGCGAGGTACTAAGTGAGTGTGCCCCGACATCGGCGCTCTGATACACTGCTGTATATCAAGGGCAGTAGCATCCGCTGAGCAGCAGTTCTCCATTCTTCTAAACCATTATTCGCGAGGGTCTCCCCTTTGTCATTCCTGCCAGGACCAATAGATATCGAAGAAGCGTTCCTTGACTCTGATGTGACCATTTTACCATGGTCACGTAAGTTTCAGATTTGTGACTAACAGCGCATCCATTCGTTTTATTTTCAGAAGCAAGAAATGCATTTGGAATTCGAAGTACCTGGGGCCCTTGGTTGCTTGTCGATGCAAGAAGCAGGACGCTCGTTTGGCGGAAGCCTATACCGTTCTGGGAACCTGCGCTGACCTAACCTGAACTTTTACTCTCATCGTGCGTGCCAGACATTAAACGCCCTGTTAACTTACGTTGTTTTCGCCACCAAGTTACCTGCGTTTATAAAACGACTTGACGTTGTCCTAACCCACCTGCATTATGATTTATAATCTGTATAACCAGAATTAACCTACACACTTGAGGTTGGCTCTTTCTGCATGCCTCTGTGTGAACAATGTGGTGAGTTCACCTAAACGATTTTCATCTTGTCACTTTGTTTTCTATACAACACATTGTAGTTTTCATTCTGGCCATTCCACAGGATTTGCTAAGCAATTGCTTTTCCCCCGCAATATTCCATCGCTACGTTGTTCCAGTTCGTTCGTTTACATGCGTAGTATTTCCAATTTTGGATTAGTACGTCCATCCTTTCTCTTGTGAGCTGCTACGTGCCCTTCTCGGTTCAGAAGTAGTTTTGTTGTTTCCACTGCTGGTAGGGATGGTTGAACACCTGACCATGCTTTCTAATATGGGTGTGCACGCAGCGACAGTGGATGGGCGTATTTTCAAGTCCTCGGTATTGGTGGATATACCCGGATGCGGTGATACAGAATGTGCCATAGGTGGCGCATCCGGACCGCTCGTTTCAGTCAAAGATTTAGTAATCGAGTATGCAGATCCAGATTGTCCGGTCGTAAACAAGTTCTACTTGTTGAGGTAGCTAGCTCTATGCTGTTGACTATACGCATTGTTTGGCCACTCGTTTCTAAATCGTAGCCATAGTTTTTCATATCTGAACACGAGTTTTATGGTAGTTGATTCCTAAATAAATAAATGGATTGCTCTTTGCAATGCACAGGTCGCCATTACAGGTATTTCATGGTAATACGAACACGAATGATCGATATATGTTCAAAAGTGGCAAAATTTAGTCAGTAACATACTGAATGTGAATTTTGAATGTGTACACTTGTTGCCTGTGCATGAAGGCATGTCACTTTAATTTCTTAGTGTGACGCTGCAGAGTAACAATGGATGAAAGACTATTTTCGAGTGATTGACTGAAATCTGTTGAGTAGATAAAATTATCCGGATAAGCAAGCACCAAGTAGTAGCAACCTTTTATATGCGAGCTCCATCCGTCACGTCGCAGTGTTGTTATGTAGACATTTGCTTCCTATTAAATGGAAAACACTTTCTATGCGTTAATTGAGGACAATGAAACAAATGAACAACGGAATTATCATGGATATAAAAGCAGTCGCCTAACAGTTTTTCGTAGGTTAGGAGTGCGATTGCAGATGGATGTATCAAATAAAACGCGAAGCCGTGGACTTACCGCAAATTTCAAGTACTCACATTGTCTGGTTTCGTTGTAGTGTTTCCTTGTAACTTGGCTTAAGTAATCTACTGCCGGTGGTGTAATGCACCAAGGAGTCGAGTTTTGAATTCGGACAACGTAGGAGCGGATATGATAAAATGTGGGAGGAAGTCCCACGGCTGGAATATATGAAATGATGAATGCGCAGGGGGCATTCCAACTAGCTACATTGTGACACCAACTTTAAATGGTTGCCTCAGTCTGGTGTTTTGCCAGTGTCTGAATAAGTGTTCGCATGGGGGGTTAAGATCATCAAGAATCCGATACACAAATATGACATCAACTTGCGGAAGACGACTTCGGATACTGAGCAATCAGCGCCGTCATATGTGCTGTTACAATGATCACTGGATGAAGTACTGCTTTCAGTTCGCATGGCGAAAGTCGTTTCCGCTTAAGCACTTGGTTGTGCACTGCACTAGTCTGCTTCGCAACTAAGACTTACTGGACTCACTATTAGAGGACCGTGCCTTTCATCTCCCTCAGTCATCAGGGTCTGGTTTTGACCGCTTCTATTCGTAACTCTGAGGGAAGCTTCTTACCCTACTTACGCCAGTTTGCAAGTGAAATTCCCACCATATGTTTGGACTGCAGCACACCTATCATCAATTTGGGGCCAAACGCCTTAGTACTTTGATGATGAGGGTATGCTCGTGCTCGATTTGTCTATCCCGTTGTCGAGTCAGAATGGTTGACGGAGTTACCGCCATTCCTTCTATGCATGGAATGTGCCTCATGGACATCAGATTTGCGAAGCTGTGACATTTCTTCGATAAATGTCAACTTGGCGTTTTTCAGATGGTGGTAGTCATCCGGATTCTGTTTTCTTTGCTGTCGCTCGACCCAAGAAACGTCGCGAAGGAGCCGAATGTCGCATGAGTCATGCAGAACACGCTCGGCTGACAACAGAACCGCTTCAATACCGTTTGCTAATTATAGCGTCACACGTAACAATCCTAGTTCCCCGTAATGGGTCGAGATTGGATGCCGTATCATTTGCAGCATGCTAGCCGGTTTAGGTTGAAAGCTTATTAGTAGACATTGGAATCCAACTGTTTTCGGTCGTCCAACGGTTTGTATTTAATTGTGTCAATGGATTGTTGTCAATGGATTACTGACTAGTAACTGCTTGAGAGGGATCTTGGCATGGTACATAAGTAGTCCATCTAACATTCACTGCAATGCAGTGTGAGTAAATGGAAGTTGCTCTCCATATGATACTAGAGTAACCACTATTACAGGCTCGAAAGGCATGTGCTGAAGCGAGCTGCCACTGAACTTGCATTGGTAGTACTGGTTCAGGAGGATCTGGGTTGTTCCAGGCAATCCGAGATGGTCTTTCAAAAGGGGTAGCCAGCATTTGGGTCTGTTACGACGGGCGTTTGGACAAATAGATCGCTTTACTTTCCGACAGATGCTTAGCGTATATTTCCGTCCTCATGCCGAGCCTGGCATCCATGGTTAAAGCAAGACTTTATTGCACTGGACTAGCCCCAACCTCGAGCATAAAATACGTTAGTGGATTGCACGATCGTCCACACGAGGAGAGGCTGGGATGATTGCGGGTATACAGCGGACGTTACCGTAGCTCGCGAGGTGGATGATAATGGTGTACTTAATTCTGCACGATCCACATCATGTGTGCCGTTGTTTACTGCAACTCAACAGTAATACCAAATTGAGACTTCACTCACTAAAACTGGCAGAGCAGTGCGGCCGCCTTGATTGTAACAGGAATTTCTTTTCCGCCCGCGGGTGTCACCCGTGGAATGTTGTTCCAGAATCGGTCAGTTCTGCATCATCGTTCTGTAGATGTAAAGGAGGTTTGGATGGCACACTTACTCACTTACACTTTGTTACCTAATACTACATATCCCCCTCACTCCTAGGGTATAGTTTGGATTTATTTGCCGTTACATGTTTTTGTTGTGAAACTACACGGATCACAGGACTACAGCGAAACAAACGATAAGTAAATAACCTACTGCTCTCAATGGTACATTTACTCTTACAGCTTTATCTTTTGATAACCATGCAAAATCACACAACAAGACATGTAGAGCATTGCATCTTAACCGCCGTGATTAGTAGACATTGGAATCCCACTGTTTTCGGTCGTCCAACAGTTTGTCTTTAATTGTGTTGGCGTTAGATTCAGGAACAGTGAAACTTATGATTGTCAACGGCTCATGGGCTCGTCTTGAAATAACCCGTGTGTGAGTGCGTGGGATTTGATTTTTTGGGTGGAGAGTGGTGAGGTGCCCGTGTGTGGAATTCGTAGCACCCTGTGCGATCGCGTCAGGTGCAGCCATAGAATTTACTCTTGGTGCTTTGGCAGCGACAACACATGCGTATGTAGTCACGCCTACAGCGGTATTCGGTGCCGGAATAACATGATCCACAGAGTTATTCTCATGCCATACCGACTGGGATAGGATGGGAGTCACCGTAGTAGGTGGAAGTAGGTTGAATTCCTGGTTTCTGATAAGAGTTGTTGGTGTATCTAACTTCATAGTTTTACTATTATTTCTGGTTCGGCCACTGTGTTCAGATGTGGAGCCTTGGGTGTCCAATCCGGCTGTGGCTGAATGCGGAGGGTAGCATTTATTAAGCTCAAATTCCTCGACTATCGCCACTAAGTGGTCACGTTTCTGTGCCAAAATAGCTATACATCTAATAAACTTGCGGAGAGCAATTTAAAGCCGTTCACCAGGAGATTGTAAGTAGTGTTCTGCTTTATAATCATATAACTTCGCCCACTCGGTTCCGAACAGGTTATAGACCATATGTGCCTGATTGTTTGCTTACCAACGTGGAACATATGATTGATGCGTTGATTGAAAAGACTGCACGTTAAGTCGCAGCGATCCTGCTGTTATTAGTTTCAACTTCATCTGCTAAGTAGCATACCGAAATGCGGACCATGCGACGGCACGAGCCACCAACTAGCAGAGCTCCTGGCTCAGGTCCTTCAGCGCCGTTTAGACCAGAACCAAGTACTCGCTATGTGGTAGCTTGAAAGAATAACACCCATGCAAAAAAGTGGAAGTAGAACAGTGTCTTCAAAATATCGCTGGGTATTCTTCCTCCCTATATTGCTCAAGCTGATGGAATCCAATATAGCCGTTGCGCTGGTGGGCTATTTGGAACACTTCAACATTCTTATTTCTGAGCAACACGGCTTCCGTCGAAATCGATCGTACAAAACAGTCTGTTCCGTTCAGCTGACGCTGGAGAGGATGTTGATTTGACCTACCTGAATTTCTCGAAAACCTTCGACAGTTAAGATCATCAAATACTCTTGCCCAAGCTACAGAGTTACGGGTTCGGTGACCAACTTCTAGACTAGATCGTCAGCTATCTTCTTCAGCTGCAATTTGTGGTCAGATTTTGGCACTCCTTCTCTGGCCCCATAAAAGTTGAATATGATGTTCCTCAAGGCTCGGCTGTAGGTTCGCGATAGTTTTTGGTATTTTTCAATTAACCTACACAGGTGATTTTCCAACTTTCTGCCGTTTATCGATGACGTCAAGTTTTGTGGCAAGTTTCAAGGGACTACTGACTAGCAACTGCTTCAGATTGTTCTCGACGTGGTACATAAGGGATCCATCCAAAATTCACTGCAATTCAATGTGAGTAAATGGAAAGTACTCTCCATATGATACCAGAACAACCACTATTACAGGCTCGAAAGGCATGTGCTGAAGCGAGCTGCCACCGAACTTGCATTGGTAGTACTGGTTCAGGAGGATTTGGGTTGTTCCAGGCAATCCGGGAGGGCCTTCAAAATTGGTAGCCAACGTTTGGGCCTGTTACGACGGGCGTTTGGACAAATAGATCGCTTTACTTTCCAGCAGATGTTTAGTGTGTATTTCCGTCCTCATGCCGAGCCTAGCATCCATGGCAAAAACACGACTTTAGTGCATTGGAGTAGCCCCAACCTCGAGCATCAAATACGTTATTGGATTGCACGATCGTCTACACGAGGAGAGGCTGGGATGATTGCGGCTATACAGCGGACGTTACCGTCGCTTGCGAGGTGGATGATAATGGTGTACTTAATTCTGCACGATCCACATCATGTGTGCCGTTGTTTACTGCAACTCAACAGTAATACCAACTTGAGAGTTCACTCACTAAAACTGGCAGAGCAGTGCGGTCGCCTGGATTGTAACAGGAATTGCTTTTCCATCCGCGGGTGTTACCCGTGGAATGTTCTTTCAGAATCAGTCATTTCTGCACCATCGCTCTCTAGATGTAAAAGACGTGTGAATGGCTCACCTACTCACTTGCACTTTGTTACGTAATACTACATCTCCACCCCACTCCTGGAATATACTTTGGATTTATTTGCTGTTACCAGTTTGTGCTGTGATAATACACAGATCGCAGGACTACAGTGAAACGAACGATCAGTCTCTCGGTTATACGTAAATAACCTATTGCTTTCAATTGCTCATTTGTTCTTAGAGTTTTATTTTTTGATAACCGTGCGATAATTGTGCGATAACTGTGTGATATCCAAAAGCTCATAAAGTCCACTAAAACCTCCTATTCATGGTCCGGACAATCTCCCATCTGCTGTCATAAAATTCGGGGAGATTGTTAAAATGATGGAGCGACATGTAAAGTCGAAAACGCTTGAATTCCTATTAACTCGAAAGTTAGTAAACAATTCACACATGGTCCTCTTCGATGCCTTCACTAGCAAGCCCTGGTATAAAGGACCCCTGCGTTGCATATCTTCAACAAACGTATGAACAAGGTCCAGACAACATATAACTGAAAGTTAATCGATAATTCTGTTGGACAAAATTCCAGCCTCCTTAAACAACTTCTGCACTGAGAAATATACTATTATTATTATTACCCAACATGACATTTAAACATTGCTGCTTAACCCGTATAAATTCACTGTTCATTGTTCATGTTCTATAAGCTGTCGAGGTACACACGCGATATTTCCCATTGTCCTAATGTCATCAATTTGTTATTTGAACCCATATAAGGTGGGGTATTAATGTACGCAATTTGGGAGAGCGATCATGGCTAGCAGACACAAAGGGAATGCAAGATTCGCCGACATTCTAACCAACTGATTTTGTGGGCAAATTGAGCCGGTGGTCCTCCAAGCTTGTGCTGTGACTGCTACAGTAGGCGGTGACCTATATTATTCGGGTCTCTCAGAATCTGGTAGTCAATTGTAAAATAACAATGCATATAACCAACGAATGCCTTCCGCAGAATATCAAATCCTTTTTTCCGTCTTTAGCTTCCTTTCCTATTGTTCTGAGCAGCCAGGATCAGCCTGGATAATTACTCCAAGCTCGTGCTCCTGGGTGAGTTTTGCAGGTCATCGTCTCCAATCTCGTATGTTTTACTTGGATGGTCACAATTGTAGACCGCCCTACGATTAGAAGAATTAATCAATAGCAGGTGGTGTAAAGATCTTTCACATGCTTTGTCAAGGTCTCGTGGAAATGTGCCGTGATCGCATTGGTAATGTATCGCGCACCATATATTAAGAGTATCAGCAAAACTAGGAAATCCGAGGAAATCATTCTCGTAAGCTCATTAATAAACACGAGGAACAAACTCCGCCCGAGGCCATGAGGGCCTCCACATTCGACAGGAATAGGACAGGACAACGAGCTCCGAACTCGAACCTGCAGTTGCAGATTCTGCAAGTAATATCTGGTCCACCCAAGGTCAGTATCCCCAAATTCGTAGCTCTCGAGATTGTGGTCCACGCCGTTGAAGGCTTTGGATAAGTCGAGGCAAACAATGTCGGCCCTTGTCCGTTTGTCCGCCGCTTGCGTCCAAGTACCACGTGTGCTCACTGGTTTGGCTTTTTCAAGGACATGGCTAGTGGAAACCGTGTTGCTATGGTGCTATGATGTTGTAGTCTTCTTTATAGTCGAACAGAGACTCGGCGAGGTTTGCCTCCATCATCTTTGAGAATACAGAGAGGCGAGCAGCTTGGCGATATTTTAATGGTTCCCAGATGCTGCAATCTTTTTTAAAAGTAGGTGAGATCAGAAAATCTTTTCTTGTGGTAGACCCAATTTGTTTATCCAAACATGTTTAGATGTAATGATATGTTGGTTCCTTGAGCGCCCTTGGGTGAAGGTCATCGATACCGGGTGAATTGTAGGTGCGCATTGACAGCATCTTTCTTGAACAAACGGGCAGTAGATCCAGTGCTGTACTCAAGGCTATGAATGTGGGTATGTAACACAAATGGGGCAGTATACAAAGGATCAATGGAGCAATAATTGATAACAGGTAAATGCACAAGCTTAGGATGTCCGGTAGGTTGCTAATAGAATAAATTGAGATTTAAATATCACATAAAGGGAACAACTATAAAACGCAGGCGAAAAGTACTAGAATAATTGTGTCAAGAGAGATTGATATGGGAGCGAGATCTTTCAGACAAAATCAGATGAAAGTTGTTATCATTAATACCAATGACAAGTAAAAAGCAGACTGATCACCTCACTATAAAAGTTTACGTGTGTCACTGTGGGTCGTAATTCCAAAGTGGCCAGTTAAACGGAATAAATGCAGAATATGTCTTCAAGTAACACATTGTAGAGCGTTCAATACCATATCCAATCATCTTTTTGAAATCAGTTAATGTAGACTCACAAAGCAACCGAGTTTAGAAGGGCGTTCCACGATTAGCAGACCCAGAGGGAGAAGTAATTTCATCGACTAACAAAACGACTGTGCTTTTACTCAGTTTCAGACTATCACCACGGAGACTAGGTTTCAGTAAGTGGGGGTGTGTGTGTCCAGTAGTTACTGGGCATCAATGTAGCCACCTGTAGCGTCTACTTAACACACCGAGTACCTTCACTCGTTGATGGTACGGACGTTTGCGCAATCCGTTGACAAATTTTGTTACTCGATGTTGGGGAGTTTCGAGCGCAGCAGGGTTACGCTTTAACCAAGGATGCCAAGCCTGGATTTCGTATTAGACATGTGGACGCACGTAGGCATTGAGCACCAGGGGAAGACGGAGGAGTCCAAACTCCTGAGTGCCTTCCGCAAGAGACCAACATGTTGGTTACCTCTATTAGAAGCGGATACTGACTGTCTGGAACAACCATGGTTGTCCTGCACACAAGTTAACGTTCCTGTGGGTTTGTCTGCAGATCCTGCGTCCCAAGTTGGTAGAGATAGATGGGTCGATGGTGGAGGTGGACAACATGGCTCTTGTCCACATTGAATGGCAGTGTATTCCTCACCGACCAATGCCAAGCCACATCGAGGTGGAGCTGGAAGAGCTAGTGGAGATCCGTTGCCTTGATCGCCCGCCAAATCCTAACGTCATCAGCAAGCACTAAACATTTTTTTGCGATACCTCCCGCTAGATCGTTGATGAAAGCTAAAAACAAGCGTGGTTAAAGTACCGAAACCTGCGGTACACCGCACTCCACTTGAATCTGGTAAGACTGTGATGTTTGGACTCTAACTTGCAATTGTCGTTAGCGGCGAAAGTTACCAACGTATCCTACTACTGCATCCCCGACACTGTAGAGCTGTATTTTGTGCAGGCGGTTTTGATGATCTAAGCGATGGAAGACTTTAGATAAGTTCAGGTAAATTAAATCGATTCCTATCACCCTGTCGACTGTTTCCGTTCCATTGTCACCTTCTATCAGCAGATTCATGGTACATGATCGATGTTTATGAAATCCATGCTGCTTCGTCGTAATGATGCCGTAGATTTCCAGGTAGCCCTTCAGTATGTCTGCGATGATCGCTTCCAGGACTTTGGAGAGTACAGGGAGAAGCTTTATTAGACGGTAATTGGCAGGATCGGACCGGCTAGTTCTCTTGTGAATGGGGTTTATAATATCTCGTTTCAACTTGTACCGAAATATGTTTTTGTCTAAACAGCGCTGAATGTGTCTAACAAGTGGTTGGGCTAGGTGCAAGGCGGCTACCTGCAGTGATTAAGGTGGATGTTATCTTCTCCACGCAAGGATAGTAGCTATTTCAGTACCATTTCTGCTGTGAATGTGACGCCCGATAACAGTGATGGTGTGGTGACAGAGGTATAATGTTTGCAAGTTGTACCTCTTGGAAAATAGGCTAGGATTTACGTATCACATCGGTCCAAGGAAGCAGCACATGAGAGAGCGTTGTCATTTCCACTTTTTGTCTTTCTCTGGAAAACGTCAACTATAACTGCACTCCATATTATCTGAGGTGCACATATTCCATTCCTATTTCAAACTATCGTTATTCAGCAATACAGTTAAACAGGTAGATGCTTAAAATGGCGATTCACATATCCTTTGATCTTTTTAGTTTGTACTCCAACCACTCTACGGGACTTGTCAAGCACCTGCTTTTTCACCCGTGATTTATCATTGCTCTTTGTAGTTTGCCGTTGGGCGTAAGAAGACTTTTTGGGACATTTATCTCTGCTAGTTACGCCTGCAAGCAGACTTTCATGACAGCGCATTTGAAGGAAAACATGTCACACTGCTCTTGCTTATGTACAAGTAATTTCTCTACAAAAGCCAAGCATTGTTCAATGCAACATCAGGGAGAAAAAGGAATGTTGGCCACCACAAATTGTTGCTACCAAAATTCATTATGCATTGACCGACATATTTGTCCAATAGATCCGCTCCTCCCATCGAAATGTTTTACTGGCTAACAATGCCAGGCTTTACACTAAGTATGTGCATTTCGTTACTGTCCGACCACCAGTTTATTTTGTCATAGGATGTGCACCAACAGAGTTGCTGACAAAATTCACAACGGAAGTATCGTTCCATGATAAAGCATACACGTCATCTCGTCTGTCAAACCTGTAGTTATAAATAATCATACTTGGTTAACTCACGGCCTTGGTGTCGCGAGGATATTCGTCAGTCCTGTTGGCTCGAACTGTTTCCGTTATTCGGATGCCTTCGTTGGTCAAGGTTTCCATGAGCGGTAATCTAGCAGAAGAAATTAGTCAAATGGATATGATATGGTCGCACATTTCGTAACATGTCAACTAGGCGCATTTGAATGCCATGTCCTAAACCCAATGTCGAGTTACTTTTCGCAGCATAGCCTAAAGTTTGCAATGACCCACAGATATACTAGATTGTAATAGGCTTTTCTCTGACGAATTGTTTCAGTCACTGATGAACGTAGAATGGTATCATGCTGTCACCCATATTCAGCTTTTCTTCTATAGAGAAGAAAATTAAAAAGCATGAAGCACGTGATAAACAGAGCAAACGTCAAGCAAATATATCATCTGTTCGGAGAATATCATTGGTTGCGAGATGTATATATCTCATAACTATGTCAAATATGTTCCGATTAATTGTTTAACTGATGGCTGTATTGTGGATGTGATTGTCAGGATTCCATTACACTTGTCTTTGTAGTAATGGATTATAGCCAGAGATAAACGAGATATCTAGAATAGCAAGCATTTCAGCTGTGATTATGTTGAATAATTTGTCAATTTCTTTAACTGCCTTACTCAAGTTATGCCTCCTCATATGCGCACGAAACGAATTATCAATGAAACGTTCGAATGATTTATGCTGTGTAAGATGCTCTGTTAAGGAATCAGGCGCAAATGCAAACCATTATCTTTGAGTACGTGATCGTAGAAATAAGTATTATTTCCTCTATAATCTAAGTGTGGTATTCTTTTAAGTTTTTATTAAAGGACTGACAAAGGGGCAGCAACGTGCCCTTGTTAACCGTCATTGCTACATTCTGGTTCCTCCTCGGATGTTCAGCCTTTAAATTGACTGCAATTAATACACCATGAGGCAATGCTAAGCTGGCCTCAACCGCACCGAACAACTGCCTCACTGAGATACCATCTTCATTATTGTATTGGCCATCACCCGGAGGCGTAATTTAAATGTTGTATTACAGAAACACCGTCAGCTTCTATCAAAATGAGAACAAGTTGTACACGATAAGTTTGGAGAGTTCTGTTGAGGATTAAACGCGCTTACTGATTGGAGTATGGTTCAAATATATTTTTAACACAGCTAATGAAATTATATATTGAGAAGCGTTAATTCATATATACTGTTTTACACCGCAAAATCATAGGCTTAATGTATCGAAATAGTTACACAATACAAACATATTTGCAATTATTTTAGCAATAACTTAATTATCCCAAATTACATGTCACTGAAACATTTGTCGCTGGCGTCCTTAAAGTGACAAATGGTTGCGGCTAATAGATAAAATAATTAACACGCGCTTAAAATATTATGTAGTACAATGTTTTCTAGACATAAAACCTAAAACAAACATGGCAAATGTTAGCAATTTGATGAAGAAATACTTAAAGTATATTTAACTTTTGTATTTTCCATTTTATCCGCCTACAAAAAGAAATTCATTTTTTGCGAAACTATCTTGCACGAGCTGAATTGATTCCGAAATAATGAGGATTTGCGTGTTATCTGGAATTGCAGTCAAAAAGATTATAAGTGATATGATAATTCAATTCCTCAATTTACATTTTGGAAAGCGTCCATAAAAGGATGTCAGTAGAAATGGGTTCTTGCTTTTGTGATTGGCATGCGCAAGCAAAAGGACGATACATTTTGCGTGATGAAGCAAGCGGCTAGCGTGCCGCAAGAGAAAAAAGCATTTGATTGCACAGTTACGCATATTTCGTCAACGCGCTGATTGGTTCACTGGGACGGGTTTGTTTAAATGATTCAAAGGAAGAATCGCATAAGTGCCGCAGCGTCGTAAGGTATTGCAATGACTTAGTTCTTCATATCGAGGTTCCTACATGCTTGTCAGCTTCATATTTGCTGAGCTCGTTTTGCCGAATAAACCGTTTGTCCCTGAAAGACCGAGCTCTGCGAAATCGTGTCCGAGAAAACCAAACCAAGATCATGCAGTGGTGCTCGGTTGCTGATTGGAGCGCAACCATTTGTACGACCACCTGCCCCACTGAACATGGAAAACCACAATCTAGTCGATGATTGGAAAATCTGCAAAAGCAAGTAGTTCGCATTTTGTGTACTGGTGCAGCTGAATGTAAAACCGATTGCGTATCGATTGGTTATGTTTAGATGTACGATCGGAGATGAAGCACGCAGTACGAAAAAGACGAATACCCAGCTGATATGGAAATTGTCGTCTGAAAATTCGATGATTTCTGCGAAGGCCAGACTAACGAAACGTATCAGCAGTGCCTCTATTTACCTCTAACCGGCGCCCAAACGAAACTTTGATGAACTATGTTAAGGAGCTGTATATACTGGCTCGTTCCTGTAAATTTCGCATGTGCGGCTGACAGTCTCATTCGAGATAGAATCGTACAGGGGATCAATGATGAAAACATCACCATGCGGTTGTTGCGGCGACGCCAATTAATGCTCAGAAAATTTGTATCAACCGCTGCACACCACATCCAGCAAATGCGGTTGCCGACAGAAGCAGATCTATATGCCGTATCCATTTTACCTGGAAAAACTGCGAAGCCTGTTATCAAGACACATGAAACTTGCAAATTCTGCGCCGCGCGATACCAGTAGGATCGTGATCAGTTTCCGGTATGGGAGTGAATTTGCGTCATATGAGACTAACGAAATCATTTCGCTCGATGTTATCAGTCTTCGAAGGTGTATGTACTCAATCGTAAGGCAACACCGTCAGACTCTGAACATCAAGTCAGCAACGTGTCGCAGATGGTAGCAAAGAAGTGCATTTATGCAAGTTTATTTCTTGGTGACGAAATCGTGAGTTTCCAGTTTGACTCTGGTACCATCATCAACATAATTACAGCGAAGCGGTGCCCAGCAATTAATGTGCTACTTAAGCAGAGAGTACCTCGCATGTGGAACGGTTGCAAGCTCCAGCAGAAAGGTTTGCCCATAAGCAAAGTGAAAAATCTTAAAGGCGGATCCTCACATCAGTTTTATTTCCTGTAATTGGAGGAAGAGCTCACGTCGATTCTTGACATTGATCCCATGCAGTGTCTTGGCTTTATTCATTTTAGCCATGATCGTCTTGTACATGTATGTGAAGCGGAGACAGGTGTTAGTGAGCGGTATCCGTCCTTGTGTAACCCAAGTCTGTGGAAGTTTGAAGGTTCCGTACAGTTGTCACTAGATCCATCAATATGATCGATTGCGCTGCCGGCTAGAACAGTTCCGTTTGCATTAATTGACAAATTCGCACGGAGTTCAGTAAATTGACACAGTTGGGCGTACGCACTCGGGTCGGCGATCCAGACGGACTGGATTAGCCAAGCCACGACTGGAGCGAAAAAGCGTTGATTTGCGTCTGTGCATAGATCCTAAGCTGTTGAATAAAGTTTTACATAGAGAACACTATACGTTGCCAACGTTAGAAAAGGTTCTGAAGCGTTTGACTAAGGCAAAATACTTCAACAACGCTGGTTTATCATCGGCGAAATCCTAAAGGAGGAATCCAGTTTTCTGAGGACATTTGCCACATCCGTCCGGTGTTTTCGCTGGCGACGTTTACCATTTAGATTGAAGCTTCCCAGCGAAATTTTTCAGAACTGATTGTTGCAAGCATTGACGATCTAGACGGTGTAACGTGTGTAGCAGACGATATGCAGGTCTATGACTCTACCGAACAGGAACATGACGCTGATCCGGGCCACTTTTTGCAGTTTTGCGTACAAAAGAACATAAAGCTCAAACGCATGAAACTTGAGCTCCAGAAAGCGGAAGTAATTTTTCGTGGGCAAGTGCTGACATCTGAAGGAATAATGATCGATCCCGAAAAAATCAAGGCAATGCTGGAGATGCAACAATCTAAGGACGTCAAGGCTGCTAATTCTTTAAAGGGCATGATGAATTATTTGAGCCGATTGTTACCAAGAATTGCTGAAATCAGGGCGCCCATCCGGAGGGTGACACGCAAAGTTGTAAAATAGTGTTGGGGAGAAGAGCAGGAGGCCGCCTTTCAAACATCAAGCATCTCATCAGGTGTGTACCGGTACTCGGTCACTACGAATCAACTCTGTGTTTAGAAGTGCATTGTGACAGCAGTAAGAGCGAAATAGGCTCCGCTCTCGTGCAGGATGGTACGTCCTTGAATTTCCGCAGTTGGGCGCTCACGGTGGCGAAACAACGCTGTGCGCAATTTGGAAATAATATGCTCGCTGTTGTCTAAGCGATGGAACCATTCAACGATTATAACTTTGGGAGGATAACTACCGTGTACACTGACCATAAAAGGCTCGGATCAATAGCCAGTAAACCGTTGCATAATGTTTCACGACGTCTTCAAAATATGCTTATTCGGGTCCGAAAATACGACATGGACCTTGTGTACACCCCTGGGACACAGGTGTTAATCACGGACGCTCTGTCGAGAGCTCATCTTCTGATAATCGAACCCCAACTAGAAGAAATCGAGGCACTAAATCTGGTACAACATGTGGCGGTAACGGCAGATAACGTGAAAGAAATAAGGCGCCATACGGTGGCAGATGCGACTTGTAAGGCGTTGGGAGAAGTGGTTTTGAGTGGAAGGCTTCCGTAGGAGTTAACGACAATCATTAACTTCCGGGGTGAACGCATGGCGTATGACGGTTTGTTGTTCAAAGGAAACGGCGTTTTGATCCAACCGTCACTTTGCATGGAGATTTGAGAACACACCCATCGAGCCCATTTGGGAGTTAACTTCAGCCTTAGTAGAGCATGCGAAATAATGTCCTGGCTCGAGAGTACGAGTCAAATTCGAGATTTAGTATCAAGTTGTTTAGCCTGCCGGCTCCACGAAGCTTACCAAGCCAGGGAGCCAATGATGTTGCGCGGGATTCCAGCTTGACCACGGCAGAAAGTAGTAGTTGACTCGTGCGGTGACAACGGGAAAATGTACCTAATCACTGTAGACAATTACAATGACTGGTTTGAAATCGATCCACTCACCGCTACCTCCGCGGAAGCAGTCATCAACAAGCTTGTATGTCAATTCGCCAGACACGAAATAACAGGGGAAATGATCACCGACCATGACCCACAATATATATGTGTTGCGTTCCACACATTCGCAAAGAAGTGGGCAATTTTGTATCGCAAAACCAGATCATATCAAAGTCAACCTAACGGAAAAGCAGAGGCAGCGATCAAACGAACCAATATGATGTTGTTGTAGGCTAGAGCAACTCATAAGGACCAGTATCTAATGCTGTTGGAAATTGACAATACTCCATTACCAAACATCGGTTTCAGTCCAGTGAAACGTTTGTAAGCAGAAGGACAAGAACCCTAATGCCTGCGTCCGTTGAACTCTCGCTATCGCATGAGCAACTGCAAATGGGCATAATAAAACGGATGGCAGATCAGAAACGATATTACGATTTCGGGACCCAGGAATTATTGGAGTTATCAGCAAATTATGAAGTGTAGATCCATCCAATACTAGTGTCAGCGAACGATGGGATAATGGTGTGGTGACCAAGAAGTTTGGAAGAAGAAATTATGGAGTCAATATGGGAAGGAAGGTAATCAGAAAGAACTGACTGCAGCTGAGGTGACACCAGGAACGAGAAGGTGAACTTGCAGCAAAGAGTTGAATCCTTACGGAGTGGTCACAACAACAGGAGCAGCAAAGACATCGCGGAGCGCAAGAGTTTGCGGCGTCTTCAGTACAACCACGCGGCTGATCCTGAAAAGGGGAAGGATGTGATTGGATTGTGCAAGCAGGAGGACGATACCTTTTGCATGACGAAGCAAGCGGCTAGCCTGCCGCAAGCAAAAAGTGTGGTTGCTTGGACAGTTACGCATATTTTGTCTTAGCGCTGACTGCTTCACTGGAGCAGGTATATATAACGGATTCAGCGGCGACGTTAGTTATGGAAATGACTTAGTTATGTATATCGAGGTTCCTACATACCTGTCCGACTGTCATATTTGCATAGCTCTCTTTACCGAGTGAATCGGTTGTCCCTGAAAGACCGAGTTCTGCCACACTATGCACGCCCACTTTCGGATCCTTTGCCAGAATGTTTTCAATAAGTTCCTTTTTGAATTGAAGTATACAACGGTCGTGAACACATTTATCGTGTGGCGTAACATCGCAGACCTGGCAAAAATCGACATACTTAAGACCCTTTACAATATGCTTAGCACACCCTGCAAGTTTACCAGCAACAAATTAAACATAACGAAATTATAAGAACCATAAACAAATCGAATGTAGCGGTTATATCGAGAAATGTGATAATTTTAGGCCTCTGATAGAAGTGGCGTTATTCAAGGAGTTAGCTGAGTGTGAAGATTTGATTCTTGCATCCACGAACGGAAGATGTGGACGTCAATTTGATCAGTGGGGGGCAGCAGCTTCTCGAACTCTCTCTGATTTGACGCAACCACCGAATGTATGAGACTAGCAAAATTGCGATCTACAGCCGCTGATTCTCGTATTTTATTTGCGTGCTGGACATATAGTGCATCATCATTCATTATGTCGTGGGGACGCTGGCCCAGTTATAGCTTTTTCAATTTTTCATGTGTTCTTGTCTGTTTGTTTTCTACCACCATTGACGTAAATCTGTTGAGCTGACAACCATCAATGAATGAGTGCGTTCACCACTGTCGCATCGGTGACGTTATTTGACAGTTCATCAAACGAATAATGGCGCAGGCAACCAACATCTGGAAGATACAGCTTCGGCAAAGGCCATAGCACCGCTACTAGTCTTCTGAATGTTACGTCAGATAGCTTCAGATAGGTATCTTAGGAACCTATTTCAATAACCGATAGTTAAGAAAGCGCAGAACCTACAGATACATAAAGTGCGATGCAAGGGACATTATACGGTTGAAACTGTCGCCCTAGCAGGGGAATTGCGCAATTCTGTATCACGTCAACGGCTTACAATGCGACCCAGTGAATGATCTGGAGACGCAAGTAGCCGAACAGAAAGTGTGCTGCTTAAGTCCCAGATCCAGTGATAATTGCTACGTGGCAGCCTTTTATCACTCCACATTGTCATGTTCAGAGATAAATCCCAGCCTGATACCGGTATTGACAAAACGCTTACTCCCGACTTACAGCCATGTGCCTGTATCTGGTGATCGTGACGTCCACATTCCGGACGTCGCGGCATCTTCCAGCGAAGCACATAAGTAAGAATTGTAAGGATTGATCGCAAGTATTCCTCCGTACAATGGCAGCGCTTCATTCACTGAGTCCAAAGTGACAACTAACCACCAATACTAGGCCTTGCATTAGCAGAGAGGTATTCATGATTGATAGGTCAACGAGATACAACCAATAAGGCTAAATAATCATCTCTCTATGCGTTTCAACTGCGTATGTTACGCTGAATATCCAGGGGAACGCAATGAATCAAATCGCGGCATTATACACTACAACATCCTGACTAAACTAGTTACGATGGACTGTTGGAACTTATTGAAAGACAGCTTAATTTTAGACCCGGAATACTGTATGTTAGATATATCAACAAATTGCTTGCAAATGTTTCGGAAAATACTCGGTTTGTCCCAACGAGCCACCGTAGCTTTCATAAGCAAAACGCGGAAAAAATTGTCAACGAAGGTTGTCAGCACAACATACTTACATTGTCCTGACTGTCCTGGAAACCTCGAGCAGCAATATGTCCCAGCATAATCACTTGTATACACCTGTCCGTGTGGACAGAGCAGCTCGCCAGGTCAAGTAGACTGCAAAACATTTTCCAGAATTATTAAACCTCCATAGTGGCATGTCCAGGGCATTTGAAATTAAAACGCGGTATGCCTCCACTTACTACATGAGTTAGAGTGGAAAAGAGCGCTGCAGAATCAGCCGATGCTCTAGGGATGCAGTGTGCCACGTCCTTCAATTTCAATATCTACCAGCGTCAACCGCACACTTATTAAGCCGAAGTCCAAAACGGCTTTCCCTATATAGTTAGATTGCTCCAGGGATTGTTAACATTCACTCGAGAGTGTTGGACTCGGCAGTAGAAGATTGGCCAAGTCATTTCCGTGGTTGCTCAAATATACCTGGAGCAAAAAAAGGTGATTAGAACATGAAAACTGTTCTAAGCAGGGAAAATGTTAAAAGATGTGGACGTTCAGAACCTGCTAACTCTCGACCACCGATCCTCCAGTTTCGCTCTCCAGGTGGACGGAAGCAAACAAAACCTATGCTCTAGTCCAGGCATTCTCACCCTTTTATTCAGCCGTGGACCTATTGAAGCTCTCCATTTATCACGGTCCACACCCTTGATCACCACAATTCCAGCAATCCGCTATGCCTAACAGACGTAAATCTGTGGTTTCCAGTGATCATATTTGTAACGTTAGTTAGGATGGCCAAATTCAAACCTTGTTGTCACTGCTTTTTCCCTTATAAACCTGTCTATTACCTTCCACAGACTCAAGATAACATTGATTGTCCGGCAAATTCAAGTCCATTGCCTGTAAGTACACAAAAGTCATAAATATTGGAACTGGCTTTTAATTATTGTTGGCTTTTGACTGTAAGGCATGTCATGAATTAAAAGGTATGCTAACTTCATGACCATATTTTACTCATAATATTATTTCTAACATTGAGTCTGATGTCATTCAGCAAGCTTGCATATGTCCGGCTCCAGGCTTGACAACAACACTCGAAGATCTCCACTTGCTGTGATATCCAATCTGTTTCTACTTTTTGTTAGAGAAACCCTTCTGTTGAATCCACATTCAAACAAACACGTGGCTGAAAACGCAAGGATAAATATTTCAGCTATTTCCCACAGTCTGGGAAAATGTTAGGTGTATCAGTCTGTATCCAAAAATCCTTTTTATACTGCGTGAATTTGGATCTCGCTAGCATGTCAAATCAAAGTTTGTGATATTTTCCCGAATTATAACTTTGACATCGCAGGGCTAAATGTATAAAATCTATCTACAATCCAAATCTGGATTTCAATATCAATCAGGTCATGGGACGCGCCCTCATTTCTTTTGGGATTCATTGTAAATAACTTACATGTATAATCAAGTATTTATCCTTTAATTCCCCTGCGACTATAGTGAGAATTTGGAATTGTGAAATTACCGACGTCCGATGTTTTGAGCATACATTTCCAGCTTTTTAAATAAAGCGATAATTACTTCTTTGTACGAGATGAGATAACCCAACGTGTCTTAAAGAGTATTTTAATAAGTTGAGTTTTTAAAAACTACAGCCAATTAAAAGGCATATAGCTTTGCTGTTAACAGTATTCTTTTATAATCAGTTCCAGAAAGAAACGTCACAATTATGTCCCAGAGTGTCACAAAACGGTGAAGAAACTTGCCCTCTTTATGTAACAAATTAACCTGGAAACCTTCACTGTTCTACTCACACAACTACCGGAAAAGAAGATTTTGAAGAGGGTGCGATTTGATATGGTTGTCAAATTTTAGTAATCACAGTGAATTGTTTAATTGTATTCCCAAGTTCCTAGACAATAGATGCTCTTGATGAATCACATAGTGAATGGCATAAACAGAAGAAAGTAATTTTCTAGATACGCAATAAATCTTGTATATCTTTTGACCATTGCGGCAGCATCATCTGTTGCACGTGCAACTATATTCTGTGTTGTGATGGAGTTTTCAGTCAGATAGCCAGCGATTACCTGGGATATAGATTGGCTCTTCGTTTGAGTTTTAATTCTTCTGGCAAACCGAATCTCAGCTATTAACGCGCTCTTATTGTAGAATCGGACATCTGCTAGGAGAAGATCGGCGTTGACAAGTAAACTAGATTCAGCTACTTGTAAGGAACATTTGCGAAACTGTAGTAAATTAAATAAGGTTTATTCCATGTCCTGAACCATCTCACCTATTCACATAGATACAGACAAATTACTAATCGGAATGGCTTGCACTGTTTCTTGTGGATTCATATTCAGAAGGTCAGAAAGGACAACATAAGAAAACCCCGAATCATAAGTCATACCGCGATGACAGCAATCAACTGTAACTCGTGTGCTCTATCTACAAGTAAGCAATCAAAAAGATGTTATGTGCACCTTACCTGTGCCTCCGGTACAAAACTGCAGAGTGAAATTCTTCATTAAGTCTATAAGAAACAACAAGTAAACGCCCGTCCGTAAATCATATCATGAATTTGCCACGTCACATACAAGAGCTTAATGTAAAGGAGAGCATCGCTCTCCTACAACGCGATATGAGAATGCTAAATATACAAAGATGCCACAACAACACACACCAGAGAATCTAACTGAAACGTCAAATCAGTCCAGGAGAAGCAAACCTTTCCGTGGCTCAACCAGCGGCACTAACCTTGCAGTAGGATCAATGTTCGAAAATCGACTGGCCACATTCCCATCCCACAGCTCTTTCCGAATGATATTAATTGTCAACACACTGGCATAATTGATATCGCAAACAGCGAAAGATGGAAACTTCCGGAACCTTGCCTTTTTAACAGAATAACACTACTTAACAACTTCAACAGTTAGTAGTCTATGCCCCACCGACATTCTATTCCATGGAACAGACTCAGAATACTTTTCTAGGACACCACCTACCCCAACATCACCAACCACCGCCGGGATGTCCACCGATGGGCCTGATGAATCAAACGATGATTTTCCTACTAGAACGCCTGATTCGTTGGAATAAAAACACCTAAAGTAAATCCAACCACGGATGCCTCGTTGTGACATACCACCCGTAATACTGCTGGCAACCAGCTCTAATTAATTCTCACTGTCTCTCCAAATTCGATATATTCCTTTGATTCAACTGTTAGAAACATTCTCTTTCTTCTACCCAAATTGCATCCGCTTACAACCTCCGTCTTTTCTAAAACTTCTCATTCTGTTTTCCTCACTGAAACACACAGACATAAGCGACCATCATCCTAATGTTATTGGCTATCGCCTATCGCGAATAGACCGTCTGAGTAAACGCGGAGGCGGATGTGCTATATACATCCGGAACAATATAACAGTCACCCCATCGATCAACACGCTCTCAATTAACTATAACGATGAACAATGATTTATCACGGGATAAAAGCAAGTGCTTGACACGTCCCGTAGGATGGTTGGGGTGAATACGATGCAATCAAAATATATGTGGATCATCTACCGAACGTCTGCCGAGATGAATACTTTGATAAATAACATCAGTGTACAAGTTAAGAAATGGAGTGTAAACGTTCAGTAATACACTGGGGTGCAGTGGCCGTCGATATAAGGCGTGAGAAAAGTAAAATAGGGTTGATCACTTGGGTCGATATGATACATAAATCCTGTAGAAAAATATGCTTGGCGTAATCCAAAATAGAGGAGTTTAGGTAACAAAGTGCTAGGAGCTAAGAGCAACACTTAATCGTTTATTTGAGACATCCAAGGTAGGGGAGGATACAACTGAGTCTGGGAGTGAGTTCCAGGGTTGGCAAAGAAGAAGGGAATAGTAATTACGTCGACACTCTAGACGACTCTATTGTTCCTTCGATTTATGCAGTTATGCTTTTTGGTTTGAAAGGACTTTGTTCCGATGTGTGCGCTACCGGTGTTCAAAACGTCATTGTAAAGGTTTCCCAAGCAACATCTGGTGGGCATTCGGTTAAGAAAGTTAATGATATATACTTAACAAGCGTAGTAAACACATTATAGTGCATGATAATATGCACGTTATCAACCTCATTTTCAGGATATTCCGCATAGTATATATAATCAAAGAGTAGAGTAACATGACCACTACGACCCAGTGGTGGGCTTTTAACTATCCCGTCAACCATGAGTTCTTCGTTAGTGAGCACAAGATCCAGTATCGATGGCTTGTTAGCAGTTCGAAAGCTGGTGGGAGAGGTTACGTGGTTGTACAGAGGGTGGCTAGCAATTAGCTCTTGCAAGCACGCTATATACTGCGTACCGTCGGTTGCTGGTGTTTCTATTTCGTGCACGTTAAAGTCTCCAGCGTTAAGAACGTGCGACTTGTTAAAAGCAAACTGAAAGAGGTGGCTCAATTTGGAGTCCATTTCCGACGTTGAGTTTGGTGGGCGGTAAATCACGGCTAGTAGACATGTGTCTTGTCACGCAGCGATAGGCGGCATCAAAGCGAATCAGAAGCGCTTATTTCTGGGAAATGGATAACTTCACATAAGGGGTTTGTATTACAATAAAGAACCATACCACCACCCCTTACGTCTCTATCGTTCCGAGGCAGCGACATACCGGGTAAATTGATCTCAGAATCGGTTATCTCAAAGAGTAACCGGGTCCCTATAATCATGACGAGGTCCCGCAGTTATGAGGCACGAAGTTATCTAATTTTCCGCCAACTTGTTTAGAATGTCTTGAACGTTTATGTACATGCAATATAGGATTTTGTTGTTAGGAGTGCGTTGACGGATGTCAACTTTGTGTTAGTTTTTAAGCCGGCCGTTAGGTGGCCGGCCATTAAAGATATTTGGGTTATTTATTTCAGTCAAGTTGCATGGCATTGTTGAGTGTTCCTAAAAAGACGTTTCACTCGTGCTGTGTTTTGTCCTGTTGCGTGTCGTGGGTGCTGTTCTGTTGGTCTCTCCGCAGGACTGTGCAGATAGAGAATCTGCAGCGTTTGCAAGTTCCATCGAATTGCTTATGAATCTTGGCCGCTCGCCCAATGACTTTAGCCAGATCTCTGTTTGTTAACTGGTTCAAAACTTAAACCAGTTATCCAAAAGAACTTGCGTCATTCCCTCGGAGTGTAATATTACTTTCATTAGTCTTGGACCGGAGCCCTTGTAGTTAGGTGATGATGAAACTTTTCAAGGATTTGTCAATAACATTATCAACAGAGGGTGCTTCGCGGGTGTAGCACCACTGCTCTCGGTCATGTGTTTGCGCATCGTGATCAGAAGAATGCAGAAGCTCGGGAACACCATGAAGAAATATTGTTTTCTTGCTATCACTATTAGGAATGTCGCGTTAGTCACCTACTTCTTTTGCGCGATCTTTCCAAGGGAAATCAAGTAATATGCGCAATAAGCTCGGTGAGTTGCGAAGACTAACTGCTAAGAGCAGGACAGCCTCTGTCGCATCTACTGAGTCTAGTGTTACTCGAGGAATTCGAGGTTCTCCAGAGTGCACCGAGGTTGGATGACGCGCTACGTGTTGCAGCATAACAGGCTCAAGCCAAATACCAATCGCATCGCAGATGGAATTCACTGGTTGCGATCGTCTTGCAACTTGCCTTTTATTGTGCCAGCTTTGGACTCGGGAACTTTCGTACACACGAGAGTTAACGCAGCATGGTGTTGTCTATGGAGTGTCGGCTTTATACTTTTTGCCGGCAATTTGGGCAGTATAGAGGTACCAGCGCAGTTGACGGTGAAAGCTGCGTTGCTCCATGTGTGCTCGATACAGAAGATGGACCTACGTGTGTCGCTCCCGGTGTGTTTGTCGAGCAATCGATGGGTACGTTACCTGCTTGTTATCTGCACTAGATTGCCTTTGGCTCTAAACTGTCAGTGTCATGACTGAATCCTCAGGTGAAACGCTTAGAAGCAGGCATGTTTGAGGCTTGTCCATTTATGGGAGTGAGGTGACCCAGTAGGTTTAGAGACACAGACGATGCAGTGCGGTTGGAGCTTCTAGCTCTTTTCTTCGGCTTAGGCTCAGAGCATACTTTGGCTGGTTGATGTATTAGCGTTTGCATAGTTACCTCCTTGGGATCGATCTTAGTATTTACAAAACTCGCGATTATCTCAGTCATCCTATCGCACTTTTTCGTGAGCAAAGATAAACAGTTGACAAATGGAATAACTTGACATTTTGGACAAAACCAACTTATGTTAGCAACTTTGTTTGTCTGTCTCACTTCTGAGACGGATTTGCCTGCACATTGCGGATAGTACAATCTAACGTAGCTAGAACTGGTTATACCGATCTTAAGGACTTTACTGCATTTGTCTGAGCAATATAGGCGACGTCGAACCAATGGAAATCTAGTCGTCCTCTTATCTTTTGCAGCAACGCCTATCTGAGCCCTCACCTTGATGAGTGTTATTTTCGCCAGGCGTGAAGCACAAACACATTAAAACACGTACACGGATTGATAGTTGTTCATCTGCATCAAGGTCAGGCGGCCGAGACAGTTGGAGGTCGTAATGCACAGACTGTCGGGTTCAGCGATCAATCGACTCGCAGTTGAATACACACACCCACACAAAGCGGCAGCGTGTGTTGATCGGCTTGCGTTAATCGACCATGCAGGTGGAGCCTTGATAAGCGTCCCTAGAGCTTTTTAGTTGATGAACAGAGCTATATAACTGTAACTTTGTTAAGCTGCAAATTGCAGGGATGGTTGCTGCGTAGTTTGGTTGCTCTCAGCTTCTTCTTCCGAATGAGACCAAAATCCTTCCTGTAAAACCCCGGTTTGATGTAATTACACACGTAGAACTCGGCAAAGAATATGCCGAAAACTGGGAACTGGAGTAAGAGCATAAACCACACAGGTTAGATCCAAGAGTTGGGAAGCACTGAGTAGAGCTTGTCGAACTGGTTCGAAGGAGCGCACACACAACATTATGTGGGGAGAATCAGAGTGGTAATATAGAGCAAAGCGAGAGCCGATTTAACGTGCGGCCGCACAGCAGGGGATTTGTTAGTTGTGACTGGTAGTACTCTCCAGCCATCTTCTAATCGGTTATATGTATAGATGTACTAAAACTACAAGCCACCAAGCTGAACAGTTTCTTGAAGTTATTAACGCTGCATCTAACTCTTCCTAACAACATAAGTTTATATGTAGAGTTTTAATTTGTTACGTATTAACTGGACAACCCAATCAACAACAACGTCAGGTTGTCCCGTGGGAATTTTTCTTAGCATTCAAATAAAGGGTTGGACTCAGCACGTCGATGAACCCACGAGGAGATATGGCACATTAAGTCTAATATTCAGCATGGGCATCCCGTCAGCTTTTGTAACTATTGACAACCCACTAATGTGGTGTGCTCATAATACTTTGCTACGCAGCATGAATGTCAAAATAGCAAAACAAAAGCAAGTGAGTTTTAAGCCTGGTAGTCACACCTTATAGTCTAAGTCATTATCAACTACCACATTAGTACCCTGAATTCTAAGACGTCTTTCTAAACACGTGATCCAAACAAAGCCACAGATGAATTTAGTTACAACCTTACTACCTGCGCAGACCTACTAGAAACCACACTGTGGATAAACGCCAATACCAGTGGTAAGCAATACGAGTGGTGTATTTAAACCTAGTTCACAATATCGTAAATATAAAGACTTTTCTAGGTTAATTCAATTACATAAGACCTTACTAAAGCTTAAACATCAAGTAGAGCACGCTAATCGCTAAGGAGAAAAAAGCGATAAAAATACACAAAAGGCAAACCAATTGGTGAAGCTTCTTAAAGAGTGGAATCCGAAATACTATCACGAATTTCAAAGCCTACTACTAGAAGAGGGCACATCAACGGATGATGTAAGTATAATGTGTGAAGCATTTAACTTTTGTTATGCAGCGTCCTTCAACACGAATAGCAACTTATGTCGTCCTCTGCGAAAAAGGATGACAGATAAAATCCTTTCGAATATTACCGCAAGCCTGAGTGATGTTCCGGGGTGTGTAATAAATATAAAACAATCGTTTCAGTCAGGACCGAATGGTATCCCTCTAGCTATTATCAAATTTTGAGGTACAAGCATTCCTTTTTGATGCTAAGCGTCTTTACACTAACCGAAATGGCGCATGCATCCCTCCACGGTGGAAATCATCAATAATAAGACGAAAGTACAAAGGCAGCACACGAACTGCAATGCCAAATTATCGCCCTGTCAATCATACTGCGCCCGCCTCTAATGCTCAGGCGCGAATCGTTAAGAATGGTCTTGTTCAATTCCTTGCACGACTAGACCTTCTAAGTAGCATGCAACAAGGCTTATTTGTGAAGCGAACCAGCGTAACATGTCAACTACAATTATTTGACCATGTAACATCCGTCATTGACAGTGGCATGGCAGTCATCTTTATCCCACTAGACATGAGAAAGTTCTTCGATCGTGTATCGTACAAGCAATTGCTATTCGTCCCGCACTCCCACGGAATCAGCAGCCAGTTACTAAGCTGGTTCAAATCACACTTGAAAGACCGAACACAAAGCGTTAAAATCGTTCAACACATGTTCTATTCACCAGCAATAACAAGTTTTGTCATCCAAGGAAGTGTGTTTGGACCAATTCTCTTCCTATTCTATATAAACACCATATGTGGACAACAAATAACTTCGGTAAGCACAGGCATAGAAGGATATCAGACACACGCCCCTCCGCCTAACTCCACTGTTAGGCAGATGATCTTAACAAATGTAATGTCGTAAGTAACCTCCTCGGTATTCTGACTAAACCTTCCAACTTGACAAGGATCAAGCGCCACCCGAATTCCAAGCATTATGACGAACCCAAGCTTCTTCGGGTTGTGCAAAACTCTGTTGATGAGGTGGAAACAGCGTTGCTTTAGACTGCTAGTTCCAAAACGAAATCGGTCTGGTCCGTGTCTATTCAGACGTTTTGTGGAGCGAGCGCAAGCTAGCGATGCAGAGCTTAGGAAAGTTCCGGCTTAAGTCCACAGCCAGAACCGCTTTTGGCCACGACGTCCCCCAGTCTCACGCGTACGGTGAATTAGAAGCAAAGGCACGCGACTGGGAGCAGTGGCATTAAATTCTTGAGACCCTTCTCTTGAATGACGTGGTTACTATCTCTCTCTCGAGACTGGCAAGATCAGAAATCTACCAAATGTGCGGCCCAAGGACAATTAAGCTTGTGCTACAAACTAGGCAGTTGACACTCACACTACTGGAACGCTAGCATTCACTTCGGAACGGGCTGACAACCAAGACCCGGTCCAAAGCGGCGAGCGAAACTGTCGTTCGACTTAAAGCACCACCACAGCAGGCGAATAATTAGTGATCTTATCCAATATTCAAACCGGAAGCAAGTCATAATGAAGTGAGGATGTTCCTGTGCAATCCTGCAGCCACTTCCCATGCATTGTGCAAACTGATTTGTCAGAGGGTCTGATCACAATGCCACTGAACCCAACGCGAAGCTGCTCGCTGACAATACCACAAAAAAGCGGCTAGCGGCCGATCACACAACGGTCGGCACAACCTATCATCCTAGCCACAAGTGTCTCAGATCGTTGCTGAGAAGCTAAGCACTTTGCTGCATATACACGATTGTTCAAGGCCTCTTCAGCAAAATCATCCTAGCTTTGGTTGTGCCAGGCAAAACAGGCTTGGGATGTCATCTCCATAACCGGGACTTCGTTGCACTCAGGGATTACGGATGCCGAAATCGCGATTCAGGACATGTCCTTGTTCCGACACGATCGTCCCAGTAAGGCGGTATTGCTAGCCTACGCTATTCTAACGACTTACAATGCCAGCCACTGGATCATCCGGAGACGCGGATCACCGATTCGCTACGGCACCGCTGTTGCTCAGACGTAAGGACCATTGCTTCGTGGAAGTCCTAAATCGCACCCCATAGTCCACTCCATAGATGGATTCCCACCTAATATCATCACTGACGAAATGCTTACTCCCAACTTACAGCCAAAGTATTTATTCCGGCGATCTCAACGTGCACGAATTGGAAAGCTCGACATCCGCCATAAAACATACAGGGCCCTACTGCAAGACTTTATCGCAAGTATCACGCTCTACAATCACATCAGCTCACTTACCAGGTACAAAGCTTAAAATAAACCATCGGTACTTGACCTTGTCCTTAAAAATGAGGAACTGATGATCGACAGGCCATTAATAAGCACCCCATTGGGATTAAGCCATCATGTCACCATTATTTTTAGCTATGTGTTTTGCTTAATTTCCTGAGGAACACACAGACCCAGCACGTACTATCACACGTTACAACACCTTGAACAACCTAGCTGAGATTACCAATTGAAAGGTGGCTCACCTGATAGCGTCTGCATACAGTTTGTTGGAGGTTTCAGCAATCTAATCGCAACTGCTTCGGAAACAAAGTAAGTTGGCTCCACCAATCCTTCGTCTTTCATCAGAAGTAGAACTTGCGAGTGCATACAATAAGAAGCGCAGTTCGGTACACTAAGAGAGCTCGTTCTTGTTCCGAAACCTGGAGCGATTACGTGACCCAGTCAAACACTGTAACATAATTTTTCTTTATGATAAATTGACTCACCAGCAACATTTGGCCTGTAAATTTGTCAACAACAAAAAGCTCCTATACAATCATGTTAACATCATCCAAAAAATGAAGCTCGGTATCCCCTCACTTAACACTCCAGTCGGAGTGGCACAGAGTGCCGAAGAGGCAGCCAACGCCCAAACAATGCTGTGTGCCCCAACCTCCCACAGAGACTTCCGCGCCTGTTACATACACACCTCCCATTCCACAAATTCAACACTCCGTAACATCGATTTTACTGCCACAGCTGTGTTGAAGAAACTGCTTTCACTACTCACCTACAGTTCTCCCGGAATCGACCATATTCACCCAAGGACGCTGATTATAGCTGTAACAAAGCTGGCCGGGCCATTATGGCATTTCGTTCAAAGGTGCTTGGATACAAAATTTGTGACCATCAAGTGGGAACATGGCGTAATCAGTCCAATTTTCAAAAGCGGTAATCGATCGCAACCCGCCAAATATCCATCAATAGTCCTACTCCCTGTGCTCTCAAAGGTAATGGAGGCAATGAGCGCTGAGGCTTTAGTTGACCCTCTATAACGCCATAATATCATAGCACCCGAACAACACGGTTTCCGACAGCACCGTTCATGCACTGCCAACCTACTGATTGCACGCAATAGTTGGACGGAAGCGACCGATACCAGCAGAGGGACAGAGGTCATTAACCTCGACTTCTTCAAAGCTTTCGGTACACCGGACAACCGCATGCTGCTTCACAGGCTCGAAATCTTTGGAGTTGGTGATCCATTTCTTGGGTGGATCAGGCAATTCCTGCAGGATCGGCAACTGCATGTCAGCGTTCGAACTGCGCTTTCCGAACCGATTTCTGTCGAAGGTGGAGTTGCACAAGGATCGCTTCTTGGGGCCGCGTCTGTTTCTCGTGTTCATTAACGAGCTTACACGGTTGATTACTTCAGATTTCTTGCTGTTCGCTGACGATGTTAAGATGTGCTGGACGATGGCCGACCCGGCAAATCACGGTGCACTTCAGTGAGACCTGGACAGAGCGTATGGATGGTCACTTCACAATATGCTCTAGTTCAATTCGGGGAAGAGTAAGTTGGTTCACATTCGCCACTAGCCAAACATCACACACAAGCCTGGAGATCCTGTCCTGCAAGCAGTCAGCCAGGAGCGTGATATTGGGGTACTAGTTTAGGCTGCTCAGAACAATCTGAGAAGGCGTCAAAGATCGGGTACCAACGCGTTGGTATGCTGCGAAGGGCATTTGGGCGGTTTGATCATTCTGTTTTTTCGCGTTTGCTGAACACCTATGTGCGGCTTCATATGGAATACCAAACCCAAGTGTGGTAGCCCTGGCACAAACAGGACCTTTCAGTGCTCGAGACTTCACAGCAACAAATCACGAAACAAGGCAAAGGGTTGTTCCATCTTCCTTAACAACTTACACTGAGGGCCCTAAACTGATACAGTGGCCAGTACCGGCGTCTACGTGGCGACTTTATTATGGTCTACCAGATTATATTGAACCCCAAACACATCTGCCGTCATGTACTACAAGTGAGTCATAATACGAATTTGAGGGGCCACCAGTTCAAGTTAGCCAAGCAGTAAAGTCGGCTAGAATGTCGACGGAACTTCTACTCGCTTGGTGTGTGTCAGCATTGGAAGGCCCTGCCAAATTACGTTGTTTGCGCCCCCACTGTACCTACATGTTTAAAAAACGCCTTGTTGTTGCCCTAACCCACCTAAACTACGAGATATAGTTTGTGTATCTCGACAAACGAAATAATGCGACGAACGTTGTATAACCAGTATTAGCCTAAACTAGTGCGGTCGGCTCTTTCTGCGTGCCTCTGTGTTAACAGTGTGATGAGTCCACCAAAAGGATTTTCATTTTATCCACTTGTTTTTCTGTCCAGCGTGTTGTGGTTCTTTTTTCGGTCATCCTACGGAACTTGCTAAGCATCCGCTTTTTTGCCCGTAATATACCATTTTTCCATCGTACCATTATAAAACACGGACAAGCATACTTGTTTGCATAGGACATTAACCTCGTTTACTCATTTTCACCGAAATACCCGAGAACTGGCCTTAGCGATATACATGAGAATTCAACTGCACTGAATTTTTAGAGTAAGGCCTGGTTCATGACATTTTCTGCTGAAAAATCGCAAGTACTTGAGTATGGATGCTACACACCTGAAGCCTCCATCACCCTTGCAGATAGAAGCATTCCATGCTCACCTTCGGTAAGAAACCTTGGGGTAATACATTCTACCTCACTCAACTTTCACGAGCATGTCACTTAGTAGATAGCAAATGTAAGGTAACTAAAAACCTACATCACTAAGTACTTTGTCCCTCTCGGGGCACGAATACAAATCCTTAAGCTCATTGTAATACCCAAGCTGGAGTACTGCACTATCATCTAGAGTCACATGTGCAGGAAACAGCCGATAGCACTAGAAAATATCCAACGGTCCCCCATTAAATTACTCATTGGACCATCTACTTCCATGAGCTATGGAGACCGTTGTCGCCACCTGCGATCAGACCCACTGTGGCTAGGCTGACTCAGAAACAAGCTCGTAACTTTTTACAATATTTTGCATTGTTATGCATAACTGCAAGCACCAGCTTCCAAAATTCCTCTATTTACCCCACAAGGAAATATGGATTACATATTGCCCACAGAAAAGAAGAAACCAAAAGTCCATTCCGATTTTTACCTGGTATAGTATGCTCGCTGTGAAATCAGCAGCCGTTAAAATACAGGCAAATGAGAACCTAGTCAAATTTAAAGTGAATTTGGAGGCGTTTCCCACTGTGCTGAATATAAAGAAAAGATTCACTTTTCAAGTGTCTACGTAAGTGCTGATTGCATCTGATCAAAACAATATACGACAGATGTCGCAAGTCCACGCCATCAAATCACACCTTCGATGCTACGTGAAAATGCTTACCTTGAAGTCTCACTTGCAGGTAATGAAAAGATACGTGTATATCGCTTATCTATAACCCCTTCGTATGCTTTTAAAATAAAGTCGGCTTTGCAAACTTACCAATTCGCACCTTAAAGTCGTTTCGAAAGGTGAAAATAACCTAGTAATAACTTGAAACCGTTGTTGCTAACTTCCGTTAATGCCTATCACACCAACCAATATGATGACATCCTGTACTATCATAAAACAGGCTATTCGTGCAATGGTTTCCTTGCTATATTGATACGCTTATTTTCATCATTATCATTTTCGTATTATTTCTTTTTTCCTCTTCATTGTTGGTCATGACTGAGCTGCTTTGCTGAGGTGACAGAATGAAGCTTTCAAGTGAAGGCTTTACTCAAAATGGCAGAGAGCCAAAATGATACCCCGATCAATATAAAAAGGGCGCTGAAAAAGTACAGTCTGAACTGTTGTAGACACACCCAGTGGCATATAACGCCAAATCACTTTTGAATTCAGTCATCAAGTGCAAAAGCAATAAGTGAATTATGGGCTGAATTGTTGGGTGGCAAGCTTACGAAAAATAGCCCAACTGATTACAAAAGTTGGTGGTGGCTAGGCCGCTTCTAATCCACACTGACTCACGACCAGATGGGGGGTGGAATTGTGGGAGAAAATCTCTCGAGGGACTGCTCCGAATGGAAGCATGTCCCCAGGAGACAGTCCTAGGTGTGATCATATGACTTCTTTTGATCTTACCAAACATACCTCTTTATCTGCCTTGAATCGGCTTGGCACTTGTTCCTAGTTACATCAATTATACGCTTTTATTGTCTCATTGACATCAACCGTTTAATTATTCCCTAGAAAACGTCCCTTAATTTATTGCAGCGCTCTTCCTTTCCTTAGTAAATCTAGGCTAAAAGCCGCTTAACACTCTACATATGTTCCTAACCACCCTGTTTTGGATATATTGTACATGACTGTAGTTAGTTGACAATGCCTTGATGGGTGTGTCTCGCATTGCAAAGAACAAACTTTCATTAAATTTATTTAAGCATCTGTCTACTTCTTCCACATCAACATCAACTCTTCGGATGCACGGCTGTGCAAGCCAGAAATCTTTAACTGCAAGTGAAGGCTGAAAGGAAAGCAACAGATCCTACTTAGTCTCACAAAAACTCCTTAACACATATTACACCTTCTTTGGTCAGGTCAAATCGATATGCAGGTCTAGGAACGTCCAGAAACTTGACCCTGTTTTGTCTCTATGTGCTTACTACTTTTCATTACTCGACCAACAAAGCTGTGGCCCTGAAAATTCAGATGCAGCTATATCGATATTTTAATTTTAACTTTCTCCCTTCTTTCACATATGAGCGGAACAACACCAAATAAAGTTAGCTGACCTCTTTAACTCTAGAAAATTATACACTACGTGCTACTAGTCCGAGTTTAGCTGATAGCTTCTGTTGCTTTATCCCCTTTCAGATTCCTTCTTTTTTATCATGAGCTTGTGGTCTTAACGGTTTCCCCGATCTGCACCGAAAAAATGAGATTTCTCGTGTCCTGATAGGCGACAGTAAAAACCATGAAAAGTCTTCCCAAATGTTACTATTGCGTCAATATACAACACCCAAACATTGACAACCGTGCATGAGTGAGCATGACCCATAAGTAAATACGATCTGTTCCTTTGTGGACACGGTTTCTTTATCTCAAGAAAAATAAACTATCATTATTGATATTGAGTGCAAGCTAATCTTTACCCCATTATTATGTGGACTGTAATCTTTGGCACTCAATTTGCTTACTTCATAAGACGCCGTAAATCTATTCGCCATTATTTTGCCATTTTAGAATCCATTGTTTTCCAAGTTAGTCTGTTTTCAAAACTATCCCGCAGCATTATGAAACTATCCAGAATTTCCGCTTCCGTCCATATGAACACTTTCCAAATTTTTTTAAAATTTACTTGGTTGCATACTTTCATTTGATTGAGGGCTTTGACAAATAAACCACCTTAGGTAAAGTGGGCTTTTGACCTGATACGATGTATCCAAATGACAGGTATTCCAGGGAGTACTGCCGAATTTCCTTTATTGAGCTGCTGGGTTCTTAAATATGTTATTTACATGGGTAATATGTAATCCAATATTGCTATTGTTTTATTTTTCCTACACAGTTCCATCATGGGTATAAAATGATGTCATTCGATAAAGCGAAGCACGCAGACGATACCAATAGTTGATGACATTAATTTGTTCTTGCTTGACAGTGAGATTCTACGACATGTTAAGCATACTTGTGACAGCAGTTGGTGGACGCAATATGACAATGTAAAATTTTAGAAGTACTGTTAGATGCAACCCAAAGGTGGTTTAGGAGAATGAATTTGAAATACCGTAGAAGCTTATAAGTATTAAAGCAAACGTCTTGACAAAGGCTATTGATAAAATAAATAAAAGTTAAAAAATGACAATGCTCATTGGACACATATTCATAACAGGATAGTCAAACCAATCAATGATAAAAGTAAACTGAGGAACAGAATAGACGAACACAGAGGCGAATGCCGGATAGTTCAAGAAACCAGCATGGAAGGTCAAGCAAGAAACTACTAAAGTACACTGGCTATCTATTGTCTAACATGACACCGAAAACATGTTGAAAGGCAATTATTTATACTGCGTACTAGGAGAAGTATCCTTATGCACACATTAAGTTAATTATACTCACCAAGAAACCGAATGTCCAAACGTATGATATGAGTTGACAATACTGCTCGCTAATTTAAAAAGTTCAGCTGAGCCGAACTTTAACAAAGCTCTATAATGCCTTCTAGCGCTTTTCACGGTTTGTCCGAAGGAACTTTCTTCACAGGTTTTACCCCACGCATGCAGCGTAGCCACGCGAACTCGGAACGTTGCGGACAACGTGACCTACCCTCCAGACGTACATGAGAGATGAGACTGGGGACGAAAAATGCGTAACCTAGGTGCCCTAATACAATATTATCATATACTGCGAATGTTACTATATCATTTCCAGGCCAAGTTGTCCTCATGGGCAACAGAAATAATCTGAGGGGTCATTCAACATGAGTTTACTCAATTAATTTGTTCCGTGCGTAGGAGCTGAAGAGTCCCACCTATGACTAAGTGCGTCTGAGGTCCAATTGGCTGAAGGCGACGGGCTATACACGCACACCTACACACCTGCACAATGACTGGCGTACGCACAGAACAAATTAATTGAGTAGACTCACGTTGAATGCCCCCTCACATTATTTCTGTTGCCCAAGAGGACAACTTGGCCGGGAAATGGTATAGTTCCCTCCTCAATTATTCACCACGGGCATACACTCACAATAAACTTGATCATTCTGGACACGTGGAAACATGACCATGAACGAGCCTGACTTTTTGGGTGCCCAAATTCTCTTTTTTACCAAATCCCACTTTGGATTTAGTGCATAACACAATAACTTCAAAAAGCTCAGCTCCTGCAAAGAGGTCAGTTTCGTCATAGAATTACAAGCCGCTTACCCTGTTTTAACTGTTAGCTATTACCATGAAAACACCGAAGCAAAAGCATGCTCAGCCGGCAGACCTAGCAACCAAAATATCCAATAAAATAATCTCATGAAAACAGCGTTGTGAGTAGGTGTAACCTAATTAAATGTTATGCAATGCATCATAGTAAGCTTATAGCAATAAAGTACATTCGCGGCCCGGCCCATGCCCTGTGCACTGAACACTGGGATGCAGGTGATTCCTTCATAGCTACTAGTGTCAGTTAAATGCATACTTGCTCACACGTACTAAGAGCGTTGTCACGTTTAATCTTCCTGACAGATACTCGACAGATAGCTTCAAGCATACACTTTTTCGGCTATTCCTTAAGTGGTGCAGGCCAAGACTTCAGAAATGTTCACAAAATAGCACCTACGCGACATTACTAAGGTTCAAGCCCCAGAGTTTGACCTATCCTTCAGTAATTATCGTCAATATAACAGTAGCGAACACTGATTTCAAATCTGCCATATTTAGAGCCGATCGGACATCAATAAAAGGAGAAGTCCTGAATAAAAGAACTATCTCGACAACCTGCTAATATGAAGTTTGAACAATCAGTTTGTACACGGATGTTCGCCCCACAATGTTGATTTCGATGTCACTAAATTAGAGGATGCAGGATGTGGTGCGGAGAAGATTCCCCGTGCAACCAAATCAGATGTATTATAGACTTGACCGAAGATAATCTCAAAGCTATCACGCTTTATCCCAGGTTAAACACCGAAACATTCACGTCAAGTATAGACAATAAACAAGCTAATGGTATGATCGCAAAACCAAGTTATCAAACATTAGTTTAAAAATAACGTCCATTTCGGAAGAATGTAGGCCCAATAAAAGCTATAAATATACCTACTGCGTAAAATGTAGCCAACATTCTACAACCACTAAGATGGGCACTAAATTTTAATAGGAAGCCCTATTCTCTTGTATAAGACTCTAACCGCCGTCTGCGTTGCACCTCATTTCACTGCCACTTCACGTATCACATTAATCCGATATATACTCGTCGCACTCCAAATGTTATAGCTTGAAAGGTCTCATCCCATTTAGTGACCTAAACTTTCATTAAGAAAAAAACTGGGAAAATATCTTTATTTCGCGGAACACATCGTAGCATCTAGTGTGTCGCGTAATGTTTTCGGCCACTAAAAAGCTCTCCTCAAACTTGTTGTCTAGCAGACCCCAATTTAGTGAAGCCTCACATATTGTTAACCAAATGACTAGGCTTTAATATAATGAAAATGAGGAGTCGTGTCCTAGAAACCTTTGTTGCTTAAAATGATTAACCCGTGGGTTCACTTATGTTACTAAAAATTTAAGACTGTTGAATTTAGGTGGAAAAAACAAAGTAGATTAAGGCCTAATATGTGGGCTGAAAGGGTTTCGGGTATGCAGCGCTGATTTGTTTGATGTTTTGTCATTGAGGAAAACTGCAACCTCGCATCTGATCAAGCTTAATGTCATTTGTGGTACCTAGTTTTCGTATAGGTGTAATTTGAAAATGCACTCACACAGATAATTTGTGGCAAATGGCAGAAGCACGACGACAAGTGTCTTCGCTATGACAGGGCACTAGTCCTTCATTCTATACCAGAAAGCAGAGGGCGACAATTTATATAACACTTCCTAAACGAGAGAACCTGATACAATGTAGTTGAATCCCATATACTAGAGAGATGTGAAAGGAGGGGGTTTTGTCGCGCAAGCAAATGTGTTCTTGATTCATAAAAATTCTTCAAATCATTTCTTTTCTTCTCTGGAAAATACTGAAACAAAGCTTCTACCACATCTTCAAAAAGCTCAAAAGTCTCCTCAAACATATCCTCTGGAAATTATGTACCCTCCATCACCAATTACAAAACGTCTGTTGGTACCGCAAAACGGTTGAGATGTCCACTTTGAATAGAAAGCGTCCAAAATTCTAAGATTTTAACATTCAAATTTTATCATTTGGTTTGAATAAGGTCGCAGCTTTTTCTTACAGGGCTAGATTTAAGTCCCCTCATGTTGCGAGTCTAGAGAACAAATTGGCAAGTCTTTCCAACTAAATTCTTTCAGTTAAATATAACTGTAAATAAAACAGGGAACCCATGAAGCAGCGAAGATTTTTGTGGGAAATTCTAACAAACGCTTTAATATTTGCCACGGAAGAACAATCTTGCTTCAGTGTGGATCCGTAAATATGTGTGAACACTTCCCATGTCGTCATATAGAAGCTTGGAAAGTCTTCAGCACTTTAATCAAATTAATTCTTTTCACTGCCTCATCGAATACTGTTTTATTATTTGGCAGCAATTTGCTTACGGAAAATGCTTGTCAAGGAAGAATATACCGGCTGTTTGTGCAGGTTTTGCAAATTGTTTGCTTCATTTCATACCAGCAACATTTCTTGCCATTTATTTGGCACCGTCAGTGAAAATATCCATACAATTGCATCAGGGAATGTTATGTCCGAGCATAAGATTATTCACAGTGTTGATCTCAGCGCCACTCGCTCTCTTCGGTAGTTCACATAAAAGTAAATCTTCTTCCAGGGATAGTTGGTGTTGGTACCTTACGTGAACGGTAAGTTCTGCCACATCTATCGACGTTTTCAATTAAACAGTAAAGTGAGTAAACTTGATGAGAGTGGTTAACACTTCCTTAACAGCAATTGCTAATGTCTTAATTCTTTGAGATTCCAAATCATTTGATATTGATATAACAGAGTCGATTTGCTGATTTTTCATCCAACAAACACCTAATCAATTAGACTGCGCATGACTTGACAAGTTTCTCGGATATGTGTAATGTTCTGTTGACGTTTACTGATTATCTAAGATGCTTCAGTAGCTTTTTCAGTTACAGTCTTAGACGCCTGAAGCATGAAATTTTGGATGTTTGACTGTACATTTTGACTGCACTCAAAGTACTCCCTTTTTCGTCGTTACAGTCCGCATGCTTTTTTAGAATGTTGCAGCAGTTTTACCGGCACAATGGAACTGTTCGGAAGAAGGTTTTACACAACGCATACTGTAGGTAATTGTTGGATTCCGTAAATTAGAAAGAAAGATAAAGTACATTGTATTTGCGCCTTTTCCCTTCCTATCCAGTGGTTTCACTTAACAAATATTTTCATTGCATCGCATCAGACAGTACAGCTACATTGAATTTCTGTTCTTGCGTTTTCTGAAGGCATATATCAAGGCCCAAAAGTTACTAAATCTGACTTCGACGATAAATATTTTTGTGACACATTCAACAGGGCTGCAGTCTTCACCCAACGGTCCATGCTGGTGTTATACGTCCAAATTCTGAAATGGAAATAAAGGCTTTAAAACAAAAGTCCTGTACACACCTCGAATTTAATAACTGTTGTATGTTGAACTTTAAACAACTTGGGAAATAAAGTTAACAACACAGCCGCATTTTTCTAACTTCATAGGGATAGGTTCCCTCCAATTTCCTAAATTAAATGAAAAACTAGTAGAACACCAAAATATACACGCTTTCCTTCTGGGCTTCCTTGGGTGTGATCGCGCCAATGCATCTCCATGTACGCTTTGTCATTTTCGAAGGATAGGAAATTTTGAAGTAACTGCAAAAACGGTCCATAGCTTGTGATCTAAAATGTCGGCTTCCACTGGGGAACATAACCTGTTGTATGTGAGCTTGCGCGGAAGTAGCACGATCCATCCATCCGCTAGCCAACGCATCTCAGTGCGATTATTCTAATACACTTCTGACATTTGACAACTTTTGTCACTCACATTATACGCCACTGCCAAAAACAGTTCCCCTGGAAAGAGTGTGCTTTACATGGGCCATGCTAAGGCAACTGTAGTCCGTGGGATGTCATTTAACAAAGGTTTACAGCAATCTGATCATCAAGCTAACAAATAAAATGGTTGCGTCCAGAAATTGGTAAACACTATTATAACCAATCGGGAAATGCAGCGGGGTTCTTGAAAATAGCCCGCAAAACCAGTAGGGGTTCCGCGGATCACACTTTTAGAAACAGTGCACTAAAACGTGCAACCCGTGACCAAACACAACTGTTTTCATAACCACCTGGAACCTACTGCTGCAAAGCTCGGTCGTTCTGGGACAAGCGGTTTATTCGACAAAAAACAGGTAAAATGACAGCATGATTAGCCCGTAATTGCATCGAGGTAAATAGATAGGTCACTTCCATCAAAAACAACGTTCCTGCCTTCATGAAGTTCTTCCTTTGAATCAGGAAAACGAGCTCAATTTAGCGCTGCCAAATATGAACCAATCAGCATTTAGGCGAATATGCGTAGGCATCCAGTCAACTGCTTCATTCGCTTGCGGTAAGTTAGCTGCTTACTTCTAGATATAAATTCGTGCCGTTCCTATGATTGCGTAATCCCATCACCCCTATCGCAACGATCCGTGGTGCACAGTCTTGCAAATCCACTGAAGCATCTCTTCTTCAACCGCCTTCCAAATCTGCCACAATTATGCCATAAGCCTACTACTCAATGAGGTCCTAAACCTGCCAACTGAGCAAGGCACCGTAAAGTTTCCTCTCATTGTTAGCTCGGTAAATTATAAAATATACACCTTGCGTCATCTGATAAATCTTTCAACTCATGAATGGAACAATGGAACAATGATGTATTACGGGTAAAAAAGCAATGCTTAACCAGTCCCGTGGGATGGAAATTATTGCAAAAAATAAATTGCACGATAAAGTGAAAAGCGTTTTGGTGGACTCACCATCGACGTATGTAGAATAGCGAGGATGTTCACGTATTAAAAGAATAAATCCATAAATCTATTGGTTGGGAGTTTCGTAAGATACCGTTTGATTGCGTTTTGTAGCCGCTAGTTAACAATACATAAAATGAACTGCAAATGAGAAAACGCATCGTCAACTCGTTATTTAATATTACCAGATTGGGAGCAGAGACGACATAATTATGGAGAGCATTCCAAGGCTAGTGCACACGGAGGAACAAGAAATTTATACGGCCTTCAAGCCGGCAATGCTGTATTGTCAGTTTCAGATGATGACCTCTTAGATTAGTGTTGTGGTTCAATTCCAAAGGCGGACGGCAAATGTGGTTTGGGTTCTTCAGAATCTGGTAAACCATAATGAGATCCCCCGTAAAAACCGATATCGATTGCTGTACATTCATAGGGATTTCAGTCTAATCTGATAGGGCGGATGAAAGAGGCCACTGACGTCCTTGCTTGCGCTTTGTTGAAATATCTCGAGAGCAACGAGCTCCTGTTTCTGCCATGGCTGCCAGGCCTGAACAGCATATTCCACGTGCGGTCGCGCGTAGGCGTTAAGCATTTGGGAAATGATTGAGGGTTTAAAACGATTGAAGGCTCTGCGAAGAAGACCGAAATGTTGCTTGCCGGTTCTCGTTGCCTCCTATGCTTGTTTTGAAAACGCGAGATCTTCCAGTACCAATACACCCAGTTCACGCTCCTGAGAGGCCTTCCCCAATGTGTGGTCTCCAAGCTTGTAAGTGCGAACTGGCTGTTGACGCAGATGGGTCACCTTTTACTTAGCTATGATCAACTGAAGCGGGTTCCTCTTTGACCATTCATAAATGCAATCTAGGTCATGTTGTAACTAATCGCCTGTCATATCTTGACGTCCTCCGCGAAAATCAGGAAATTTGAGAAGATAACTTGCCAGGTCGTTGAGAAACACCATGAATAAGCGCGGTCCCAGCACTGAGCCTTGTTGAACACCACATTCTACCTCAATCGGGTTAGAGAGTGCTATCCTAACGCGTACTTGAAGCTTTTGTTGATGAAGAAAGTTGCCAATCCAATCAAGAACATGATCTCGGTCTTCGTAGCTCTGTAGCCGGTGTAGTAGGATGCCGTGATGCAGGTGGCGGAAAGCTTTGGAGAAGTCCGGATAGACGACTTCAACTCCGACCCCATCATCAACCACTTCCGTCCAACTACATCTTGCAATCAGTAGGTTGGTGGTGCGTGAGCGGTGTTGACGGAAGTCATGCTGCTCCGGTGCCAAGATTTTGCATGTTCTAGGTAGTCCATTCAAGCCTCAGCAATGATGGCTTCCATCACCTTCGCGAGCACAGGGAAGAGAGTCACTGAGCGATTGTTGGCAGGATCTGAACGGCTAACGGATTTTAAATTTGGGGTGATACTGCCACTCTTCCAAATGGTGGGGACTTGTTGTTTATTAAAGCACCTTTGGAAGAACTGTGACAGTGGTTTAGCTGGCTTGTCGGCTGCAGCGTTCAGTGCCTTCTGGCGGGTGTTGTCTGTTCCAGGAGAGCTATGATCTCGCAGTGAGAGCAGCTTCCTTAGCACAGTTGACGGGTTGAAAATTATATGTGTAATCATTGGCGTCGACAGTACGCATGACATTATGGGACAGGTACAGGCTGCAAGTTCGAAAATTGTGGCGTATTGTAGCCGCAGGTCATAAACTGCTTCTTCGGCGCTTTACACTCTACCGCCTGTTATGAACAGTGGAGGGATTCAACACTTAACGAAGACTGACATGGCTATACAGCATTGTGTTGTTTGCCAGGAATTTTTGGCTAAGCGATGTTGATAAATTACTTTGTCCTCACGGACAAGTGCAGTGCAATGGTTGCGATGCGTCAGGAACTTGCCTCAAGTCTCTGAGTCGGGGTTAATCTTGTAGGCACGTTAAGCTGCATCCATTATCGCCAGTCATTTGTGACTTCTGCTTCTTATAATTGAAGGCATTTTTGGGGGACGAAGAGGCATGATCTTTGATGCTTTGTTGACGATATCACTGAGTCTATCAATGAACTCTGTCTAAACGTTGCCAACAGGACTGTAGTTTGCGAAGTCCCAAGCAGATACGTCGACGAATTCTTTCAGGACAACGTAGCATATGATGGTATGTGTTAGTTCCGTGTGTTCAGTAGGATACTCTGCATAACACACATAGATGAGCGTTATTAATACAGAGTCACTGAGACCTAATGGACTATCCATCAATAACTTGTCAAACATAAGCTCTTCATCCGTGAGCACAATATTCCAATGCAGAAGATTTGTTTGCTGTCCTGAATCTACTGGGCATGGTGACATGATTTTACGGGGGAATATTAGCGAGCAGTTCATGCAAGTCTGCTTTGTACTGTTCGTTTATTAATGCTTTTACCTACAGATCGTGTAGATTGAAGTCCTGGGAATTGAGAATGTGGCTGTACATAGTGCTTGTTACTCTGTTCAGGACATATATCAAGCGGGAATCTATTTCCGGAGTGGACGTTGGGTGGCAATAAAAGATAGCTACCAGAAATGCGTCGTTGTGTCTTAGTCTGAAACGGCAACAGATTTATTCGCAAACGTGAGTTTCCAGATCCTCAACTATTGTACATTGCAGGTCGCTGCGCTAGTAGAATAAGATCAAACCTACTATGCTGGGGCGATCGTTTGGTATGAGTGACATTCCGACTAGTTGAACATCAGCATCAGTCACCTCATGGTGTAACCAAGTTTCGGTAATAGAAATTAGGGCCCAAGCATTCGCGACCAGACGTAGCTGAATTTCAGAAACTTGACTGATGAGTCCTTGGGGTTTAGTGTACATACATTAAAGCTTCTCAGATTTAGGCAAGGATTCAGAGGTTGTGCAATTCATACGTGAAGTTTAGCTTGTGGTTCGTTGAGGTACGCAGCCGTGACACGGATTTGCTAACACATCATCCACGCTGTGTGTTTCAAGAAGATAAGACAACTGAGCTTTATTATGGGTTATTATTTCATGCTCATCACATGATTTAGTTCAAGAACCCCGTGAAGGAGTATGGTTCTTGTTGACGTTTCCTTCTGGTAGTCCTCTAAGGTGCGGTTAACTTGATAACGCTCGCCCCATGGGATGTCTGGAAAGATACGACTGAAGCAGTGTTCATTTCCAAGACTACGTGTCGACAGTAGTATCGATTCTACTTCAGTGATGAAGTTCAGCACAACACGCAGAAGTCTTGGCTCTCCGAAATCCTTAGAGTTGGATTGTCACATAATAGGTTACTGATAATATCCCACAGGTTGGGTTCACCAAATGCCTGCCTCTCATTGAGGTCGACTTTGACTCTGTGATATTGGAGCACTGTACGCTCAGTAGTTGTTTCTTTACGCCTTTTGACATGTCGCGGTTAGTTTTTGAAATACTCGGAGATATACAACAGGAAACCGGTGGTGTTTGCACTAAGAAAACACCGATACGCTCTTCAGTATCCGATCCAGTTAAGAGTGATTTTAATTTTAAATGACGGCTCTTCTTAGAAGCAACCGTAACCCAAGTTTCGCTAGTAGCGTCTTATTATTTTTCTACGCACTCCGACGGGAGTTTGGAAGTAGCCTTACTTGCGGTTACTCTGATCAAACTGGGAAACGCACTAGTCAAATGTGAGCCACGTGTGGTATCGGAACAGCAATTGGAGTTCTGGACTCTAGGTGTTGTGTTGCTTACGGTGTTACTAGCATTTATTTTTGGAATAAGCGCATCAGTTACGGGGGAGAATTGGGTTGCACAGTCCGCTATGCTTAGCCCAACCGTAGCGATTTTAGTGGTCACCATTTCCTCAAACTTGGCTCATAACTAGTCGTAATTCTGAAATAATAGGAACACGCTTCAGTGGGATAGATGTGCATTCCACACAGAACCATAGAGTCTGGTTTGTTTAATAACTTTGCCTAACTAGGTTTTACTCGGAGGCATCCCGCATGTACAAACGTGCAACAGTTACAGCATAAACTCCACCATTAGCAGGTTTGGTACATCATCCACATAGGTCTTTAGACTGTGGCACACTGGGCATCGCGCTTGTTGAGGAAATGTTAAGAACCATTTGAATGACTCACCCCATATTGTAAAGGTTGTTTAGTTACTGACGTTGTCGTCAAGGTCACAGTGTTCACGTTGCTGTTGTGTGCTCCCAGACTGTCTTCTCTTGTGTGGAATGTGTCAGCCTGAACGTGTGGCAGATTACACGAGTGTGTGATTGCGAATTTTCGTGGTTAAGCCTATGAATCGCGACGGGTGAATTTGCCTTGAGACTTGTGGCGGCTCCAAGCAACGTTGGAATTGAAAGAGTGAAAGTTAGTTCGAAAGCCATTAAAATGGTCTATCGGGCAAGACTAAACAATGACTCCGTCGGTTGGAGTTAGGAAACAATTGGCGTTTGGATATCGGCGAAACACTGCCCGAAATTTAGTATTCAGGCTAAATGTAGGATGCGCTGGAGTGTACTCCAGAAAATAGTATCACAAGATGGAGCTTTTAAAAACACGACGCATGAGTATAGATCCAAATGTGTGTGACAAAATGCCGCTGAGCCACAATGATGAAACTATGACACTTGGAAATTATCACTTTATTTTCGCTTATGCTTCTGAGCTATCCTTTCGTCAAATGACATCCGGTGTGCTTTTAATTTGTCGTAGATATTATTGGTAGTGTTTATTTCTCCGCCAAGGCTGTTTAGCTTCACTTTCGAAGTCCGGATCAAAGGATGAACACAAGTGGTTGATAAACCTACCATAGAAAAACATTTTAAACCTCACTTTTACTCGAGACATATACCCCACGTAGGTCGAAGTATTACGTCTTTTCCAGTTTTCAAAAAGTCGTGTACCTCAGTTTTTGGAAACCGTTGCGGCTACTTATCAACAAAACACTAGTAACAGAAACCTGTACGGGCTTTAGAAATGTAAGTTGGGATGCATTTGCTCTACTGCTGATAAAAACGAACTGGGACCTGTGCCTTCTTGCCAGATATCCACAGGTGGTAGCAGAGGTGATCAACACAAATATCCATCGCTCTCTTGATGTCATTATACCATTCTTCCCGATAACCGTTAGGGAGCTTTTCATGAATACCACTCACACAAATGCGTAAGCTAGCAATGTTACGTTTGAAAATAAGATGGACTCGAGACTTCGTCTTGTCTAACAGATAAAATAAGCTATTTGACCAGCTGCATTTGATTATTCCAAAAGGCTACCAGCAGAGAAAAAGCGGATATTGGTGCATGACAATAACTCTGAAGTGTTGATTAAGCTGATAAAGACTAGCAACAACAGTCAATCCAAATGGTCCTCATGCATTGTACTATTGACATATTCATGACCAGTTACCATACCATATTACGGAACATCATCAGTGAACACACGCACTGGGTTAATCACATCAAGCCGCATCATTAAGCTCAGTGCTCTCGCTAATGTTGGTAAAAGTAAAGCAGCGCAGTTCGAATGCGGCCTCATTCAAACTCACATAGATCGGCTACGGTCATCATATTCTCATAAATCTGATGGCTTACCAGGTTTGCTAATAAAGACTGGTGGTCGGGATGTTTCATTTATACTGTTAAACATGTTTAACATACTTATGAGCTTAGGGCTACTGCGGAATCAGTGGAAAGCTCTATTATGGAGAAAAGACATAAGAGTGGCTCAAAACTAGCAATTTAAACTTACCACACAATTAGTAATGCCGATTATTCATTATTGGGTTTGCTTTCTACCAGCTAATGCCGATTATCTCCAGAGGCATGACAGATATTTGGAATGATAACACAATAACGCACTTGCTGAAGTTGAATGTATCAAAACCAGCCCGAGTAAATAACCTGAAAAGCACCACTGACAATGACAAATTGGTCACCACGCTCTGCATCATTTTGAAAGCAAATTATGTGCATGGCTTAAAGTAGGTAGATGCAAGTGTTTGAGACACATTTGGTTTGAAATACCACTGCACCGAGACAAACATTTCAGTGAATTGTCGGACAGCTTGAAATGCTTTACACAGTAGGCCTGGAAAAAGCACAGAACAGCAATAACTTCAGTGTGGCAGAATGCAGGCAGTCATAAACTTAAGAATCAACTTGCATGTTACTCAGAACGATAACAATCGAGCGGAGTGAACAGAAAGTCGCCTGACTTTGTTGAATTTCGATTCATGTTTAGCGACTAAGACAAATCGTGGCTCGGTGTAACCGAGAAACTACACTGACGAAAGAAGCTCTGCTCGTGTTCGTACGAATGACTGCGTTAAAGAATCTGCCGTGGTCTTGTTAGTTAATGCGCCTAGTCAATGGCCTAACGGTTACTGAAGTGGAGACCGCGGACGCATTGCTCATGCAGTTTGTCTCAGTGACGAGACACACCATGGAGCCATCGCCTTGCTACATCCCAGCAAATGTCGTCGGCTTATCCACGGTCAACTTTAGCCCTACATCTGTGGCAAAGAAATTACAGTCGCTCAGGGAAAATAGTGCGCCGGGAATTGACAAGATCTGTCCGAAAGTACTTAAAACCCTTGCACCCACCATGGCAGTCCACCATGCAACCTTTTTCCAGTTTCTATTTGATTCCCATACACTTCCGTCTGAGTGGAAACGTGGACTTATCACTCCGATATACGAGGGAGGTAAGCGGTCAGACCCTGCCAACTACCGACCTATTACTCTCCTTCCTGTTCTATCAAAAGTGATGGAGTCTATAATCGCTGATGAAATGGTGAGATATTTTGAAATTCTACAAATCATCTCCAACCTCCAACATGGATTCAGACGCGGACGATCTTGCCTCACCAATCTACTACTTGCTCGGGACTCATGGACCAGGGCTGCTGACGAGGGAGTTCCCGTAGATGTGATTTAGTTAAACTTTTCTAAGGCATTCGACAGAGTCAATCAACCAGCACTTCTCCGAGAGCTTGCGGCCTATGGTATCCATGGATCCTTGCTCACATGGTTGGAAAGTTACTTATACGACAGAAGAATCGAGGTAAAGATCACCAACACCCACTCCGATAGCCTATGCGTCACTAGCGGCGTACCGCAAGGATCAGTTCTCGGCCCGTTACTCTTTTTAGTGTATATCAACGACCTCCCTGCCAACATTCAATCGCCTATGCAAATATTCGCCGACGATGCTAAGATGTGGCGAGGTATTCAGTCAACATCTGACCCTGTCTATCTGCAGGATGACCTGAACCGGATTCACGAATGGGCAGTAAACAACCAATTACCCCTGAACCCCGAAAAGTGTCACCTGTTGTCGCTGCGCAGTAACTGCAGCAACACATATCACCTAGGGCAGCGCGTTATAAAACAGGTGAGCAACGAAAGAGACTTAGGGGTCATCGTGCAAGAAGGTCTGGGTAATTCGCTCCAATGTTCAAAGGCAGCTAACATAGCGAACTTAAACTTGAGGCTTTTGAGGCGAGCGCTCGGTACCTTCGAGCGGCAACTCGTGCCATTATTGATTACCGCCTACATTCGTCCCCACCTCGAGTATGCGGTGCAGGCATGGCGTCCGTCGTTAAAACGGGACATCCGTCTCCTGGAGCAACCACAAAGAAGAGCCACTAAGGCAACACGTGGTCTATCGGGCCTTAGTTATGAACTGCGCCTTCGTTCGATCGGTCTGTACTCCTTAGAATACCGACGACTTGGCGGTGATCTGATCCTCACTTACCGGATACTAAGAGAAGAGGACCATCCATGTAAGTCGCTGTTAACATTATCTGCCGACAAACGATGCCGAGGCCATGCACTAAAACTTGTGACTCAATATTCCCGTTTAGATTGTAGAAAGATTTTTTACTCTCTTAGTGTCTGTCCGCACTGGAACGCACTGCCATCGCATGTGGTGAACGCACCAAACATCGAGGCATTCGAAAGACTATTGGACTTGCACTTACATGATACACATTATATAAAGGTATGACAAACTGCAGTGTCTAACTTACTGATATTTTTGTGTCACACCTGAAACTTTTGTTTTCTTCCATTTGCCATCCTGTGGGTCTTGTAAAGTTATTGCTTTTTATCCCACCATACACTATTGAACTATTGAACTATTAATTCTGCCTAGCCTGTCAGACCGAACATTAGTATTTAGCATCTACGGGCAGGTGATGAATTCAACCTCCCAAATGCCAACAACAGAACACCACGGTGCTGCTTGCCAAGGTTT
>OX104065.1:57197027-57256106 GCA_944474145.2 Dicrocoelium dendriticum | reverse complement strand
GGAAGCTCACTGGTCTCATATGCAACAGGCCTTACTAGCAGCAGGCAAATCCTCATGTGGTATGTCTAATCGCCAACATGAACATTGGGTCTCTTCACAGTCTTTGGAACTTATAGATGCTCGCCGGCATATTCCGGCTGGAAGCGAACACGATGAAACTCGCAAAGAGCTCCAGGCGAAACTGCTTGCTAGCCTGAAGAGAGACCGCGAATCCTGGTGGTCTCGTCATGCATCAGAGATGGAAATGGCCGCTGCCCTTGGTAACCATCGTGAGTTATTCCGTCTTATACGGGAAACGGGCAGCAGGAGACCTTGTGTTAGTGAAACTATACGTAACGAGAGTGGACAGCCTATCCACAACTTAGCAAAACGCCTGGAACGTTGGGCTGAGCACTTTGAAAGGCAATTTAATCGGTCGGAATTGTTAGATTGCTCGCCGACTAGTGATCGCCCTGCTCCGTGGGCTGTTCCTTTGGATCCACCCTCTCGCTCAGAAGTCGAACATGAGATCAAACTGTTGAAATTAAATAAAGCCACGGGACCTTATGACCTTCCTCCAGCCTTCTTCAAATTCGGGGGACCTGCTCTTGTGGATGATTTACACGAGTTACTAGTCAAACTGTGGGAGCAGGAAACTGTCCCAACCGATTGGAGCCGCTCCATCATAGTCTTAATTTTCAAAGGAGGCTTACGATCGGAATGCGGCAGCCATAGATGAATCAGTTTGATCTCAATCGCCTCTAAATTGCTTGCCTCTGTCATCCTTCACAGACTAACTGGCACTCGTGAAAGCCAGATTCGTGTAGAGCAAGCTGGATTTCGTCGAGGTCGTAGCTGCATTGACCACATCTTCACCTTGCGTCAGTTGTTGGAGCACCGCCACATATATTGGCGGCCCACCATTGTCGTGTTCCTCGATATCAATGGTGCATTCGATTCAGTGGATAGATATGCACTTTTTGACTGTCTACTCAGGAAAGGTGTACCTGAGAAATATGTGAATATTATCCGAGCATTATATGCGCGTAGCTCGGGCAGAGTGAGGGCTTACGGCAAGTTGTCATCGGCCTTTTACTATCTCCAGCGGCGTGAGACAAGGATGCCCGCTGTCATCTTTCCTCTTCAACTTCACTGTGGACGAAGTCATGGAAATCGCGTTTACAAGACACGACTTAGAAGGTGTGGAGCTACTCCCAGGAGAACGACTACTTGCTTTAGAGTATGCTGATGATATTGCCCTCATTTGTGACAGCTCACAAACGTGCCAAGCGGCACTGGACAGATTAGCACTAGCTGTCCGTCACTTCGGGCTTTGCTTCGCACCCTCGAAGTGCAAAGCGTTTCTCCAAGATTGGTCTGGACCGCCTCCTATGCTGACCCTTGGTGGAGATCAGCTAGAAGTCGTTTAAAAATTTAACCACCTAGGAAGTCGTATCAGCGCCCGTGGGATTGAAGATGAAATCTCGAATCGTATAGCAAAAGCTAGAGGCGCTTTCGCTAACCTTCGCTACTTATGGCGCCGGCGCGACATCACTTTTGCCCTGAAGGGTAGAGTGTACAATGCAGCAGTACGTTCGACCCTATTGTACAGTTGTGAAACCTGGCCGCTTAAAGCAGGGGACCTGAAGAGGCTAGTTACGTTCGACCACCGGTGCCTTCGTAATTTAGCTCACATTTGGTGGGAACACCGCGTGAGCAACGAGCGTGTTCGACGCCTTGTTTATGGCACAGGAAAAGGAAATGAACCGCTCAGCACCGTTATTTCACGCACCAGGCTCCGATGGCTCGGTCACGTGTTACGCATGCCAGCCCACCAACTTCCGCGACGTGTGCTGTTGGCGCGCCGGGGGTGTGGATTGAAGAAGAGGAGGGGTGGCCAAGCGATGACTTGGTCCAGAGGAATGAAGACCCTCACTTCTGAACTGGCCTCGGATCCCTGGTTGGGGTCCGAAAGACGATGAACACGTTTGGTTGGACACACTTGCTGATATGGCTAAGAGCTGACATCAGTGGCGTTCGTACTGTGAGTTTCTTTGTCCCACTCCATCCCTCTTAGCCTCCCCCTACAACCCTCATTACTTAGCCTTATATAATTTTGCATAATAATTTTTTGGGTGCACAGCAGCCGGCTGGTAGCTTATCGGAACGATGCCCATCCGTTACCGGTAGCTCAACCAGCTTTCACCAGTCGTTTTCCTTTTCTCTCTTATTTTTTTTCTCTGTATTGCGGCACAGTAGCTGAGGTGTTCCCCACCTCTAGCTAACGTGTATGATGATGATCCAAACATGTTTAGATGTAATGATATGTTGGTTCCTTGAGCGCCCTTGGGTGAATGTCATCGATACCGGGTGAATTGTAGGTGCGCAATGAGAGCAGCTTTCTTGAACAGACGGGGCAGTAGACCCAGGGCTGTACTCAAGGCTATGAATGTGGGTGTGTAACACAAATGGAGCAGTATACAAAGGATCAATGGAGCAATAATCGATAACGAGTAAAATACACAGGCTAAAGATGTTCCGTAGGTTACTAATCGAAGAATTTATGATTTAAATATCACGCAAATGGACCAACTAAAGTATGCAAGCGCAAAGTGTTAGAATAATTGTGTCAAGTGAGCTGGTTATGGGAGTGCGATCTTGCAGACAAAATCAAAGTAAAGTTGTTATCATTAATACCCATGACAAGTAAAAGCAGACTGATCACCTCTAGATAAAATTCTATGTGCGTCACCGTGGGTCGTAATTCCAAAATGGTCAGTTGGCCGGAATATATGCAGAATATGCCTTCAAGTAACATATTATAGAGCGTTCAATACGATACCAGTTGTAACGCTTTCCTTTACCTCTGCTCTCTGCCACTGACGACTGTTGTACTGTTGCTAGCTGCCCTATGAGACTGCGACTGTCTGACTTCTCAGTAACGCGCCCAGCCAACCGACGTGATACAAAAGAGCCAGAACTAGGTAGACAGAGAGACGTGTTGTATGAGAGCAAGGCGCAATAAATAGGCTTTGGACAACTACTAAAACAACAATATTTGAGATGCTAATTGATGCTAATTAACACAACTCAAATGGCTCAAGTTCATGACCCAACTTGCCGCTGATTTCACATCGATTCGCATTTTGATCTGTACTCGAGTTCGTTCTCTGATTGTAGATCGATCCGCTTCTACGCCACTGTTCTCGGCTTAATCGCTGGCTGTAAGTTTCCTCTCCGTAACAATACCAATCTTTTTTTGAAATCAGCCAATGTGAAACCACAAAACAACCGATTTTAGAAGGGCGTTCCACGATTGGCAGTCCCAGAGGGAGAAGTAATTTCATCGAGGAACAAAACAATTGCGCTTTTATTCAGTTTCAGACTATTACCACCGAGGCTAGTTTTCAGTAAGTGGAGGCGTACGTGTGTGCACAGTAGTTACTGGGCATCCATGTAGCCACCTGTAGCGTCTACTTAACACACCGAGTGCCTTCACCCGTTGATGGTACGGACGTTTGCGCAAGCCGTTGACAAATTTTGTTACACGATGTTGGGGAGTTTCGGGCGCAGAAAGATTACAATTTAACCAAGGATGCTAAGCCTGCATTTCGTATTAGACATGTGGACGCACGTAGGCATTGAGCACCAGCGGAAGACGGAAAAGTCCAAAATCCTGAGTGCCTTTCGTTAGAGACCAAAATGTTGTATACCTCTATTAGAAGCGGACACTGACTGTCTGGAACAACCATGGTTTTTCTGCACACCGAGATAACGTTCCTGTGGGTTTGTCTGCAGATCCTGCGCCCCCAAGTTCGTTGAGATAGATGTGTGGATGGCGGAGGTGGACAACATGGCTCTTGTCCACATTGAATGGCAGTGTATTCCTCACCGATCAATGCCAAGCCACATCGAGGTCGAGCTGGAAGGTGTAGTTGTCATCGGTTGTCTCGATCGCCCGCCAAACTCCAACGTCATCAGCAAAAAGTAGATATTTTATGGCCATACCTCTCGCTAGATCGTTGATGAAAACTAAAACAAGCGATGTTTAAGTACCGAAACCTGCGGTACACCGCACTCCACTTGAATCGGGTCAGACAGTGATGTTTGGACTCTAACTTGCAATTGTCGTTCGCGGTGAAAGGTACCAAGCTATCCTAATACTGCATATCCGACACCTTAGAGCTGCAGTTTGTGCAGGCGCTTTCGATGATCTAAGCGATCGAAGACTTTAGATAAGTCCAGGTAAATGAAATGGATTCCTGCCACCCTGTCGACTGTTTCCGTTCCATTGTCAGCTTCTATCAGCAGATTCATGGTACATGATCGATGTTTATGAAATCCATGCTGCTTCGCCGTAATGATGCCGTAGATTTCCAGATAGCCCTTCAGTATGTCCGCGATGAACGCTTCCAGGACTTTGGAGAGTAAAGGGAGAAGCTTTATTATACGGTAATTGGCAGGATCGGACCGGTTAATTCCTTTGTGAATGGGGTTTATAATATTTCGGTTCAACTTGTACCGAAATATGTTTTAGTCTAAACAGCGCTGAATGTGTCTAACAAGCGGTTGGGCTAGGTGCAAGGCGGCTACCTGCAGTGATTAAGGTGGATGTTATCTTTTCCACGCAAGGATAGTAGCTATTTCAGTACCGTTTCTGCTGTGAATGTGACGCCCGATAACAGTGATGGCGCGGTGACAGGGGTATAATGATTGTAAGTTGTACCTCTTGAAATATAGGCTAGGATTTACGTATCGCATCGGTTCGAGGAAGCAGCACATGAGAGTGTGTTGTCATTTCCACTTTTTGTCTTTCTCTGGAAAACGTCAACTAAAACTGCACTCCATATTATCTGAGGTGCACCTATTCCATTCCTATTTCAAACTATCGTTATTCAGCAATAGGGTTAAACAGGTAGATGCTTAAAATGGCGATTCACTTACCCTTTGATGTTTTTAGTTTTTACGCCAAGCACTCTACAGGACTTGTTAAGCACCTGCTTTTTTCCGTGATTAATCATTGCGCTTTGTAGTTTGCCGTTGGGCGTAAGAAGACTTTTGGGATATTTATCTCTGCTAGTTACCCCTGCAAGCAGACTTTCATGACAACGCATTTGAAAGAAAACATGTCACATTGCTCTTGCTTATGTGCAAGTAATTTCTCTACAAAAGCCAAGCATTGTTCAATGCAGCATCAGGGAGAAAAATGAATGTTGGCCACCACAAATATTTGCTACCAAAATTCATTATGCATTGACCGACATATTTGTCCAATAGATCCGCTCCTCCCATCGAAATGTTTTACTGGCTAACAATGCCAGACTTTTCATTAAATATGTGCATTTTGTTACTGTCCGACCACCAGTTTATTTTGTCATAGTTTGTGCACCAACAGAGTTTCTGACAAAATTCACAACGGAAGTATCCTTCCATGATAAATCATACACGTCATCATGTCTGTCAAATCTGTAGTTATAAATAATCATACTTGGTTAACTCACGGCCTTCGTGTCGCGAGGATATTCGTGAGTCCTGTTGGTTCGAATTGTTTCCGTTATTCGGCGCCTTCGTTGGTTAAGCTTTCCTTGAGCGGTAGTCCAGCAGAAGAAATTAGTCAAATGGATTTGATATTGTCGCACCTTTTGTAACTTGTCATAAGAATGCGCATAAGAATGCCTTGTACTAAATCCAATGTCGAGTTACTTTTCGCAGTAAAGCCTAAAGTTTTGCAACGACCCACTGATTTACTAGATTGTAATAGGCTTTTCTCTGACGAAATGCTTCAGTCGCTGATGAACGTAATATGGTATCATGTTGTCATCCCCGTACAGCTTTTCTTCTATAGGGAACAAAACTAAAAATCATGGAGCAGGTGAGAAACAGATCAAACGTCATGCAAATTTGTCCTCTTCTTGGAGAATATCATTGGTTGCAAGATGTGTATATTTCGTAATTATGTCAAATTTGTTCTGATTAATTGTTTAACTATTGGCTGTATTGTGGATGTGATTTTCAGGATTCTATTACACTTGTCTTCCTGGTAATGGATTATAGCCAGAGATAAACGAAATAGATAAAATAGCATGCATTTCAGCCGTGATTATATTAAATATTTTGTCAATTTCTTTAACTGGCTTACTCAAGTTGCGCAAGTAAAGATATATCAATGAAGCGTTCGAATGATTTATGCTGTGTAAGATGCTCTCTTAAGGAATCAGGCACAAATGCAAACCATTATCTTTGAGTACTTGATCGTAGAAATAAGTATTGTTTCCTCTATAATCGAAGTATGGTATTCTTTTAAGTTTTTATTAAAGCACTGACAAGGGGTAGCAACGTGCCTTTGTTAACCGGAATTGCTGCATTCTGGTTCCTCCTCGGATGTTAAGCCTCCAAGTTGACTACAATTAATACTCCATGAGGCAATGTCAAGCTAGTCTCAGCCGCACCGAACAACTGCCTCACTGAGAGACCATCTTCATTAGTGTATTGGCCATCACCCGGAGGCGTAATGTAAATGTTGTATTACAGAAACATCATCAGCTTCTATCCAAATGAGAACAAGTTTTACACGATAAGTTTGAAGAGTTCTGTTGAGGATTAAACGAGCTTAGTGATTTGAGTAGGGTTGAAATATATTTTTAACACAGCTAATGAATTTATATATTGAGAAGCGTTAATTCATATCTACTGTTTTACACCGCAAAAGCATAGGCTTAATACCTCGAAATATTTACACAATATGAACCTATTTGCAATCATGTTACCAATAACTTATTTATCACAAATTACATGTCAATGAATCACTTGTCGCTGGCGTCCTTAAAGTGACATATGGTTGCAATTGATAGATAAAATAACTAACACGCGTTTAAAAAGATTATATAGTACAATGTTTTCTAGACATAAAACCTAAAACAAACATGGCAAATGTTAGCACTTGGATGAAGAAATACTTAAAGTATATTTAACTTTTGTATTTTCAATTTTGTCCGCCTACAAAAGAAATCATTTATTTCGAAACTATCTTGCACGAGCTGAATTGCATTTGAAATAATGAGGATTTGTGTGTTATCTGGAATTGCAATCACAAAGATTATAAGTAATATGATAATTCAATTCCTGAATTAACATTTTGGAAAGCGTCCATAAAAGTATGTCAGTAGAAATGGGTTCTTGCTTTTGTGATGGGCATGCGCAAACAAAAGGACGATACATTTTGCACGATGAAGCAAGCGGCTAGCGTGCCCCAAGAAAAAATCATTTGATTACACATTTACGCATATTTAGTCAACGCGCTTATTGGTTCAATGGGACGGGTTTGTTTGAATGATTCAAAGAAAGAATCGCATAAGTGCCGCAGCGTCGTAAGGTATTGCAATGAATTAGTTCTTCATATCGATGTTCCTACATGCTTGTCAGGCTGTCATATTTGCTGAGCTCGCTTTTCCGAATAAACCGTTTGTCCCTGAAAGACCGAGCTCTGGGAAATGGTGTCCGAGAAAATCAAACCAAGATCACGCAGCGGTGCTCGGTTGCTGATTGGAGCGCGACCGTTTGTACGACCACCTGCCCCACTGAACATGGAAAACCACAATCTAGTCGATGATTGGAAAATCTGGAAAAGCAAGGGATTCGAATTTTGTGTACTGGTGCGGCTGAATGAACAACCGATGGCGTATCGATTGGTTATGTTTAGACATAAAATCGGAGATGAAGCACGCAGTACGAAAAAGATGAATAAGGATAGGGAAACTGTCGTCCTAAAATGACTTCTGATGAGGCCAGACTAACGAAACGTATCAGCGGTGCCTCTATTTGCCTCTAACCGGCGCCCAAACGAAACTGTGATGAATTATGTTAAGGAGCTGTATATACTGGCTCGTTCCTGTAAATTTCGGATGTGCGGCTGACAGTCTCATCCGAGACAGAATCGTACAGGGATCAATGATGAAAACATCACCATGCGGTTGCTGTGGCAACGCTAATTAATGCTCAGAAAATTTGTATCAACAGCTGCAAACTACATCCAGCAAATGCGGTTGCCGACAGAAGCAGATCTATGTGCGGTATCGATTTTACCTGGAAAAACTGCGAATCCTGTTAACAACACACATGAAACTTGCAAATTCTGCGCCGCGCGATAACAGTAGGATGGTGATCAGTTTCCGGTATGGGAGTGAATTTGCGTCACATGAGAATAACGAAATCATTTCGCTCGATGTTATCAGTCATCGAAGGTGTATGTAATCAATCGTGAGGCAACACCGTCAGACTCTGAACATCAAGTCAGCAACGTATTGCAGATGGTAGCAAAGAAGCGCATCTATGCAAGTTTATTTCTTGGTGACGAAATCGTGAGTTTCCAGTTTGACTCTGGTGCCATCATCAACATAATTATAGCGAAGCGATGCCCAGCAATTAACGTGCTACTTAAGCAGAGAATACTTCGCATGTGGAACGGTTGCAAGCTCCAGCAGAAAGGTTTGCCCGCAATCAAAGTGATAAATCTTAAAGGCGGATCTTCATATCAGTTGGATTTCGTGTCCTTGGAGGAAGAGCTCACTTCGATTCTTGACATTGATCCCATGCAGTGTCTTGGCTTTATTCATTTTAGCCATGATCGTCTTGTACATGTATGTAAAGCGGAGACAGGTGTTAGTGAGCGGTATCCGTCCGTGTATAACCCAAGTCTGTGGAAGTTTGAAGGTTCCGTACAGTTGTCACCAGATCCGTCAATATGACGGATAGCGCTGCCGGCTAGAACAGTTCCGTTTGCATTAGTTGACAAATACGTACAGAGTGAAGTAAATTGACACAGTTGGGCGTACGCGCTTGGGTTGACGATCCAGACGGACTGGGTTAGCTAAACCACGATTGGTGCGAAAAAGCGTCGACTTGCTTTTGTTCATAGATCCTAAGCTGTTGAATAAAGTTTTACATAGAGAACACTACTTTGCCAACGTTAGAAAACGTTCTGAAGCGTTTAACTAAGGCAAACTACTTCAACAACGCTGGTTTATCATCGGCGAAATCCTAAAGGAGGAATCCAGTTTTCTGAGGACATTCGCCACACCCTTCCGGTGTTTTTGCTGGCTTCGTTTACCATTTAGATTGAAGCTTCCCAGCGAAATTTTTCAGAACTGATTGTTGCAAGCATTGACGATCTAGACGGCGTAACATGTGTAGCAGACCATACGCAGGTCTATGACTCTACCGAACAAGAACATGACGCTGATGCGCGCCACATTTTGCAGTTTTGCGTACAAAAGAACATAAAGCTCAAACGCATGAAACTTGAGCTCCAGAAATCGGAAGTAATTTTTCGTGGGCAAGTGCTGACATCTGAAGAAATAATGATCGATCCCGAAAGAATCAAGGCAATGCTGGAGATGCAACAATCTAAGGACGGCAAGGCTGCTAAGTCTTTAAAGGGCATGATGAATTATTTGAGCCGGTTGTTACCAAGAATTGCTGAAATCAGGGCGCCCATCCGGAGGGTGACACGCAAAGTTGTAAAATAGTGTTGGGGAGAAGAGCAGGAGGCCGCCTTTCAAACATCAAGCATCTCATCAGGTGGGTACCGGTACTCGGTCACTACCAATCAACTCTGTGTTTAGAAGTGTATTGTGACAGCAGTAAGAGCGAATTAGGCTCCCCTATCGTGCAGGATGTTACGTCCTTGAATTTCCGCAGTTGGGCGCTCACGGTGGCGAAAGAACGCTGCGCGCAATTTGGAAATAATATGCTCGCTGTTGTCTAAACGATGTAACCGTTCAACGATTATAACTTTGGGAGGATAAGCACCGTGTACACTGACCATAAAAGGCTTGGATCAATAGCCAGTAAACCGTTGCATAATATTCCACGACGTCTTCAAAGTATGCTTATCCGGGTCCAAAAATACGACTTGGACTTTGTGTACACCCCTGGAACGCAGCTGTTAATCGCGGACGCTCTGTCGAGAGCTCATCTTCTGATAATCGAACCCGAACTAGAAGCAATCGAGGCACTAAATCTGGTACAATATGTGGCGGTAAAGGCACATAACGTGAAAGAAATAAGGGGCCATACGGTGGCAGATGCGACTTGCAAGGTGTTGGAAGAAGTGGTTTTGAGTGGAAGGATTCCGTAGGTTTTAACGCCAACCATTAACTTCCGGGATGAACTTATGTCGGATGACGGTTTGTTGTTCAAAGGAAACGGCGTTTTGATCCAACCGTCACTTTGCATGGAGACGTGAGAACACACCCATCGAGCCCATTTGGGTGTTAACTACAGCCTTAGTAGAGCATGCGAAATAATGTCCTGGCTCGAGAGTACTAGTCAAATTCGAGATTTAGTATCAAGTTGTTTAGCCTGCCGTCTCCACGAAGCTTACCAAGCCAGGGAGCCAATGATGTTGCGCGGGACTCAAGCTTGACCACGGCAGAAAGTAGTAGTTGACTCGTGCGGTGACAACGGGAAAATGTACCTAATCACTGTAGACAATTACAATGACTAGTTTGAAATCGATCCACTCACCGCTACCTCCGCGGAAGCAGTCATCAACAAGCTTGTATGTCAATTCGCCAGACACGAAATAACAGGGGAAATGATCTCCGACCATGACCCGCAATATATAGGTGCTGCGTTCCACACATTCGCGAAGAAGTGGGAAATTTTGCATCGACAAACCAGATCATATCAGAGTCAGCCTAACGGAAAAGCAGAGGCAGCGATCAAACGAATCAAATTGCTGTTGTTGTAGGCTAGAGCAGCTCATGAGAACCAGTATCTAATGCTGTTGGAAATTGACAATACTCCATTACCAAACAACGGTTTCAGTCCAGTGAAACGTTTGTAAGCAGAAGGGCAAGAACCCTAATGCCTGCGTTGGTTGAACTCTCGCTATCGCATGAGCAACTGCAAAAGTGCACAACAAAAAGGATGGCAGATCAGAAACGATATTACGATTGCGGAAACCAGGAATTATTGGATTAATCAGCAAATTATGAAGTGTAGATATATCCAGTATTGGTGTAAGCGAACGATGGAATAATGATGTGGTGACCTTGAAGGTTGGGGATGAACTTATGCAGCCAGTATGAGAGAGAAGGTAATCAGAAAGAAAATCTGCCTCGACGGAGAATCGAACCCCGGTACACGAATTTCCGGTCCACTGCTCTACCACTGATCTACCGAGGGCTGATTATTAGGTGCGGAATTTAACACGTGACTTCTGCTTAGTGCGCGACGTATTGCCAATGTGCTCACAGTAACTGTCCTGATGTTGCAGATCGGCTCAATTACTCGTCACTTCCCAGTGGATCGAAGTAACTGTCCATCCGAAGTCCAAAGGGCGATGGTAGATTATTTGAAGGATGTCTGTGAGTAACGCAAGTATCGTAGAAGGCAGAAGTCACGATTAACCTCCACACGAAAATCTGCCTCGACGGGGAATCGAATCCCGGTCCACGAATTTCCGGTCCCCTGCTCTACCACTGAGCTACTGAAGGCGGACGATTGGGTGCGGAATTTAACACAAACATCCTTCAAATAATCTATTATCGCCCTTTGGACTCCGGATGGACAGTTACTTCGGTCCACTGGGAAGTGACGAGTAAGTGAGCCGATCTGCAACATCAGGACAGTTACTGTGAGCACATTGGCAATACGTCGCGCACTAAGCAGAAGTCACATGTTAAATTCCGCACCTAATAATCAGCCCTCGGTAGCTCAGTGGTAGAGCAGTGGACCGGAAATTCGTGTAAGGGGGTTCGATTTCCCCTCGAGGCAGATTTTCGTGTGGAGTTGAATCGTGACTTCTGCCTTCTACGATACTTACGTTACTCACAAACATCCTTCAAATAATCAGAAAGAACCGACTGCAGCTGATTGGACACCAGGAACGAGAAGGTGAACCTGCAGCAAAGAGTTGAATCCTTACGGATTAGTCACAACAACAGGGGCAGCAAAGACATCGCGGAGCGCAAGAGTTTGCGGCGTCTTCAGTGACAACCACGCGGCTGATCATGCAAAGGGGAGGGATGTGATTAGATTGTACAAGCAGAAGGACGATATATTTTGCATGATGAGGCAAGTGGCTAGCGTGCCCCAAGCAAAATGTGTGGTTACTTGGACAGTTACGCATATTTTGTCCTAGCGCTGACTGGTTCAATGGAGCAGGTATGTTTAACGGATTCAGCAAGGACGTTAGTTATGAAAATGACGGTAACGGCTTACAATGCGACCCAGTGGATGATCCGGAGACGCAAGTAGCCGAACCGAAAGTGTGTTTCTTAAGTCCCAGACCCAGTGATAATTGCTACGTGGCAGTCTTTTATCATTCCACATTGTCATGTTCAGAGATAAATCCCAGCCTGATACAGGTATTGACAAAACGCTTACTCCCGACTTGCAGTCATGTGCCTGTATCTGAGGATCGTGACGTCCACATTCCGGACGTCGCGGCATCTTTCAGCGAAGCATATAAGTAAGAATAGTAAGGATTAATCGCAAGTATTCCTCCGTATAATGGCAGCGCTTCTTTTACTGAGTCCAAATTGACATCCAACCACCAATATTAGACCACGCATTAGCAGATAGGTATTCATGATGGATAGATCAACGAAATACAACCAATAAGGCTAAACAATCATCGCTCTATGCTTTTCAACTGCGTATGTCACACTGAATATCCAGGGGAACGCAGTGAATCAAATCGCGGCATTATATACTACAACATCCTGACTAAGGTAATTACGATGGACTGTTGGAATTTATTGAAGTTCAGCTTATGTGTTATACCCAGGACCCTGTATTATAGAAATATCAACAAACCGGCTTTTAATTATTGTTGGCTTTTGGCTGTAAGGCATGTCATGAATTAAAAGGTATCGTAACTTCATGACCATATTTTACTCATACTATTAATGCCAGCAATGAGTCTGATGTCATTCAGCAAGCTTGCATATGTCCGGCTCCAGGCTTGACAACAACACTCGAAGATCTCCACTTGCTGTGATATCCAATCTGTTTCTACATTTTTAGCGAAACCCTTCTGTTGAATCCACATTTAAATAAACCGTGGCTGAAAACGCAAGGATAAATATTTCAGCTATCTCCCACAGTCTGGAAAAATGTTAGGTGTATCAGTTTGTGTCCAAAAATCCTTTTTATACTGCGTGAATTTGTATCTCGCTGGCATGTCAAATCAAAGTTTTGTGAGAATTTCCCGAAATATAACTTTAACGTCACAGGGCTAAATGAATAAAATCGATCTACAATCCTAATCTGGATTCGGATATCAATCAGGTCATGGAACGCGTCCTCATTTATTTTGGGATTCATTGTAAATAACTGACATGTATTATCAAGTCTTTATCCTTTAATTCCCCTGCGACTATAGTGAGAATTGGTAATTGTGAAATTACCGACGTCCGATATTTTGAGCATACATTTCTAGCTTTTCAATTAAAGCGATAATTACTTCTTTGTACAAGATCCGATAACCCAACGTGTCTTAAAGAGTATTTTAATGAGTTGAGTTTTTTAAAACTACAGCCAATTAAAAAGCATATATCTTTGCTGTTAACAGTATTCTTTTATAATCAGTTCCTGAAAGAAGCGTCACAATGATGTCCCAGAGTGTCACAAAACACTGAAGAAACTTGCCCTCTTTATGTAACAAGTTAACCTGGAAACCTTCACTGTTCTACTCACACAACTGCTGGAAAAGATGATTTTGAGGAGGGTGCGATTCGATATGGTTGTCAAATTTTATTAATGAGAGTGAATCGTTTAATTGTATTCCCAAGTTCCTAGCCAGTAGGTGCTCTTAATGAATCACATAGTGAATGACATAAACAGAAGAAATTAATTTCCAGATACGTAATAAATCTTGTTCATCTTTTGACCATTGCGGCAGCATCATCTGTTGCACGTGCAACTATATTCTGTGTTGTGATGGTGTTTTCAGTCAGATGGTCAGTGACTACGTGGGATATAGATTGGCTCTTCGTTTGAGTTTTAATTCTTCTGGCAAACTGAATCTCAGCTATTAACGTGCTCTTATTGTAGAATCGGACATCTGCTAGGGCATCGGTGTTGACGAGTAAAGTAGATTCAGCTACTTGTAAGGAACATTTTCCAAACTGTAGTAAAGTAAATAAGGCTGTTTCCATGTCCTGAACCATAGATACAGTCAAATCACTAATCGGAATGGCTTGAACTGATTCTTGTGGATTCATATTCAGAAGGTCAGAAAGGATAACATAAGAAAACCCCGGATAAAAAGTCATACCGCGATGACAGCAATCAACTGGAACTCGTGTGCTCTATCTACAAGTAAGCAACCAAAAATATGTTATGTGCACCTTACCTGTCCCTTCGGTACAAAACCGCAGAGCGGAATTCTTCATTAAGTCTGTAAGGAACAACAAGGAAATACTGGTCGGTAAATCACATCATGAATTTGCCACGTCACATACAAGAGCTTAGTATAAAGGAAAGCATCGATCTCCAACAACGCGATATGAGAATGCCCAGTATGCATAATGCCAGAGAATTTAACTGAATCGTCAAATCAGTCAAGGAGCAGCTAAAGTTTCTGTGGCCCAACCAGCAGCCCTTACCTGGCAGTAGGATCAATGTTCGAAAATCCATTGGCCACATTCCCATCCCACAGCTCTTTCCAAATGATATTAATTATCAGCCCTCTGGCATAATTGATATCGCAACCAGCGGAAGATAGAAACTTCCGGAACCTTGCCTTTTTAACAGAATAACACTACTGAACAACTTCAACAGCTAGTAGTCTATGCCCCACCGCCATTCTATTCCATGGAACCAACTCAGAATACTTTTCTAGGACACCACCTACCTCAACATTACCAACCACTGCCCGGATGTCTACCGATGGGCCTGATGAATCAAACGATGGTTTTCCTACTAGAACGCCTGCTTCGTTGGAATAAAAACACCTAAAGTAAATCCAATCACGGATTCCTCGTTGTGACACACCCGTACTACTGTTGGCAACCAGATCTAATTAATTCTCACTGTCTCTCCAAATTTGATATATTCCTTTGATTCAACTGTTAGAAGCATTCTCTTTCTCCTACCCAAATTGCATCCGCTTACAACCTCCGTCTTTTCTAAAACTTCTCCCTCTGTTTTCCTCACTGAAACACTCAGACATAAGCGACCATCATCCTAATGTTATTGGCTATCGCCTATCGCGAATAGACCGTCTGAGTAAACGCGGAGGCGGATGTGCTACATACATCCGGAACGATATCACAGTCACCCCAATCCATCAGCATGCTCTCAATTAACTAGAACGATGAACAATGATTTATCACGGGATAAGAGCAAGTGCTTGACACGTCCCGTAGGATGGTTGGTGTGAATACGATTCAATCAAAATATATGTGGATCATCTACCGAACGTCTGCCGAGATGAATACTTTGATAAATAACATCAGGGTAAAATAAAAAAATTGAGCGTAAAGGTTTAGTAATACAATGGGGTGTAGTGGTCCTCGACATAAGGCGTGAGAAAAGTAAATTATGGTCGATCACTTGGGACCATGTGATATATAAATCCTGTTGAAAAGCATGCTTGGCGTAATCCACAATAGAGGAGTTTAGGGAACAACGTGCGGGGAGTTAAGAGCAACATCTAATCGTTTTTTTGAAAACGTCCTAGGTAGGGGAGGATACAACTGAGTCTGCGAGTGGGTTCCAGGGTTGGCAAACGCAAAAGGAAAAGTAATTACGTCGACACTCTAGACGGCTATATTGTTTCTTCAATTTTAAGTGGTTATGGTTGTTTTGGGGTTGGAAGGACTTTTGTTCCGATACGTGCCCAACCAGTGTGCTAGACTTCCTTTTAAAGGTTTCCCAGACAACCTCTGGTGGGTATTCGGTTAAGAAAGTCCATGTTGTATCCTTAACAGGCGTAGTAAACACGTTATAGTGCGTGACAGTATGCAGGTTATCAACCTCCTTTTCATGATACTCCGCATAGCATATATAGTCAAAGAGTAGAGTAACATGACCACTACGACTCAATGGTGTGCTTTTAAATATCCCGTCAACCATGAGTTCTTCGTTAGTGAACACAAAATCCAGTATCGATGGCTTGTTAGCAATTCGAAAGCTGGTGGGAGAGGTTACTTGGTTGTACAGAGGGTGACTAGCAAGTAGCTCATGCACGCACGCTTTATACTGCGTACCGTCGGTTGCTGGCTTTTCTATTTCGTGCACGTTAAAGGCTCCAGCGATAAGAATGTGGGTGTAGGACTTGTTCAAAGCAAACTGAAAAACGTGGTTCAGTTTGGAGTTCATTTCCGACGTTGAGTTTGGTGGGCGGTAAATCACGGCTAGTAGACATGTGTCCTTGTTTCGCAACCATAGGGGGTATCAAAGCGAATCGGGAGCTCGGATTTCCTGGGAAATCGATAACTTCACAAAAGAGGTTTGTATTATAATAAAGAATCATACCACCACCTATTACTTCTCTATCGTTCTGAGGCAGCGACATACCGGGTAAATTGACCTCAGAATCAGTTATCTGTAAGTGTAACCGGGTCACTGCAATCGTGACGAGGTCCCGCGGTTGAGGCACGAAGTTATCTAATTTTCCGCCAACTTTTTTAGAATGCCTTGAACGTTTATGTACATGCAATATAGGATTTTGTTGTTAGGAGTGCGTTGACGGATGTCAACTTTGTGTTAGTTTTTAAGCCGGCCGTTAGGTGGCCGGCCATTAATGGTATTTGGGTTTATGCATTTCAGTCAAGTTGCATGGCATTGTTGAGCGTTCCTGAACAGAAGTTTCACTCGTGCTGTGTTTTGTCCTGTTGCGTGCCATCGCTGCTGTTGTGTAGATCTCTCCGCAGGACTGTGCATATAGAGAATCTGCAACGTTTGCAAGTTCCGTCAAATTGGTTCCGACGCTTGGCCGCTCGCATACTGCCTTTGGCCGGATCTCTGTGGGTAAACTGGCTCGAAACTTTAACCCGCTATCCAACAGAACTTGCATCATTTCCTCGGAGTGTAATATTACTTTCAGTAGTCTTGAACCGAGGCCCTTGTAGTTAGGTGATGATGAAACTTGTCAAGGATTTGTCAATAACATTGTCAACAGGGAGTGCTCCGCGGGTGTAGCACCACTGCTCTCGATCATGTGTTTGCGCATCGTGATCAGAAGAATGCAGAAGCTCGGGAACACCATAAAGAAATATTGTTTTCTTGCTATCACTATTAGGAATGTCGCGTTAGTCACCTACTTCTTTTGCGCGATCTTTCCAAGGGAAATCAGGTAATATGCGCACTAAGCTCGGCGAGTTGCGAAGACTAACTGCTAAGAGCAGGACAACCTCTGTCGCATCTATTGAGTCTAGTGTTACTCGAGGAATTCGAGGTCCACCAATGTGCACTGAGGTTGGGTGACGCGCCACGTGTTGCAGCATAGCAGGCTCCAGCCGAATACCAATGGCATCGCAAATGGAATTCCACTGGTTGCGATCGTCTTGCAACTTGCCATTTATTGTGCCAGATTTGGACTCAGGAACTTTGGTGCACATGAGAGTTAACGCAGCGTGGTTTTGTCTATCGAGTGTCGGCTTTATAGTTTTTGCCGGCAGTTTGGGCAGTATGGAAGGCAGCACTGGAGTTGACGGTGAAAGCTGCATTGCAACACGGGTGCTCCGTACTGAAGATGGACCTACGAGTGTCGCTCCCCGTGTGTTTGTGGACGCAATAGATGCGTTCGTTACCTGCTTGTTATCTCTACCGGATTGCCTTCGGCTCTGAGCTGTCGGTGTCATGGCTGAGTCTCCAAGTGAAGCGTCTATGGTTGGAGAAGTGGAAGCAGGCATGTTTGAGGCTTGTCCACTTATGGGAGTGAGGTGACCCAGTAGATTTAGAGACACAGACGATGCAGTGCGTTTGGAGCGTCTAGCTCTTTTCTTCGGCTTAGACTCAGAGCTTACTTTGGCGATCGTAATATTTACAAAACGCGCGATTATCTCAGTCATCCTATCGCACTTTTTCGTAAGCAAAGATAAAAAGTTGACAAATGGAATAACTTGACATTTTGGACAAAACCAACTTATGTTAGTAACTTCGTTTGTCTGTCTCACTTCTTAGACGGATTTGCCTACTCATTGCGGATAGTACGATCTAATGCAGCTAGAACAGGTTATGCCGATCTTAAGGACTTTAATGCAATTTTCCGCGCAACATAGGCGACGTTGAACCATTGGAGTGCTAGTCGTCCACTTATCGTTTGCAGCAAGGCCTATCTGAGCGCTCACCTTGATGAGTGTAATTTGCGCCAGGCGTGAAGCACAAACACATCAAAACACGTACACGAATTGAGAGTTGTTCATCTGCACCTAGGTCAAGCGGTCGAGACAGATGGAGGTCGTAATGCACAGACTGTCGGGTTCAGCGATCATTCGACTGGCAGTTCAACACACACACACCCACACAAAGCGGCAGCGTGTGTTGATCGGCTTGCCTTAAGCGACAATGTAGATGGAGCGCTGATAAGCGTCCCTAGAACTGTTTAGTTGATGAGCAGAGCTAAATGACTGTAACTTTCTTATGCTGCAACTTGCAGGGATGGTTGATGTGTAATTTGGGAGCTCTCAGATTCTTCTTCCGAATGAGACCGAAATCCTTCCCGTAAAACCCCGGTTTGATGTAGTTACACACGTAGAACTTGGCAAAGAATATGCCGAAAACTGGGAACTGAAGCAAGAGTATAATCCACACAGGTTAGATCCAAGAGTTGGGAAGCACTGAGTAGAGCTCGTCGAATTGGTTCGAATGAGCACACACACAATATTGTGTGGGGATAATTAGAGTGGTCACATAGAGCAAAGCGAGAGCCGATTTAAGGTGCGGTCGCACAGCAGCTGACTTTTTAGTTATGATTGGTAATACCTTCCAGCCGTCTTCTACTCGGTTGTATTTATGGATGTACTAAAGCTACAAGCCACCAACTGAACAGTTATTTGAAGCTATTGAGCTGCATCCAACTCTTCATAATAACATAATGTTATATGTAGGGTTTTCAATTTGCTACGTATTAACTGGACTGCCCAATCAACAACAACGTCAAGTAGTCTCGTGGGAATAATTCATAGCATTCAAATAAATGTTTGGACTCAGCACGTCAATGAACCCACAAGGAGATATGGCACATTAGGTCTAATCTTCAGCATAGGCATCCCGTCAGCTTTTGTAACTATTGACAACCCACTAATGGGGTGTGCTCATAATACTTTGCTCCGCAGCATGAATGTTAAAATAGCGAACAAAAGCAAGTGAGTTTTAAGCCCGGTTGTTACATCTTATAATCTAGGTCATTATCAACTACCTCATTTTTCCCTGAATTGTAATACGTCCTTCTGAACACGTGATCCAAGCAAAGCCACAGATGAATTTAGTTACAAGCTTACTACCTGCACAGACCTACTAGAAACCACACTGTGGATAAACACCAATACCAGTGGTAAGCTATACTAGTCGTGTATTAAAACTACTGGTAAATTGAAGACACCTAGGTCGCAATATCGTAAATATAAAGAATTTGCTAAGTTAATTCAATTACATGAGACTTTACTAAAGTTTAAACATCAAGTAGAGCACGCAAATCGCTAAGGAGAATAAGGCAATAAAAATACACAAAAGGCAAACAAATTGGTAAAGCTTCTTAAAAAGTGCAATCCGAAATACTACCACGCAATTCAAAGCCTACTACTAGAAGAGGGCACACCAACGGATGATGTAAGTCTAATGTGTGAAGCACTTAACTTGTGTTATGCAGCCTCCTTCAACACGAATAACGACTTATGTCGTCCTCTCCGAAAAAGGATAACAGATAAAATCCTTTCGAATATTACCGCAAGCCTGAGTGATGTTCCGAAGTGTGTAATTAATATAAAACAATCATTTCAGCCGGGACCGAATGGTATCCATTTAGCTATTATCAAATTTGGAGGTACAAGCATGCCTTTTTGATGCTCAGCGTCTTTACACTATACCAAAATAGCGGATGTTTCTCTGCTCGGCGGAAACAATCAATAATAAGACCAAGCTACAAAGGCAGCACACGAACTGCAATGCCAAATCATCGCCGTGTTACTCATACTGCGCCCGCCTCTAATGCTCGGGGGCGAATCGTTAAGAATGTTCTTGTTCAATTCCTTGCACGATTAGACCTTCTAAGTAGCATGCAACACAGCTTTCTTGTGAAGCGAACCAGCGTAACATGTCAACAACAATTATTTGACCATGTAACATCCGTCATTGACAGTGGCATCGCCGTCGTCTTTATCATACTAGACATGGGATGTTCATCGATCGTGTATCGTACAAGCAATTGCTATTCGCACCGCACTCCCACGGAATCGGCAGCCAGTTACTAAGCTGGTTCAAAGCATACTAGAAAGACCGAACAAATAGCCTTAAAATCGGTCAGCACCTGTCCTCTTCAAAAGCAATAACAAGTTTTGTCATCCAAGGAAGTGTGTTTGGACCAATTATCTTCCTACTCTATATAAACACCATATGTGGGCAACAAATAGCTTCGGTAAGCACAAGCATAGCAGAATATCTGACACACGCCCCTCCGCCTAACTCCACTGCAATCCAACTCAACAACGCCAAATGCTACACTAATAAATTTACAACTGCAAACACTGCCAATAATCCAAATCGCCCAAGCCTTTCCGTACACCGAACCTCCAGATCATATACAACAATTTCCCCCAAACCCATTTCCTCCCACCAGACATGGCAGAAACCCAAGAAACATGCGAATTCCAGTGGCAGCTGGGCCGATGTTGCATCAAAGGGTACTACCATTTAGGCGCTACTGTTTCTATAACCACACCTATAACTAATGTGAAAGGCAACTCTGCACGGATGCACTAAGCATCCGCCCAACTACACTCAACACTCCTAAGAAAGACAGTCAGAAACAACTGGATGCCCTATCTATAATATGTGCCAACGTTCCTGAGTCAACATCGATTGTTTTGTAAGGAAAACATGCAGATGATCTTAACAAATGTAATGTCGTAAGTAACCTCCTCGGTATTCTGACTAAACCTTCCAACTTGACAAGAATCACGCGCAACCCGAATTCCAAGCATTATGGCGAAGCCAAGCTTCTTCGGATTGTGCTAAACTCTGTCGATGAGGTGGAAGCAGCGTTGCTTTAGACTGCTCGTTTCCAAAACGAAATCGGTCTGGTCCGCGTCTAATCAGACCTTTTCTGGAGCGAGCGCAAGCGAGTGAGGCAGAGCTTAGGAAAGTTCCGGCTTAAGTCCGCAGCTAGAACCGTTTTTGTCCACGACGTCCCCCTGTCTCACGAGCACCATGAATTAGAAGCAAAGGCACACGACCGGGAGCAGTGGCATTATATTCGTGAGTCCCTTCTCTTGAATGACTTTGTTACTCTCTCTCTCTCTCGAGCATGCCAATATCAGAAATCTACAAAATGTGCGGGCCAAGGGTAGTTAAGCTCGGTCTACAAAATAGGCAGATGGCACTTACACTACTGGAAAGCTAACATTCACTTCGGAACGGGCTGCCAACCGAGATCCGGTTCAAAGCTTCGAGCGAAACAGTCGTCCGACTTAAAGCACCACCACAGCAGTGAATGAATTAGTGATCTTATTCAATATTTAAACCGGAAGCAAGTCTGAAGGAAGTAAGGGTCTTCCTATGCAATCCTGCAGCCACTCCCCATGCACTGTGCAACCTGATTTGTCAGACGGGCTAATCACAATGCCACTGAACCCTACTCCAAGCGGCTCGCCGACAACACCACAAAAAGTGGCTAGTGGCCGACCATACAACGGTCGGCACAACCAATCATCCGAGCCACAAGTGCCTCGGATCGTTGCTGAGAAGCGAAGCACTTTCCTGCATATACACGATTTTCCAAGGCCTCCTCAGCAAAATCATTCCAGCTTTGGTTGGGCCAGGCCAACCAGGCTTGGAATATCCTCTCCATAACCGTGACTTGGTTGCACTCAGGGATTACAGATGCCGAAATCGCGATTCAGGACATGTCCTTGTTCCGACACGATCGTCCCAGTAGGGGCGACATTGCTAGCCTAGGCTATTTTAACGACTTACAATGCGAGCCAATGGATCATCCAGAGACGCGGGTCACCGATTCGCTATGGTGCTGCTGCGTCTCAGACATAAGGACAACTGCTTCGTGGAAGTCCTAAATCGCTCCCCATAGTCCACTCCAGAGTTGAATTTACACATAATATCATCACTGACGAAATGCTTACTCCCAACTTACAGCCAAGTTCTTATTTCCGGCGATCTCAACGTGCACGACTTGGAAAGCTCGGCATCCGCCAACGAAATATACAGGGCCCTACTGCAAGACTTTATCGCAAGTATCACGCTGTACAATCACATCAGCTCACTTACCAGGAACAGAGCTGATAACAAACCATCGGTACTTAACCCCATCCTTGCAAATGAGAAACTCATGATCGCCAGGCCATTAATAAGTACCCCACTGGTGTTAAACCATCATGTCACTATTATTTTTAGCTATGTGTTTTGTTTAATATTCTGAGGAACACACAGACCCAGCACGTACTATCACACGTTACAACACCTTGAACAACCTAGTTGAGATGGCCAATTAAAAGATGGCTCACCTGATAGCGTCTGGATAGAGTTTGTTGGAGGTTTCAGCAATCTAATCGCAACTGCTCCACCAATCCCTCGTCTTTCATCAGAAGTACAACTTGCGAGTGCATTCAATAAGGAGTGCAGTTTGGCACAGTTACAGAGCTCGTTCTTGTCCCGAAACCTGGAGCGATTACGTAACCCAGCGCAAACACTGTAACATAATTTCCGATAGGAGAGATATGTCAACAACAAAAAGCTCCTATACAAGCATGTTAATACCAGGCAAAAAATGAAGCTCTGTATCCCCTCTTTTAACACATCAGTCGGAGTGGCACAGAGTGCCGAAGAGGCAGCCAACGCCCAACCAATGCAGTGTGCCCCAACCTCTCAAAGAGACTTCGGCGCCTGTTACACACTTCCCATTTCACAAATTCAACACTCAGTAACATCGATTTTACTGCCACAGCTTTGTTGAGGAAACTGCTTTCACTACTCACCTACAGTTCGCCCGGAATCGACCATATTCACCCAATGGCGCTGAACATAGCTGCAACAACGCTGGCCGTGACATTATGGCATTTCGTTCAAAGGTGCTTGGATAATCTATTTGTGACTACCAGGTGGGAAAATGGAGTAATCACTCCAATTTTCAAAAGCGGTAATCGATCGCAACCCGCCAAATATCCATCAATAGTCCTACTCCCTGTGCTCGCAAAGGTGATGGAGGCAATGAGCGCTGAGGCTTTAGTGGACCCTCTAGAACGTCACAACATCATAGCACCCGAACAACACGGTTTCCGACAGCACCGTTCATGCACGACCAACCTACTGATTGCACGCAGTAGTTGGACGGAAGCGGTCTATACCAGCAGAGGGACAGGGGTCATTAATCTCGACTACTTCAAAGCTTTCGATAGACTGGACCACCGCATGCTGCTTCACAGGCTCGAAAGATATGAAGTTGGTGATCCAGTCCTTAGGTGGATCAGGTATTTCCTGCAGGATCGTCAACTGCAGGTCAGAGTTCAAATTGCTTTTGTCCGATCAGATTTCTGTCGAAGATGGAGTTGCACAAGGAGCAATTCTTGGGGCCGCGTCTGTTTCCCGTGTTCATTAACGAGCTTACGCGGTTGATTACTTCAGATTTCTTGCTGCTTGCTGACGATGTTAAGATGTGGCGGACGATCGCCGACCCGGCAGATCATGATGCAATTCAGCGAGACCTGGACAGAGCGTATGGATGGTCACTTCACAATCTGCTCTAGTTCAATTCGGGGAAAGGTAAGTTGGCCCACATTCGCCACCAGCCAAACATCACACACAAGCTTGGAGATCCTGTCCTGCAAACCGTCAGCCAGGAGCCTGATCTTGGAGTGCTAGTTTAGGCTGCTCAGAACAATCTGAGAAGGCGTCAATGACTGGGAACCAAGGCGTTGATATGCTGCGTAGGTCATTTGGGCGGTTTGATCCGTCTGTTTCTTTCGCAGTTGCTTGAAACTGGGGCATCGCAACACGTATGCCAACTTACGCGCATGACATCGCGTTCGAACCCATCGTGCCTAGATTTGATGGTGACGAATTGCGAACAGCGGTTGCATAACATACGAATCCAGGAGCCCCTTGCTAAAAGCGACCATTCCGTGCTGACAGCCACTATGGAACTGAACTTGCCGAGTGTATCTCCGGTGGAACCAGCTTACAACTACTGGAAAACTGATTTCGATGGATTAAATCTAGCAGCGAGCCAAATGGATTGGTCTCTACCGCATGTTACATCTGTGGAGGACGGTTGGACAGTGATAAAGGAAGGATTGGCTTCGCTTTGTTCTCAGTTTGTGCCGTTGAAATTTCAGAAAGTCGGACCAATCAAACCACACTGGTTCTACAAGGAATATGGTAGGCTGGCTCGTTTACGGCGAAGAATGTGGGACGCATTTCGCTTCTCTGGCTCCGCCACTGATTACGAAGCATATAAAAGACAGCGCAATATTTGCAACAAAGTGAAATTGATAAAGCGTCGGAAGTTCGAAGAAAAGCTTGCAACTGACGCGAGGATGGCCTCAAAGAAGATCTTTGCTTAGGTGAAACGCTGTTTGAAGCCAAAAGGTGACTTGTCATGTCTGGAAGACGTGGACGGACACCTGCTAAATTCCAGTTCCGACCGCGCGTCCGCACTGGCCGCTCACTTCGCTTCCGTGTTTGCAAACGACGCGGCGTCCATACCCGTCTCAGCGAGTAACATTCCTGTACAACTCAACAGTTTGGTTTGTGATGTTGACGAGGTGTGCCTGCTACTTGCGAATCTTGACGGCACCAAGCCTGCAGGGCCTGACGGGCTTCATCCGCTAATTATCAAATCACTAGCTGCCATTATCTCACCTGCTGTTACGGATCTATTCAACAAATCATTGTATGAGAGCTCATTGCCAAACGACTGGAAGCGCTCGGTGGTGAGGCCGATCCCGAAAGGTAGCGACCCCAGTAAGCTGGATAACTACAGGCCAATTTGTCTTACACCCGTTTTGGTCTAAGTGATCGAGAAGATAGTAAAAAGGCGTTTAATACATCTGTTGCAATCGAAAGAACTGACACCGGCACAACACGGATTCAGGATGGGTTATTCCTGTGTTCCCAACTTACTTGTGACGAGATAGGAATGGTTGCAAGCAATGAACCGGGGAAAGTCCGTCGAGATAATCTACATCGACTTCAGCAAAGCATTCGACAAAATTAATCATGAAGTGCTTCTAGACAGATTAAGGTCGTGTGGTGTCGGAGGGTCGTTATATCGATGGATCTATGAATTTCTCGTTGGAAGAAAGTGGAGGGTACAGGTGGACAACCATCTAACCGATTGGTATCCCTTGATCAGTGGTGTACCTCAAGGTACAGTACTGGGACCCACTCTGTTTCTCATCCACATCAACGAGCTGCCCCAGCTTCTACTATCGCCGTGTGCACTGTTTGCGGATGACCTCAAAATTTGGCGAGAAATTAATACTCTCGATGACTGTGACATTCTCCAACAAGACCTAGACCACCTCGCAGTATGATCTACTGAAGTCCACCTACCGGTCAACCCGACAAAGTCCCTATTCATAAATCTCGGGAAGGCTGTTCACTGCCTAACGTACACCCCAGACGGCCAACCACTGCATCCAACACCTTCCGTGAAAGACCTAGGTGTACTCTCACTCTGCGACTTGAAGTCCGTCAACAACAACAACAAACTGTATCGAAACGGACTGCGCATGCTCTGGGCGCTGAAGCGCAGCTTCTGCACTTGGTATGAGGATGTCGCCACTCGCCACTTCTCTTCCATCGTCAGACCAATGCTAGAGTACGGCTCGCCTGCATACTGTCCGATCACTCGCGGCGAAGCGCAAAAGATCGTACGAGTACAACACCGCCACCAAGTTGATACCCAGCTTGAGAGGCTTATTGTATGAAAACCGGTGCATGAAACTTGGGCTCTACACCTTGTCATATCGCCGTATTCGAGTGGATCTTATCATGATCTGCCGTATTTTAAATCTCGGGCACTTCCCAATGCTGAAGTCGTTACTCCACTTGCGAGTACCATGAACCACACGTGGGCACAGGTACAAACTCGTGGTACCTGATCTGAAGAAAATCCCACACCCCTTGTGTATCGAGCGGAGGGTTGTGCACGCCTGGAACAGTCTGCCAGAACACGTCGTCGAGGCCGAATCTGTGCAGAAATTCAAATCTTTGTTGGATTTACACTTCGCTATCATACGTTTCAGAGAACGGTTGCCACTTGACAACGATATCACCCACTTGTGACTCACTGTCTGAACAAGCATTTTGTGTGCTACACAAGGAGTTGCTGAACCATCTCAGGATAATCACCGGATGTGTTTATTTATTTTTTTAATGTTTTTGATTATCACCCGATGGAGTTGTACATAATTATTTTCTACTTGCTCCAAAATACAGTATTCAGTATTCAGTGCGGCCTCATGTGGAATACCCAACCCAAGGGTGGCAGCCCTGGCACAAACAGGACCTTGCAGCGCTCGAGACTCCACAGCAACGCATCACGAAACAAGGCAAAGGGTTGTTCCATTTTTCTTATCAGCTTACACTGAGGACCCTAAGCTGCTACCGTGACCGGTACCGGCGTCTACGTGGCGACTTTATTATGGACTACCAGATTCTAAGGAACCCCAAAGACCTCTGCCGTCACCTACTACAACTGAGCCATAATACAAATTTGAGGGGCCACCAGTTCAAGTTAGCCACGCAGTACAGTCGGCTAGAATGTTGACGGAACTTTTACTCTCTTCCTGTATGTCAACCTTGGAAGGCCCTGCCAAATTACGTTGTTTGCGCCCCCACTGTACCCATATGTTTAAAAAAGGCCTTGATGTTGACCTAACTCACCCAAACTACGAGATATAGCTTGGGTGTCTCGACAAACGAAATAATGCGACGAAAGTTTTATAACCAGTATTAGCCAAAACTAATGCGGTCCATCGCAATGAGGCTGAATCTGACCGTGGTGCGATGGTTTGTGTGCGCGTGTGCGTGTGTGTGCGTGATCCGTTGAGCTATGCTGGGTGGTGCGTTTTGCACCTTCAGAGCCACTCATACCAGATTGGTCAATGGTTAGAGGACAGACAAACTCAACCTCCTGGTCCTCCAGGTTGGGGGTTGGAATGAGGGTGGCACCTTATTCCTTAAAACGGACTCCTTGTATCCAGACGCCAAACCGCTGCCTTGCGGTCAGATTTTTGAACCAAAGACATTGGTTGAGAACCCTAATCGTTCTCCTGTCTAGGCCTGGGTAACCTGACAGTATCCTGCCCACGCAATACAATGAATCTTTCCTCAAACAATTTCTTGATGCTCTGGCCCTCGCAGAGGATAATCAACGGTGCCCTATCTGCTGAATCGAGCAAGGTGGATAGGGGTATGAATGCTACTGCTCAAGTCTTCCCGTCTTCTTATTCCCTCTCTTACGCTTTTCACTCTTACCGTATCGTTCCAACTACCGTTTTATCCCCCCAGTTTTCAACCCCCTATAATCGGTCCTCCCCCAACATGCTTTGCTAGGCATTTATCTTCTAATTTCAACTCACATGTGGACCCGGAGCGTCACTCCTCTCCTGTCGACAAGCCCATGCCCAATCAAGCGGCTCATTCCAATTCATCGGCTTGCATTTGGAGCCCTCAATCCTCCTTCAGATTGGCATGCCTCAATGTACGCACATTACTACAGATCGGTCAACAGGTAGCACTTGCCTGAACATTGGAGACCCTCTCTATCGATAGCTGCTGCTTATCGGAGACCCGCCTGCAAGACTCGAGCTCTGTGCTCACTCTGCGATCCCCTTCAGGTGAAGCAAGCAGGGTTTTCTCATGGCGCCTATCCAGTGACGATGCAGCTTCAAGCACCGGCGAAGGTGGTGTTGGCATTGCCCTGAGTCCCCGGGCTGAAGCTGCTCTGGTTGATTGGATTCCAATCAGTAGCCGGATGTGTGCGGTCCGATGGGCTGGCTCGTTCAAAGCTTAGAAGTCGCGTGGGACTAATAGGTGTCAATTCATCATCGCTACCTACGCACCCACAAACTGTGGCCATGCTTCGGTAAAGAACGACTTTTATCGCTAATTGATCTTGCTCCTTCGCCACAGAAAATGCACTGACACTGCTGTGCTGGCTGGGGATCTGAACGCTCAAGTTGGAAAGTTGTCCACTGATGAAATGCATTTGGGCGGTCAACACGGTGTAGGCTCCCGTAATGAGAACGGTGAGCGGTTACTTCATTTGTGAGAGGATGCTCACTTATTTCTTGCGAGCACTAACTTGCGACACAGCACACGCCGGAGGGTGACTTGGCGCCCACCAGCCTCGAACCAGCCTTGGACGCAGATCGATCACATTGCCAGCAGTTACCGCTGGAGAGGCTGCATCCAGAATTGTCGCTCGATTTGAAGCACATGTGTGGACACCGATCATTCACTTGTATGTGCTGACATTCGGATGCGTTTTGACGGACGCCCACGACGACGATGTGAGCGCATTGACACCATCCAACTGACAATGCCAGCTGTTCTGAATGCGTATCGAAGTACGCTGACATGCGAGTTGAGTAACCGCTCCCTGGAGACAATTGATGGTCACTGATCACATGTTCACCAGACCTAATTAGCAGCAGGCAAATCCTCATGTCGTATGTCTAATAGCCAACATGGTTATTAGGTCTCTTCGCAGTCTCTAGAACTTATCGACGCTCGCCGGCATATCCCGGCTGGAAGCGAACACAATGAAACTCGCAAAGTGCTCCGGGCAAAACTCCGTGCTAGCCTGAAGAGAGACCACGAATCTTGGTTGTCTTACCGTGCGTCAGAGATGGAAGTGGCCGCTGCCCTTGGCAACCATCGTAAGTTATTCCCTCTGATACGGGAAACGGGGCAACAGGAGACCTGGTGTTAGTGAAACTATACGTGACGAGAGTGGACAGGCTATCCACAATTGGTCAAAACGTTTGGAGTGTTGAGCTGAGCATTTTGAAAAGCAATTTAATCGGCTAGAATTGTTCGATTCTTCGCCGGCCAGTGATCGCACTGCTCCGTGGGCTGTCCTTTTGGATCCACCCTCTCGCTCAGAAGTCGAACGTGAGATCGGACTGTTGAAGTTGAACAAAGTCGCGAGACCAGATGATCTTCCTCCAGCCCTCTTAAAATTCGGAGGCTCTGCTCTTGTTGATGCTTTACATGAATTACTAATGAAACTGTGTGAGCAGGAGACTGCCCCAACGGACTGAAGCCGCTCTGTTATTGTTCCCATCTTCAAAGGACGCTGGCGTTTGGAATACGGCAGCCATAGAGGAAGCAGTCTGATATCCATTGCCTCCAAATTACTCGCCTCCATAATCACTCACAGACTGACTGGCGCTCGTGAAAGCCAGATTCGTGAGGAGCAAGCCGGGTTTCGTTGGGATCGTGGCTGCATCGACCACATCTTCACCTTGCGTCAGTTGTTGGAGCAACGTCACACATACTGGCGGCCCACTGTAGTCGTGTTCCTCGACATCAAAGATGCCATCGATTCGGTTGATCGATGTGCCCTTTGAAATTGTCTACTCAGGAAAGGTGTGCCCGAGAAATATGTAAAATTATCCGAGCATTATACGCGCGTAGCACAGGCAGAGTGAGGGATTACGGCAAGCTGTCGCCACCCTTCAGTAACTCCAGCGTTGTGAGACAAGGAAGCCCGCTGTCACCTTTGCTTTTCAACTTCCCTATTGACGAAGTCATGGAGATTGAATTTACAGGACATGACTTGGAAGGTGTCGATCTGCTCCCATCAGAAGAACGACTCCTTGACTTGGAGTATGCTGACGACATTGCCCTCATCTGCGACAGCTCCCAGACGTGCCAAGCCGCGCTGGACAGATTAGCACTAGCTGCCAGCCGCTTCGGGCTTTCCTTTGCACCATCGAAGTGCAAAGCGTTTCTCTAAGGTTGGCAGGGATCGCCTCCTACGCTGATCATAGGTGCGGATCAGCTAGAAGTCGTTCAGAAATGCAGCTACCTGGGAAGTTGTATCAGCAGCCTTAGGATTAAAGATGGTATCAAGAACCGTATAGCAAAAGCTCGAAGTGCCTTTGCTAACCTTCGCCACCTATGGCGCCGGCGCGACATCACTCTCGCCCTGAAGGGTAGAGTGTACAATGCAGCAGTACGTTCGATCTTACTGTACGGTTGCGAAATCTGGCCCGTAAGATCGGCGGACATGAAGAGGCTAGTTACGTTCGACCATAGGTGCCTTTGCAGTTTGGCTCACATCTGGTGGGAACACCGCGTGCGTAACGAGCGTGTTCGACGCCTTGTTTACGGCACAGGAAAAGGAACTGAACCGCTCATCACCGTTATTTCACGCACCAGGATCCGATGGCTAGGCCACGTGTTGCGCATGCCAGCCCATCGACTTCCAAGGCGTGGGTTGTTTGCTCACTGGGGATGTGGATGGCTGAAGAGGAGGGGTGGCCAAGCGATTACTTGGTCCAGAGGAATGAAGGCCCTCACTTCGGAGCTAGCCTCGGTTGCAGCGTCACGGCTCCCTGGTTGGGGTCCGAAAGACGATGAACACGTTTGGCTGGATACACTTGCTGACATGGCAAGGAGCCGACCACAGTGGCGTTCGTGCTGTGAGTTTCTTTGTCCCTCCCCATCCATTTTAGCCTCCCCCTCCACCTACGATCTCATTTCTTAGCGTAAAACATAATAATTTTTCTTTGTGCCTAGTAGCAGGCTAGTAACTTATCGGAACGATGCCTATCCGTTGCTGGTAGCTCAGCTGGCATGCAACTTTTGTATTTATGTTCCTTTTTCCTTTATGTATTGCAGCACAGTAGCTGAGGTGTTTCCCACCTCTAGCTGACGTGTATAATGATGATGATGATGATGAATGCGGTCGGCTCATTCTGCGTGTCTCTGTGGTAACAGTGTGATGAGTCCACCAAAAGGATTTTCATTTTATCCCTTTGTTATTCTATCCAGCGTGTTGTGGTTCCTTTTTTGGTCATCCTCCGGAACTTGGTATGCATCTACTTTTTGCCCATAATATACCATTTTTCCATCGAACCATTATAAAACACAGACAATCATATTTGTTTACATATGTCATTAATCTCGTTTACTCATTCACACCGAAATACCTACCAACTGGGCCTTAGCGATATACATGAAAATTTATCTGCACTGAATTTGTAGAGTAAGGCTAGGTTCATGACAATTTCTGCTGAATATTCGCAAGTGCTTGGGTATGGATGCTGCACACTTGAAGCATCCATCACCATTGCAGATAGAAGCATTCCATGCTGATCTTCAATAAGAGACATTTGGGTAATATATTCTACATCACTCAACTTTCTCGAGCATGTCAAGTAGAAGAGAGCAAAGGCAATGTAACCAAAGGCCTACATCACTAAGTTCTTTGTCCTTTCGGGGCAAGAATAGAAAGTCTTAAATTCATTGTAATACCTATGCTAGAGTACTGCACTATCACCTACAGTCACATGCGCAGGAAAGAGCCGATAGCACTAGAAAATATTCAACGGTCCCCCATTAAACTACTCATTGGACCATCTACCTCCATGAGCCATGAAGACCGTTGTCGCCGCCTGCGATCAGACCCACTGTGTCTAGGCTGACTCAGAAACAAGCTCGTATTTTTTACGGCACATTTTGGTGCACTCTTACATACTCGACAACCAGGAGCTTCAAACGACTTCTGGCGAAAAATATCTTGGAGTTTATGTCAAGTTCGACCTTGAATGTTCGAATCGGGCTGAAACGGCTTCAAGGCGAGTATCCAACACGTGGGCCTCCTGAAGCTTGCATTCGGACGATTCAACCCTTCGACTTTTTCACAGTTCCTCAGTTCATACATATGGCCACATGTGGAATAGGCAATACAGGTCTGACAGCCATGGCTGAGGACAGATCCTACCGCAATGGAGGCACCCCAACGCCGGGCAACCATAAGTGTCAAGGTCCAGAATAACTTGCCGTATGAACGAAGGCTACAGGTATTGGGATCTGCAGCGGGCACTGTCGGCGATTGCGCGGAGTCCACACGTTGACACCAGATTTTGAGATAACCCAACCACACGTGCCGCGACTTGCTAGAGCTCAGTCACAATAATAAGTTGAGAAGTCACCATGTCAAACTGGCAGAGCAGCACGTCGCATTTGCTTTTCCGTACGCAGTTGCCGAACGTGGAACACCCTACCGGAATCTGTCATTTGTGCTCCTAAGCTAGCAGAGTTCAAGGCCGCAGTTGACCGTGCACTCATCTCGTTGCACTACATTACATGACCCATTACACATGGATAAACACAAGTGTCTGTAAGAGATTACACTAGCGCTCTCAGAATTCGTTCCACTTTTTACCTATTTTATGTGTACACTAGGAGTAGTTAAGATTTTTATCAACATCCTATTTGTCGTCATCCCTTATGGATTTATCTTGGATTTAGGGTCTATGTTACGTGCACTTCAGTGAGTTCACCGGTGTAAATCTAACTTTGCTAACAACTTCTATATTTAATAGTTTCACCATAACCATCCAACGGGACCTGTTAAACATCAGCTTTTTTACCCGTATAAAACCATTGTTTCATTGAGTCACATCCGCCAACGTGTAATGTTGTTAAACAGGTAGGATGCTTGGCCGGCACAGGCGTAACATATTCTGAAACACTGAAGCCGGTTTATTTGCTGGAACGAGATAAACCCTAAACAAACGTTTGAAACTAGGAAGAGTTTATTTTGCCTGCCAGCCAGTCAGAGTCCGAAGTTTAATGGTAGTGGACGTTCCGCTAGAAGCTTTAATATACGATACAATCAAGTACGCACATGTTCACCCATCATAATAATAATAACAATGATAACAATAATAAACATAGTAACCGTAATTAATATAAGCATATTTCACATCAAATGAGAAGCCGCGTATATACTTGGCTCAGATCATATATGTCCAGGTATTATCATGCTTTTGCATCAGCAATATGCAGTTGTGTGCTTACCTGAGTTTCTGACAAAGAAAATGCCTCATACGTTTGCGTTATACGTTAAGCGAAGGATTTATTAGCACATTGAAAATATGGTAGACAATGTGGGTTGCTTACATTACTTGAATTTCCCTTAATCCACTCATTAAACAGGATACATTTCCTCATTAAATAGATCATCAAGCGATCTTCCCCACATAATTATATCATATTAGTATTCAGTCAAAGTAGCTTCCCAGCTTATTACGAAAGGATTGTTATTTCTCTAGTACCTGCTTATGATTTGGATCCAGTTCCACAAGGCATCATATCCGATTGGATAGACATTAAAGCGCATAATTGTCTTGCATTTTAATAAGACCGTCGTGCGGTCTTTATTAAGTATGTCTCGATTAGAACTCCGTGGCAATTGTAATGTGGGCGGATTGCATTATGTTTTGTTATGATTCAGCTTGCGTAGCAATATCATGGAATGCATTAATTTTCGTAGCAGAAGCAGATCGAGAAGAAGTCACTGGCACCACTGCCGATAGTTCTTGGTGGAATATCTGTCGCTGGCTCTGTCTATCCTATAGACTACTGTTAACTAACAATAATAATAATAGAATATATGTTTAATACCCTTTTAGTAAACGACAACCGTAGGTTCTGGCGGCTGATCCTTTTTCTCACTCTGCCGCAAAATTTCTTGCAATACTTTACAATGGAACCAGTGAAGATTTTAAAATGTTGAAATCTGATCGAGAGTATATGCACTTTGTAAGATATCTTAACCACAGATTATTTAGATTGTGCTATCTGATAATCAATATGCTGAGAAAAATTGTAGGTATAGAGATATCTGTTTCCGAGACAAGCTCTAGACAGTTGTACAGAGAGGTAATCATTTTTAAGTGCTATAGACCCTTTAGGTATCAAACAACCGCAAAATACGATACTTGCGTTTGTGCGGAGAACATCATTATCCAATTGCCGCACTATGACTTAACGGAATGAAAGTTTTCCTAAATGTGTAGTAGTATGTTCTGAAGGTCAACTCATGGCATGTTGTAGCAAATAGCTACATAATCTACAAATAAAAATAGCATATTAAGTTTAATAGCCTTGCAGACGTCACTAACACAATAAAGCATTTGTTTAAAAACAATTGCTTGACTATTCCCTTAAGGTGAACTTTACAAGATAATAAAACAGTGACCGTAAAAGCACACTTGACATACATGATTTACCAAGATGTATACTTTAACACATGTAAGATTATTCCTGCCTAGAATTTAGGTGGATTATAACTCTTCACAGTTTGTTGTATATCAGTGACATTATCTGACGACCATGAGCTATGTCAATTTGTGTAGACGTAGCAGGGTATCGTTACGATTTTCGAATTTGGTTAAGCTAGGGCATTAATTAAATGCGCTGGGAGGGCGTTCTTGGGCTGTGATACTCGGTGAGCGAAAACGTTTCGTCGACATTCCATTTGGTTGTACTGCGTGGCAAGGTAAAACTTATGCCCCTACAGCGATTTGCTTTGGCTGTGTTTTAATAGATTGTGGACGTGTGGTTGGGATTCTTTAGCATCTAATACGCCATTATAAGAGGTTCTCGTAGACACCGAAAACGCCCGGTTGAAATTTCATCTTGATTGTGTAGGGGAGGCGGTACAAGCGTCTGGCTTACTTCGTCGCGCTGCGTTGTGCAGTATCGAACGAGTTGATGCATAGGCCAGAGTTGCCACCCTTGGATAGCCCATTAAGCAAGCGACCTCACGTACACATGCCACGCATTTTCGAAAACACTAAGGCCTCAGAGTTTCGAACGCTTCACGAAAGAGGCCGAAGTGATGACTTGCCTTGTTCGATGGCTTTTCAGTGTGCCTCAAACACGCAGTGGTCATGTTGCACAAACTCGCCGAGACCACACTCATGGGAAGCCCGCCTTAGAATTTTGGCCCTAGCCGGTAGTTGTTAGTACTCAGATGGCATAACCTCAGAATTTTGCACTTGGCTGTGTTGAACTGCAACAAGCTTCGATGGACCATGTGTGCGCTTTATCCAGATAACTTTGTAGGACTACATGATCATTTGACGTATTGATAACACACCATGTCTTCAGATCACCGGCATTAGTAGGAAATTTCAATACAGCACCCTCGCCTGATGATTTAGGAAGACCAGGAACAGGCGATGCCCGAGTACCGAGCACTGAGCTACACCGCATTAGACTTTGATGGGTTCGGACAATGTGATGCCAACCCTCACATTCAGGTGACTTTGAAGGAGATAGTCGCCTACCTAACCCAGAATGAGATCCTTGACTCAATAATTTTGAAGTTTGCGAAGTAGAATGCGATGGTCCAGACGATCTAATGCAGTTGAGAAATCCGGATCGGCGGCATCCACTCCTACACTGGCATCCACAGGTTCCGTCGAGCATGCACGAGCTATCAACAGGCTAGTAGTATAGGACGGAGTTTGGTAAAAATCCATGCTGCTCCAGAGTGAGAATTTTGTTACTGTGCTGGTGCCGTATGAAAGGCACGACAATGGACTACGTACCCCTGGCGATCATAAGAAGTAGTGTTATTGGGCAATATTTCACGAGTTGGAGTGATGATTCCGTGCTTACACGTTTTAGAAAAATGCATCACGTTAAGATATTGTTGCAATTATATTGCCAACCGTTCAACTAAGCTCGTGGCAGCCACTTTCCACGCCTTCTGAAGAAGGCCGTCTGCACCACTGCAGCTGTACTCACGCACGGACATCAGCCATTTCAGTATAGTTGTGCTTGTAAAGCATAAGTGGTTGAGAAGTGAAGGATGCATGATCTACGTATGCAAGACGCACGATGATAGCACATTTTGGAAGGAACGGCTAAATTGTTGTCCAAAAATTTTGGCGCCTCTTCTGCTGTTTAAGCGAACCTGCAGGCTGTGTGCGGAGTAGGAATTCCGCACTTAACACTGCGAATTTTGTTCACATATCTATATATTTGCTTTGGGTTAAAGCAAAATTTTAGCAGTATATGTTTTTTCTAATTCATTCTGCCGGACAAGTTTGACGCAATACTTGTTTTGTTGTAAAGATGCCCCAGGTGTCTTTGTTCTGAGAGGCTGTGTGGAAGAGTCGTGCGGAACCCCACAATGTCTTGCATTTCCGAGTCTGCTTCCTAGGTAAAAGATTAATCATTTTCTAAGTGTGAACTTTGGTTTTCGATTTGTTCACCACTGCGTGTTAAATCTGTTGATAAACTCAGACCAGACGACCTCAGGGAACCACGCATCTATGAAAGACCAGCTTTTTGCAACGATGTGGTCGGACAGGCCATCAGGGTTTGTTACGACGTGTGATTCATCGGTAGTTTCTTACAGTTATTCTAAGGAGCACAGGTTGCACAACACTGGTATCGCATGGTCGTTGAGACCCAATGTAGTGCACATTGTCACTTTATCCAAGATCGCTGGTTTGTTTCCTGTCCCGAAAAGCTTTTTAGGGTTGACTTGGTTGTACTGCGGTGAACCAGCTTTTGGCTGTTGTAATTCCGCTTTGCATTCCTCACCGAGGGTTGCCGGGGTTGCTATGGTGTGCAGATTGGATTCCGTTATTAGAAGCACGTGGCAGTAAAGTCGTGCCACTTGTTTCTTTATTGCGGAACCTCGGGGCTGTTCCATTTCTAAAGTGAACAATGGTGGTGTAGGTAGCACAATAAGAAGTCAACTGTTTGAACCTCTGGGCGGTTTAGGCGGTCGATGCTAGGTCATAACGGTAGTAAAATGTTTCACCGCTTCCTCTATTGCGTCTATCGTTGCGCAAGAGTAACATATCAGGTAGTGCCATCTCAATACCGGAGATCACGTCGTTTAGTCTTCTTTCGCTTGCTAGGATAAGGTGACCAAAAGGGTGGGTTGTGGGTATCGAATTTGGCCATCCTGCTGAGAAAGCCATGTTCGTTTCTATAGAAATAATTGCAAGCAATGGATCCCAAAATCTTATGTTAATGCGCAAAAACCTTTAATGAGAATTTTCTTCGACGCATGTGGAGCTTGCTGATAATCTTTTGTTGGATGTATTTCTGGTCTAACGCCCGGCACCGTTTCGGACTGTTGTATAAAATATCCAAGGTTATAATCCGTCAGAAGTAAATTGCGGCTGATGGCCTGTTCCCTTTCCTTCGGAAGGTTGTGGATTTGCATTGTGCTTCTCTTCGGAACTGCAGACGGCAGGGCTGGTGAAAAATCTCGCTGGTTTTGTGTTCCGTCATCCCACGGTGGTTTGATTTCGACCACATTTAGACGTATCCTTGATGGCAGGGATTATACAAACGTCGCATAACAAACCACCAATACAGTTAACTGGAAGAAGGCGGTCTCTGCTTTGTCAACCGACTGAAAATTCCCCAGAAGTATGCTTGGTTATCCAAAGCGAACTGAGTTTGGGTGGTGGACGATGCGAAATAAACTTCTGTTTGGCTCGAAATTCCGTCGCTTGGTATATGGATTCCCAGTAGTTCAAATCGTCCAGTCGTTCGTATTTGATATTGCTTTGACTTGTGCATATTCTTGAATAACAGCTTCATCGAGCTCTTCGTTTTCCTAGTGAATGCATGCGTTCTCGCATGGGTTGGAATCTTTTGCTGTAGTCACAAGATCTTATTCCCATGAAAATAGTCCTGAAGCACGATTTTGAATCACAAACTACTTTAGTCTGTGGCTTCGTGAACTGTATACATCATGTTATCATTGCTGTATCGTGAACCATTCCGCAGCGTCAGTCCTGTAGGTAAATTGAGATCGCACCTTTTAACCGGGGTTCAGCGCACCGAACATGTTAGGACAGGCACGCGACGTCTGCCGACAGTGTCTTAAGAGTCGGACCACAGTGGCAAACGGAGCCCAGGCAGGTCAACACGGAATCTTTCCGACGTAAGCATTGAGCACTTTGCCATCGACCAGTTCGAGGTTCAACTCGGTGAAAAGTAGAGGTTTGATGAGCATGGTATAATTCACCCTAGTTTGGCAAGTGTTAGAACGATGGCTGCTAAACGAGCTGTAGCTATCAAATGGAGTGTCGGATTCTTGTGGTACAAAAGTCGTTGTATAGTGCTGAGAGCACCCTGTCATATGAAGGTGGACAGGTGTTATGCACTGGAAAATAAATTTGATGCGCTCGTGAATTACTGCGAAACACGCTGAAACTGCAGCAACGGATGCAACGATGAAGTGTGCTAGTCAGTATTGCAGTGGTGAATCCACTGGGTAGCTCAAGTATATCTGAAGTGGAAAAGTGTAAGCACAGTAATGTGTGTCGAGGCTTGTATGTAGTAAATCCACAAAGAGGAGTGTCGGATCAGAGTGACCACACGGCTAAATGCTTTCTATGTATAAAGCAAGAAGTGTAATGTAGGGAGCAAACCTCACCGGTAATTTCATGCGAGGAATCTGGTGCTCACCTAACGTGACTGTCTGCGAGAGACCGTTCGGGTATGACAATAGCCAAACTAATAATAGGTCTTGGTCTGAGTGGTGCCAAACTCTATTCGTTGCTGTTGGTGAAACATCCGATCCAATGCATTCTGCGTGCTCAGGATAAAATTAGGTGCGTGTATCCTCAGCCAATCGACCCAGAAATATGGCTTAAATAAACCAGTAGGAAGGATGTAGACGTGCACCTGTCAAGTAAACCACGACAAATATTTTCTGGAAGCTCCAATGTGTTGATGAATTTTACCACACCTTTCTTAAGCGATATTTTGAATAAACTGTCGCTGATAGGATTGATCCGTAATTATCAATTTTTTCAAGCCGCCCTCGTAATTAGGATTACAGATAATTTTATCGATTGATCTGTAATGTGGCTGGATGCCAGTGCGATGGTGACCATATTGAAAAGGAGCCATGCCATGTCAGGCACTCTCACTTTTCCGGTGGATGGGTGGATGCCATCGGCATCTAGAATGGAGGATGGTCTAACATAACTCATTTACTGTGAGGTAGTACGAAGATAAATATTTGTTTAATAAGAAGCCATAGTTTTCGAATTCCTTCGGTACATTTATACAGTCTCCAGATTCACTGAAGTGGTAACAAGCGAACTGGGTGCATCGCAGGATGCGACATACTCATGTAGTGAATGGCTATCATTGTCCATCAGTTTATTGATCAAGGAAGTGCGGTTGTGGCTTTGGCGACGCAGCATTTTGACAAGCTCTTTTGCTTTACACGTCCTTTTTAGAGCTGTTTGTTCTTCATTTATTCACCACAGTAACTGAGTTTGCTTAGCTTTAATGGTGAATTGGTGCGTCTGCAAGCTGAGTGGAAATTCTCTCGTCCATTTTTATTTCACGAAAGGTGTTCTCGATTTCTGATGGCTTGAACATTTGGTTGCGCCACGTTTTATTTCCTGTTCCGCTTGTCATGTGGAGCAGGAAGTGCGACAGCTTAATGGACTTGATGACGGAAATGTCCTACTGCTCTGCTTACATTTCTAGCAAAGAAGAATAACTGAAAAGCAAATGCTTGATTTAGATGTTGCAAGTGTTTCCATTTTATTCTATGGGTTTCTTAGTGAGGAAGGAAGACGTATCTGACGGTCTTTAACACTGAAAATGAAGCGCAACGTTTTATGATGGCTGTCGGGGATATTATTAAAAACCTTTGTCTGATGTCTTGCCGAGTGGTTGATACACGGACTCTGGGTCCGAGTCTAAGGTGAACACACAGATATATGTCAACAGTGAGGACCAAGGGCGTAGTTCATCTTACGATCCCATTTGATGTCAGCGTCGTTTGTAAAATTGTTAAGCAACATTACCGGCGACATTCTAACTGATTTATCAAGCATGCGTGGAAATCATGTTCTTCTTTATCCCTTCCATTGTATCTTACTTGTCTGCATCGGTCTTCAGTGTTGCATACGCGTGCGCTCTTTTGCAAGTCTACTAAGTAGCCCAATTTTTACAATCTGCTTGGCGATTTGTGCTTATTCTCATCATACCGGCTACTTTTGTGCGGCTTAGTTATTTCATACAAACGGTGGTACTGTCTTATTGAGCTGCACTTAAAGCGCCCTTACCACGCTTTGCTCTACGTTACTCTGTTCACAAGCCCATGTAGTTTATTGTTAGGGTTTTGCACTTCATTTACAGCCAAAGTCCATTTTAATGATAAAACGAGCGACGGTATATTGATCATCGCCAGCGGGGCCATATACTCGTAGTAGTAGTATTGAGTGTGGCAGTAGATTTTTGGCGACAGACACTACGTCATGCTTAAGTGCTTAAGTGCAGGCTAGGGTGCGCCTAAAACGCATACTCACTTGGTATTCTGGGTTTGAGTGCGTCCCATGACTGTGTCGGCAATCACCTATCCAACTAGTGATACTCCGCTGATTATTGGATCAAAGATAGGGGATGATCCTATTGGGAGAGGATGGAACGCGCATTCACTTCGTATGTGCTTTGAACATTTGGATGAGCTGTTGTCCTGGCGTTGTCCGAGCGCCTCTGGTGCCCAGATTTTCACCACTTGTGCTCAGTGAGTGGCTAGCAGGCATGAGGCAGTTAATTGGCATTTAGCCGAGCACTTTAAGCAGCAGTTTAACATGCCAGCAGTACCGATGTGTTCCGACACAGGAATCCAGAGTGCTCCCTGGTGTGTAGACTCTTCACTACCATCTGAGGCTGAGGTGGCTCATGAACTTCTCCTCCTAAGGTGCTAAAAAGCCCCTGACCTTGGAGAACTCCCTTTGGCTCTTTTCAAAGATCACCATCACTCATTCGGGAGTTAATTTCCAACAGCCAATAGCTTTGGATCAACTTAGAAATACAGTCTGGATGGAATCTCTCGGATATCGTACCCATGTACAAAAAGAGTGCCCGGTCAGACTGTGCTAACCATAGAGGGATTATTCTCATCTGCGTTGCATCTAAAGTGCTCGCCGCTATGCTTTTAATAAGTCTCAGCCTGGTGCACAAACAGAATATACAGGAAGAGCAAGCCGGGTTACGCTCTGGCTGAAGTCATATCGACCACAACTTTACTCATCGCCAAATACTCGAGCGTCGTCAAACCTGCTGCGCCAAAGATGCTGCCTTGTTAAACATACAAGCAGGGTTTGACTCAGTTGACCCAGCTGTTCTCTGGAGCAGCCTATTGAGAAGGGGAGTGTCTGAAAGGTACGTTAACATACTTCAAGCCATCTACTGTCGAAACTAAAGCCGAATGTGCGTGAACGGCGGACATTCACCCCCAGTAGCGTGGGACAGGGCTGCCCATCAGCAGCTTTCCGATTTAATTTCGCTTTAAGTTGCATCCTGTAGAGGGCTATGGAGAATTGCGAACCCAGCGGCGTTGAACTACTTCCGGGAGACCGAAATAAATAAATAAATAATTTATTCTCAAATATATAGAGACACACCTGGAGTATGCAAACGACATCGGCGTAATCTGCGATTCCTCACAGATCACCCGAAATGTCCTATGCAGGTTGGAGGTATCTGTATTCCAGTATAGAATGACTTTCGCTCCCTGGAAATATAAGCTCTTTCTATAAGAATGGCTAGGAGCTGCTCCCACGCTTACCTTTTCTTGTTTCTCTCTGGAAGTGGTAGGCAAGTTCGTTTAATTCGGAAGCTGCATCAGCGCTAAAGGTTTAACGAATGAGGTCTCTTTGCGCGTCACTAAAGCCCGGGTGGCTTTTTATAAGCACCGCCATTTCTGGCGTTGATTGGATCAGTGTCTATACTTGAAGGGCCGATTTTTCAATCCCACGGTGTCACTTGGCCTGTTCGTGCAAAAGAAGTTCACGGGCTGTCTGTCTTTTATCATCGCTATCTCCGCAGCATTGCTGGCTTGTGTTAGCAACATCACACTAGTAATAACGATATTCGCCGCAGTATTTTCACAGCAGACAGACTTTGCCGGCCTCTGAGCCACATCACTGCACTGCACAGGCTTCGGTGGCTTGGGCACATGTTACGCATGCCTATTGTGCGTTCGACTGGCCCTGCACTATTTGCGCGCACAGAAGTCGGCTGGAAGCGACCGCGTGGTGGTCAGTAAATGACTTGGGCCAAAAGTACGAAAGCGCTGACCTCATATTTGGCCGCGGTCGGACACACTCGACTCCTTGATCGGGGGCGCAAGCATCACGAGCACACATGGATGGAAACCCTGTCGGACATACCAAGAAACCGTAAGCAATGGCGAACCTGTTTTGAAAATCTGCCACCATAAATGCAGTTCTACACATTTTCTTTAACCTTCCTTTTCAGTCATCATGGTTGTTTTATTTTGTCCATAGATTGTGACACTCTGCCATGTATACAGTTGCTCAAGTGTTTACGATATATATATATATATATATATATTATAGTTAAACACTAGATTTCTGCCGCGTCCGTATACTCATTCCAGTGCGGTGAGCCCTCTTCTCATTTGTTTAATGCCTGAGAGTCGGACAACCAACCAGAAAATGTGCTGCTCATGCTGTGCCAGTGTGAAACTACACGAACGAAGCGGCACATATTAAAATCCAACTGTTGGATGCCGTCGTAAAACCGCCGCTGAGTTTGGTGTAGAACACTAAACAAACTTACGAAGGGAAGTAATTAACCATATTGCTACAAAGATTTGAGCTGCTATATAATGGAAACTACAAATAAATTATAATGTATTATATTAGCTCGAAACTTATTGTGTTCTTCCTTCAATATGGCCACTTTTTCAAGAAATGGACACCCGCTACCTTGTCGTGTATCAAGCGTAAATGCAAATGTGCTCTAAGCCGAGGCTTGACCACTCTGAATGTTTTGATGCTTTTCCACAGCAAATGACTTCAACTGCATTAAAAAGACTGAGATTTTCATCCTTTGCAGGTTTGTAATCTCTATGTCGTCTTTACGTATCTGCTTCGCATTACATTTTGCATCAGTGCTGCCGTATAAACTAACAAAAACATAGTTTCCCTAGAATATCTTGGGCACCAAATCCATTTTCGTCAGCACATGTAGATGTTGAATGAAACCAGACTAATTTCTTTCAAAGTCAGTATCAGGCCTTTGCTTGAATTTTGCTGTGTTACATTCAGTAACTTGCGAAAGCGTGACTTGAGAGCCAGTGAAGACGTCCAGCGCGCCTTTACGAAGCGCATATTTGGTTATTCAACCGCTCTTTCATAAAGAGATAGGTGCAAGCAGCTGAATATTGAACCTCTGTGGTTACGAAGAATGCAATTAAATCTGTGCTTCCTCCATAAACTCGCGTGGCGGAAAGCATCCGTTGGAACCTATCAATTGCACTTTCGGGATAATACCATTTATGAACGGCGAGATAGTGAATGTATATTCTATTTACCTAAATTCAAGATCAGCCTAAGGAGAAATTTCGACCTTCTTAGGTATGGCTCCATATGGAATAAGCTGCCAAAGTAGATTAGATGTACTGAACATTTTCGCATGTTCAAGAAAATGATAAATGATATATAATGGACAGAGTGAAATGGATCTTAAAAAATGCAACAGTAATGCAAAGTTGTATGAAGAAAGGCCGGATCATGCATGATGCTGGAGAAAATTGACGCGATATATATCCAACAAATACACCAGAGAAAAATGATGAACTAGGATAAGCTGTTACAAACCGCTTCTTATGCTATTCTTTAATGCTAGTTCTATGCGGTTTTACTCCTTTCAAACTTAATGCATACCAACAGTCTTCTGTTTAAAACCGAGAGCAAAATTATTTACTGGTGTAAGGCCGGGAACTATTTTCGTAATTCTCCCCACAAACTGATTAATTCGTAATATTGTTCTGCGATTCCCTTCGCTACATTTGTTCTGCAATGCTAACCATTTCCCCTTATTTTTGGAGTTAACAGTCCAGAAACATATACTGGAATTCAGTGATGGCAATAACGGATTTCCTTTTTGACTTTTTGCCTATGGACAACTCGTTCAGTTATCGGGCTTCGGCTGTCACGCCGCACAATTTGATCGTGTGATCGGCTCGATCCATTTTCACGCTGATGTAAAAAACATACTTGCTTATTTTTTACATTAACGATATAGTACCTGTTTCACACAATTCTACTTCTTCTACATTCTTGCTTATTTCATTCTTGGCCACTGCTGGGCTTATCTCCTGTGGTGACTGATTATAGCTTCTAGATTATAAAAGACAAGACACATTGCCACCAACTGGGTGGCGTATTAAAAAGGGCCATAATTGAATGATCCACATGACCGACTGAGCTGAGACTTCATTACCCATAATACATGTATAAAAGCAGCCCTAAAAAGAATACAACATATGATAAAAAGGCGATGGCTCATATTCTACTATGCCATACCGGCACGCGGCTTTGTATAGCATGGAAGTGCGGGGAAAACCTTTCGAGGGAATACCTAGCATGGAAGCAAGTCCCCTGATGATGGTTCCACGAGTGACCGTATCACTTTACTTGGACATTTGTTTAAATCTGCATATGTTATTGTTCTTGGTTTTGTAATTTTTAATACCTTAATCTGCCAATTACTTTAATATACGTTATGGATCCATCGTAAGAATCATGAACATATGGATAATTTTTTGACATCCTGTTGTACACGTTGGTCATACCACATAGTTGGACTGCACTTTGAATCGCCGAGGAATATACCATTTATTTATTTATTTATTTATTCCCTCAACTGTCATGGCTGGAGGATGGACACCCTGGGTTACAGATCCTACTAAGTACTTTAGCGTACTTCATTTAATATTTACTTTAGGAATCGTTGACGCAAACCTCAGCCCGCTGGACTTTCTCCCAGGTAGTGACTAGAAAACATTACAATTTATCTTCAGTATCAGAAGAGGTATCAATCTGAACCGGCACTCACCATAAGTCATCCATGGAATTACTTGAACAGTTGGACATTTGATCCGATCTTCCGACTAGGAAACACATTTTCCATCCAACAATTTTTGCCTAAGAGTAGCACAGTTCCATAATAACATTTATTATTCCATAACCCATCTTACTATCTAAATTGAACGTGTTACCTACGGCCGATAAAATGCAAAAGAAAGCTTACTCACCAAGAAGATGCAGACATTGCTAGCAAGATTTCACAGGACCGGGGACGTTTCAGCAACGTTACAAGTGCACGAGTGGACCACTGGAATCAAACGTGCACAAAAGATAAAACTCAAAAGCGATGAAGCAAACACTCTACGAACGGGTAGCAAACACAAAAACGCGTCGTTATTCTTCGTCATAGTACCAGCAACAGCTTTTCCGTTTTCACGGGACTCTTGGATGTACATAGTAAATCCTGTAGTGACGCACTTGTCATTTGTGAAGCGTTTATGTCAAGTCAAGTCAGTCAGATCAAGTCAGCATAAGCTTTATGTACCCATATTGCTGCATTTCCAACATTTTGCGCAATCAAACATTACATTTAAGAAACAAGCACCATCCAATATGCAAACTGACAGAAAAAGGATTTGGTGCAGTCATAACTCGATGAAGCCACGATCGCATAACGCTTCACTCCATCATCGGAATTTGCGTCCATTCAAATCGATGAAACCCGTCAGAAGATTTTTACATAACCCACTACGGTTACGTAAATTTTGTGTCCAGAGATGATCGATCGGTACTCGCGCACGATATCTCAGCATTTATGTCCAGCAGGTGGATGGTGTAGATTAGACCCAGTGACGTTGGGTCTTATCCTAACAATAGCTATGAATGCGTCATCCAACCGTCCTTTAAATACTGTTAATGTCGGTACAGAGACGACCGACTCTGGGAGAGCATTCCACGAGTGACAGACACGAATGGAAAAGAAATTTTTGCGGCGCTCCAAACGGCTATACTTTGCAGCGAATTTCAATCAGTGGCCCCTCAAGATTCTATTGGTGCTGAGTCGCAGTATAGGGCGGCACACATGATGTGGTTCTCACAGAATCAAGTATGCCATAATCAGGTCTCCTCGTAGTCTGCGATAGCTTCCACGGAATCCCCATAATCGTTGCAGTATCTCTAACATGAAAGATTTCTCATGCCATTTACGTTCTTAGATGCCCTATCTTGTGGATGCTCCAGTGCATTAAGGTCGTGTTTCAGCCATGGATGTCAGGCTTGAATGGAGTATTCGATAAGGGGGCGAACATACCCACTGAGCATTTGTCGAAATATGGTGCTGTTTACTTGCCTAAACCCTCTTCGTAACAGCCCGACGGGTTGGTTTCCATTTTCCGAGATCTTTTCGGATTGCCCGGAGCAACCCAAGCCACCTTGAAGCAGAAGACGCAAGTCAGATTCTACAGTTGATTGTTGCAATACATACGTTCTAAGCCAGTAGGAGTAGCTGCTCTGATGTCAGAGGGAATGTACCATTCATTTAGATACTTTGAAATGCAGTAAATTTTGGGTTGACCATTGGTATACCGTATCTAGATCATTCTGCAACAGATGCTGGTAAGCCTTCACCTGGATCCTGTACCAAATCATGATATCGTTCTCAAATATTAGGAATTTTGAAGCGATTCCCTGTGCAAGGTCATTAATACATTCCAAAACCAACATGGACTTAGAACTGAGCCTTGCGGCACACCACGCTCGACTTGCATGGGGTCCAATAAAGAGCTCGGAAATCTGACCACAGTCGTTAAAGTAGAAAGTCGGTAATCCAGCTTGAAAGAGAGTCACCGATCCCGTAAAGCTGGCACTTTGAGGGTAGTATCGATGGTATAAACGATCGAAAGCCTTGAAAAATTCAGCTAGATTACATCAGCGCCTTCTCCAGCATCAGCTGACTCATTCCATCTACTGCGTGCGATCAGCAAATTCGTTGTACATGACCGCTGTGGACGGAGACCGTGATGCTCAGGTGTGATGATGTTACAATTTTCCAGATAGCACACCAGTGCTTCGTCAGTTATGGATTCCATTAACTTGGAGAGCATAGGAAGAAGGGATACAGGGCGGTAGTCAGAGGGATTAATACTGCTTCCACCTTTATGAATCGGGGTTATTATTCCAACTTTCCACATGGCGGGAACTTGGTTCTAGTCTAAGCAGCGCAGGAAATACTGAGTTAAAGATCATGCCAGTTGGCTTGCTGCTGCTTCCAGTGTCTCTGGACGAATGTTGTACACACTGGGCGGGCTGATTTTGGGTAGCGATGTCAGCTTTTGCAATGCAGCCTTCGCGGGATATTCCTAGGTTATTCCGTGGGTTATTTCTGGCAAGCAGAGGACAAAGGTTGGAAGATCGCTTGGTAGCAAGACCCTCTGAAACATGGGGGCATGTTGCTTCCACAGCAGATTTGCTGATTTTACAGCCATTCTCGTTGGTCCATCGATCATCCTAAGTGGAGGAAATACTTGCCTTACTTTTCGTAAGCTATTGCCGTGCTTGTACAGCAGTTTGTGGTTAGCACTGAAGCTTTTTGCTGTATTCCGTTAATAGCGGCTTTATGTTTTCCTAGCAATTGAGTGCAGTAGTTACTTCGGTCTACGTAGTTGTTCCGAGTTTCTGGTGCTGGACCTATTCCGTATACTCTCCATGCTGTGTTGCGTACTGTCATCCATTTTCGAACTCTGCTCCTAACGAAAGAAACTGACGTACACTTATTGCAAACTCTTAGCTCTGAAGCCTCTGCAATTAGCTGACGGAATTTGTTGACGAACTGGCACCAGGCGACTTCCGGGGGTCCTTCGGCAAGGAACGAACAAGTTGTAGCCCTGACGAGCTGGGCTAATCGATCGTAGCTTGTGATGGTTCCCACGATCAAAACTTTCTCATTCCGATACTCCACTGAGCAGAAGAAGTTGAAACTGCTGACTGTGTGATAACTGCGACCCAACGGGCAGTCTAAAAGAAACCGATTAAGTATATGCTCCTCGTTGGTAAGCACAAGATCTAGCACATATGGCCCGTTACCAATTCTGAACCGAGTGGGTCAAGTGATGTGATCGTAAAGAGGAAGACTGGTTACGAGATCGTGTAGATTGGCTTTGAGTTGTGCTTCGATCCTGGCAGGAGTTTGTAAACAATGTACGCTGAAATCACCCATGATAAGTATGTGTATACTTTCGATGTAAACTGCATCTTAAAGCAGCCTCAAGGTGGCCGTCGGTTTTGGGTGTGGAGTTAGGGGACGGTACACCAATATAAATAGTCAAACATCTCTGCCTTTTAACCGCAAGCCGAACCAAATGGATTGGGGGAACTGCGAGTCTGAATCCTCCGCGGCTTCGCACTGTAATTCGCTTCGGTAATAAAAGACTACCCCTCCTTTTGTGAACCTATCGTTCAGAATCAGCGACATGCCCAGTAGCGAAACTTTATCTTCCGTCATTCCAGTGTGCGACCACGTCCCGGTGATACCAATGACATCATATGACCCGGAAGCTTGGCGATCTTTCAGTTCGTCCAGTTATGAAAATGTCTCTGAGCATTTGTACACAAGCGGGCCAGTTTTTGTCTCTGGAAGCGCACAGAGAGGTGAAGTGGTCAAGTATGGGAGAATGACGACCGATGAGAAGTCGGCAGTTACTCGTTTTTTGATGGGGCAATGATACCTCGCCTTGATTTGGTCAAGGTGCTTCCCAATGTTAGTTTACACCTACGTCATAGTCAATTAAAGCAGCAGTCAAGCTATGCTTCTGTACATTCCTCGGTACACTTGCTGCTTCAGCGGCCTTAATAGTTTAGCTGTGCAAAACTTCTGCGAACTTAAACCAAAGTTCAGAAGGAGGACTTTTCCGATTTCATTGTTATCGATTCAAAACATCCGTTGCCTACTTCTCTGACTGAACCACAAGTTTTAGGATTCTACGGCCGCAATCTCTATAACTTGGTGGGAGCTATATCCTGGTGAGCAATAGCGCCACAATATTATCCAAAGGAAGTGTTCCATGAATGAACTGCCACTGTTCTAGATCGTGCTTTCCGGTCTCTTGAACATTGTTAGAAGGATGTTCTGTCACGCCATAAGTTAAGATTCTGTTTAGCCAGTCTATTTTGCTGTGTCCCTCTTCGGTGCTTCTTCTTGATTGTCGCGCGCTCCAAGGGACATCAGAATAGTTGCATATCCCACAGGATCCGTGTTTTAGTGCGCTTGCGGAGAGCAAAATGTTTTCTATGTCGGTGGAGCGTTCTAGTGTTACTCGAATAAGTCTGGGTTCTCCATAATGTGGCGAATTCGGATGATGAGTAATTCGTAATAGGTTTATGGGCTTTGCTTTGAAACTCATCAGCACGCACAATGAGTTCCATTTTGCGTCCGATAACTTGTCCCGCAATGTGATGGCGGTAGATTCAGGGACACATGAGCATACAAGAGTCCGGGCACTATTTTCAATGCTCAGTGGTATAATGTGGATGAGATGTCCAAAATTAACAAGTCTCAAGGACGGTGGTTTTGCTATTTGCAGAACTCAGCCTTTTATACATAGATGTTTATTTAGAAATGTCAACTTAACGAAATAAATCACTATATTATTTGTTTAACTAACCTATATTTTTATTGACGATTCAAAAAGTTGTTCTCTCGATGGCTCAGATCAAAACAGTTGCAACAATTTCCATGCTTTGGCACATATTTCACCCAAAGTAATCTGATTTGTTTTGCGAATTATCGACTTAGCGATGAACCTGGACTCGTCAGTAAGACATGACAGATATTTGGGGCTGGAGAGATAAGGAAATGAAATTGGCTCCGGCATTTATATTTGTGTGCTCTTTAGGCCCGAATACATGTGTTGTTCCGTATTTAGTCAGGCGCTATCGATACTGTTCCCCAAAGCGTTATTTCGGAGTTGTGCTGTCCCAACCATATAATTCGCCTTTTCCGACTGTTAACTGCTCACTAATCGCAAGCTTAAGGTTATGCAGTCTAAAACATGTACTGAAATCTGGAAGCTTTTTCCATATATTTGAGTAAATGACTTGATTACAACGTTCTCTGATTATCGTAGTAACATTTGGAATCATAACGTTTATCGCTTTGTTGCGGATCAGATATCTGGTGTTTAAAGCAGTAAACGACGTCAACAGAATTGTGCATTTGACGGTTTATGGCCCGTAAAGAAAACACAGGTTCAGCTTCATTTTCCAAAGCCAGACTGGGTCAAAGCGAAGTGTATCGCAACCCTTTCTGTATGTCATATTTGAGGAATAGCTGCAAAGCTTTTCCTGGAGCGTTGCTGGACCCTCTCAATAGCAGGTTGGTCAGATTTTCACAGCTTGGATTAGACCAATAAGCAATATACCATAGAAGATAATGCATAAACTTTTAAAGCCAGATGTGAGATCCCTTGAGATAAAAATGAAGAATGATTGCGACGACCTTCATGACCTTCTGAATGGGAAAATCACAATGTTCAAAAAAGCTTAAGGTAACAACATCGCAAGATAAAATTGCGAACCACTCTGCAATGCAAGATATATGTGTCTTGCAGTAATCGGCTATCTGGCGATACTTGGCATTTGTACGACAATACTCCACTTGTCCACGGCAAATTACATCTGCCATAATTAGCAACAGGACTCAAATGCAGATAGATCAGCCTGAATGAGGCATACGGCGGCACGGGTTTTACAAATAATTGTGACTAGAAAACTTTAATTTCTTTAGCAAACAGAAAACTAGCATAATGCATTATACTTTGAAATACATGGTAAATATGTATGAGTAAAATAAGTGGACCAAGTACACTCCCCTGAATTACTCAACTGGGGACTGATTTCGGGTTAGAGAAATGGTCACCGATAGGCAAACCTATCTTTCAACTAGATAGGAGGACAGCCAAAAACACCGTCCTCAACTTTTCGATAACCTAGGATGAGACACTACATCAAACTCATTTCGCATGTCTAGGAACAATATTATAACATTGTTTTCGTTGTCCATTGCAGCTGTTGTGTGGTTTAAGAAGTCTCTCTAGCAATTTGCGAATGGCGGACCTTGCATAAAACCGTGCTACGACTTGTTGATGGTGTTTGTTCTGTTCAAATTTACAAGCAAGTTATCTTTCCCTATTCTTTGGGTGTTTGATTTATGGGGCGAAGGTAATAACCTCTTGAGCCGCTCCATCTTTCGCCGGGGGATAGCAAGATAATTCTTCCATTAAACAAGATTTATTCCATTGTTGGTAGACCACGTAAAGATATTGAGCAAATTCAGAGGCAAGTTTAATAAACAGTGAGGGATACCATCAGGCTCTGCGTAAATCAAATACCCTAAGCGTGAGATTTGACTAATGCTTTTCGCTGTAGTGAATTCTACTTTGGATAAACTTTTACAAATATTCGTAGTGACACGCACAAGTGCGTCCGATGATTCATTAACCATTGATCCGACTACCTTACAGCGTACGGTCATTCCGAATCGACTCCCTTTCCCTTTTGTGGACCATTTCTCATCATTTTGATGTACCCCATTGAGCTTGCATTCATTCGAATCGGATTTATCAGGCACACTTATCTTCCGGATTATTTGTATAGTTTCAACGGCTGATTCACATCCTGATTTGACGGATTTTGTTGCTGAAAGTCAACATGCAATAATCCAGCCTCAAGCAATTTATGGACATTTACATTCGTTTGGGGAGATCAAGTCAACCAAAATTCGTCCTTCTGTAATACGATTTGCTTCAGCTACCTTGTATTTCCTACTACGTTGCTATTTGCCAAGCATTCAATTGCACTTGATCGATAACCCAAAGCCGATCGCCACTCTTTGTGACCTTGTCAACCAGGTCAATTTGCCTGACACCTATTTTGGCCAAGGTTGCTGGGCAAATCGTACAAAAGGGATTATCGCAGTTAGTACACTCAAAAGTGGTCCTGACGCCCGCACAGCACGGTTTTATGCAAGGCCGCTCATGCATTACGAACTTGCTTTTGACAAGGCATGAGTGGTTGAAGGCAATAAGCAAGGGGAAGTCTGTCGACGTGATATTCATCGATTTCAGTAAAGCGTTCGACTAGGTCAGCCATGAGGTCATCCTTTACAAACTCAGGATGTGCTGTGTCAGTGGCTCACTTCACCGGTGGATGCGCCACTTCTTGTTGGACGAAAGTGGAGGGTACAGGTTGACGACCATCTAACTGACTGGTATCCCTCTACAATTGGCCTGCCTCAAGGCACTGTACTGGGGCCCACTATAATCTGATCCACATCAACGATCACCCTCAGCTTCTCCGGTCGCCGTGTGCCTGTTTGCAGATGACATGAATATTTAGAGATTGACTGGTGATACTGACGACTGTGGCTTACTTCAGCAAGACGTTAACCGCCTATCCATATGGCCTGCAGAAGTTGATCTGCAGGTCAACCCAGGCAAGTCCGTATATATGAGCCTGGGGAAGGGTGCTGACGGCCGAGCCTACACCATTGGCGACCAATAACTATATGCTACTCCCTTGGTGAAAGAACTACGGATACTCTCGCCCTAGGCTTTATAGTCCGTGTGCAACACGAACAGGCCATATCGTAACGGACACCGCATGCTTTGGGAGCTGAAACGTAGGTTCCGCACATGGTCTGAAATGGTTGTCACTCGTCTCTTCTTTTCCAACATTAAACGAATGCCTGAGTACGGCTCGCCCGCCTACATTCTGGTTACCCGAGGCGAGGCACAAAAGATCGAACGGGTCCAACACGTTGCTACCAGGCTCATCCCGAGTTTACGTGGTTTGGGGTATGAAGACCGGTGCTAGAAACTAGGATTCTGTACCTTGTCCTACCGTCAGGTGTAAGTCGCCCTCTTTATGACCTACTATATACATCTCGGTGATTTCTTCATGCAGAGGCCAATGTTACACTACCAAAACAGACCGATCGCACTTTGTGAGGTGTTTAATAAGCGGTGGTTACACCGAAGGTAAGAGAGATTCGTGCGGTCCAACTCGAAGGGGCGGTGTCGTTAGTCGAATATATGCCGTACGCTCGTCTATTTGCGCAATTTGTCCGGGTCCGGTCGAGTTAGCGTTGGACAATGAGGGGCGGTAGGGGCATGCGTTAGTTCACGAACCGGTACAAATCACAAAACCTGGGTGAAGTCAGTACAGTCTCAGAAGCAAGACGAACACAGATGCTTCAGTGGACATGTCCGGAATAGGGGACTATCAATCCCCTTGTGAATGAAGTCTAAGCAGCTTTAACCAGAAAACGAGATATTAATTTGAGGCTTGGGTAAGGATAAGACACGGAGTACTGGAGGACCAGAGGACTAATGTTGGCTTCGTGATAAAAAATACTTTTTTTAATAGACCAATTACTTACCTCATTTTGATGCCATCTCAAGATATTGCGACCAGGCTTTCTCTCTCGCTACCAAAGTTCATAGGGATGCTGTATTTAGGATCTTCTCTGTAACAAACAACGCTAAAGCGTATAGGGCGAAAACAGTAGACCATCATCACTCGTCAAAAAGCTAGGACCAACAATCACCCGACCATCCAGCTCACCAAGCAAGTTCCAATAATAACGCCCTGCCAGTCGTGTGCACGAATGTTCGTGAATCCACCACCATCACATTGTGGGTAAGTTGTCTGACGACCAAAACTAGTGAAACACGCTGTGCATTTTGCTGAACATAAAAAGCAAACCCTCAAACCTAGTGAGAGTTACTAGTCACCCAAACTCTACACACTATGGCGAACTCAGAATAATTAGGGTAACACTGGAATTAGCCTTGATGTAGAAGGCGTTTTACTCTCTGCAACTGTAAGAAAACACGGGTCCTGTGGGATGCACATCTATCATTATGTCCCTTGGAGCAGGCAACAATCATAAAGAAAATCACAGCAGGACAAAGCAAGGTGGATTTTCTAAGCCAAATCTTTATTTTTGGCACACAAGTTTCCTTCCCACGATAGTACTGAGGCCGCTAACCACGATTTGAAATAGTGACTGTTCGTTCGTAAAACAATTTCCTTCAAAGACTTTGTGGTGCGATCGCTCGATTTGCTACATCTCTCACTAAAATCTAGAGGAAGCTGTTCAAGAATTTTAAAACTCTGGTTCAGTCAGAGCAGACAGAAACGGAAGTATTATAACGTTTACGGTGACAACGGAGAAGCATTCCGTCCGTACTTTGCTTAAAAGCTGCTGAAGCCTTGCAAAGTCCCGGCATGAGCCTTACTGAAAAACCAAACATCAAAGCGATTACAATAGCGTTTCAATTTACCGCTCGATCACGCGATTCCGCAGTATGTCCGGACGACGAATGGGAGGTATTCTGGCCAAATCAAGCTGCGAACGATGTATCATCAACCCAAGAATATTACGAAGAACGGTTACCATCCGCCGGTCAACATTCTCCCAAACTTGACTCCTTTAGGTTCTTGTGGTTTCCTAGAGACCGGAAATCTACCCTGCATTTCTACCAATGTTCAAGGCCTTTCATTAAGCTGGCTGAGCTACAATATCACAATTTTCTAAGCCTTGAGATATTATCGGTCTCACGTAGACATGTTTGCACACTGGAATGACTGACGCGAAAGTCTCGCTGCCGGGCATGTCACGCATACGAAACGACAGGCTTACGAAAGAGGGAGGAGTAATTTTTTATTACTAAAGTGACCTACAGTGCGAGCATGTGGTGAATTCAAACACACCGTTCAACGATTAGCTTTGGCGCCGCCTGCAATCACATGACAGTAACACCTGCCGTATGGCTTTGATGTGCCGTCCCCAAAACTCCACATCGGAAATGGACCACCAACTTGCGACCGCTTTAAAATGTATTATTAAGCGAGAGAACGCCCACATTTTTATCATGGGTGAGTTCAACGTACACTGTTTAGAATTGCCTACAATATTTGGAGAGATCTTTAGAGCTGATCTGCAGAAACACATAACCAGTGTTTCATTTTACAATCACGTCATATTTTCTACTCGTTTCAGAACCGGTAAAAGACAATCTTTGCTGGATCTTGTGTTCACCTATCAGGAACATATGGTTGATGTACTGGCTGTTGACTGCCCTTTGGGTCTGAGTGATTAAGCAGTCTTCAGTCTCGACTTCAGCTGCCATGCGGACTATCGTCACCAAAACCCTGAGCTGGTGCGCACCATTACACGCTACGACGGCTTAGCCCAGCTCGTCAGTGTCACAACCTGGTCTTTCCACGTTGAAGGCCACCTGGAAGTCGCTTGGCTTGAACTCGTCAGTAAACTCAATCAACTGAGTACACATGCCTTAGAGACAAGGGACTGAAATGGGCCTAAAACCGTTTTTATCGCAAAGAGCAGAAATCAAAAATGGATGACTGTACGCAATGCAGCCTGGAGAGGGTACAGGTCACCAACCCTAGACAATTTTAACAATTACGTAGCCCATCGCAACCATTGCACTCAACTGCTCAGATATAACAAAATCGCATATCAGCAGAATAGGACAAAAACTTTCAGCGCCAACAGTAAACTGTTGTGCAAATATGTCAACGGCCTTCGTAAGGTGCGGCAGAGAATTCCTCCACTCCGGACGACTGATTGTCCAACTAGAACAGGTATATAAGCAGCAAAAGCGTTGCGGACACAATATGTTCACAAATTTCAGACCGTCTTACAATCAAGCAATCTTCCAACTTTTGTTTTCCCGCGTCCAATGCTCACCCACATCACTAGTACCGTTGAACATATATTGGAGAAGTTGACGTCTCTGCATAACCATGGCTTCTAGGCAGCTGAAAATATTTAGACAGAGGCACTGGGAGCAGCAGCAAGACAACTGGCAAAACCTTGGGCGCAGTACTTTCAGCGCTGCTTAGATCAGAACAATGTTCCTGCAATGTGGAAGATTAGAATGATAACGCCGCGTCATAAAGGCGGAAGTCCATTTGGGCACTCAAAAGAACCTCCGATTTATCTTCCCTTGTATAGTCCAAGTTAGTAGAATCCATCGCTGTCGATCCGTTGGTGTGTTATCTGGAAAATAATAATATTATTGCTACCGAGAAACTTGGTGTTCGTTGACAGCGATCGTGCACAAGAATTCATTAATTGCACTGATTAGGTAGAAAGGACGTTGAGGTAATCAATTTGGATTTGTCGATATTATTCAATCGTTTAGAACATCGATCTTTTTTCCAAGCTTCAACATTAGGAGGTCGGAGATTCTCTTTGAGTTGGATTGCCAAGTTTCTCCTTCAACAACAATTAATGATCAGACTCTGTAGTTCTTTACCTGATCGTTTACCCGTCGAGACTTGTTTGCACCAATGCTCAGTACTGCAGTCACGATTGTTTTAACATTCACTACTGAACATGCACGGACAATCGCTTTCAATTTCCCACTGCATTTTTAACGATATCAACATGTGGCGACGGATTCAAGCGGATGCCTCTCGAAATATACTTCTGTGTGGGCTGTGTAGGTTACATCAGTGGTCAGACCAAAATTTGTTACAGTTCAACTTGAGCGAATGCAAAACCCTCTCCATACGACACCAGAATACGTATTCCAACAGTCTAGGAATGTAACTGCGGCAGCGATCATCCGCCGAACGTGATCTCGTCGTCTGCTTCTGGATAATTTGCGTTTTTACATGCAATCCGAATAGGAATGAAAGACTGGTGACTAACACCTCGGCCCGTTACGACAGACGTTCGGAGAAATAGACACCTATATTATCAGGCATAATCAGTGGGTATGTTCGCTCCCTTGTTGAGCACGCATTTCAATTCTGCGACCAACTACTAAAGCACGACTTTCATGCACTCGGACTTCCAACTACGCCATTGGAATGTGTCACCTTCCATACCAACAGAAGCTGAAACTTTTTGGATTATTCATCGGGTGGTATCGCCGACTATGACGCAACTTTATTATAGCGTATTTGATTTTACACAATCCAAATCGAGTGTGCTTATCTTTACAGCAACTCAGAAGTAACCCAAATCTGAGTATAAACTCACTGAAAGTAGCAAAACTGCAGCCCTCTTAAGTACCGTAGAAATTTCTTTTTTGTTTGCGTGTGTCGACCATGGAACGATCATGCCGAATCACTTGTTTGTGTCCCTACACTAGTCATATTTAAACGTCCGTTGGATGATACACTCCGCCACTTGCGTCTTATTACTCAATATCCTAGTCCTGGGAAATGTCTTGGATTTATTTTTTCGCCTCTTTTGGCTATGGAAATACTCGGGGTGCAGTGCTACTGTATTAAAGAAGATAACACCATGCTCTTGACAGTAAAACCACCGACTGCTTTTATCATTAACGACTTTCGATAACGCACCAGACCACCCAAAGTGGTTTGTGAACCAGTATTTTTTGACCCAAGTAAATTCCTTGCTCATTGTCCAATGAATGGAGAAAGAAAGAGCGGAAATTTCAAAAGATCACATGGTGCACCGAAGTAGCTTCCTTCAGGCCAGACGATAAAAGTGAAAAGTTGCTGCGACGTGAACCACGGACACTTAATCGTCTAGTTAGTTCAGTTGTCCAGTAAAGGCCGCATAAAACTTAAAGTCTTTTAAAATGGTAGTTCTGTCTTTCTGATGCCTCAGCTCTTTGAAGAATTTTCACAGCTGGAGTGATAGCGCAAAGTCTGCAGTCAGTCTGAATTACCACCGAATCTTGAGAATCGTGCATCTTGCTTGTAATACTCTACGAACGAGTATAGATTCAGGTTGGTGGGCAAAGAATGACACTGCTGCATCGATGCAGACGCCATCTACCTTATAAAACAGGTCCGCTGCTTGTTGGGACTTGTAGAGAGAAAGCAGTTTCACAATTGCATCGATCGAACTAGGTCCTTGAACGAGTTCCAAGTTAGTTTGCCAAAACCGATAGTGTGTTGGGTGTTGTACATCGGCCATACGTAGTCTTCTGCAGCATTTGACCACCTTATGATCCTACGCACCAAGAACTTTTTATATTAATAGCAGTTATGGCCTTTGGAAAATGTGAGATCGAGAGTACATTCATCTCTTGTCGATTGGAAGGTGTGTTGATGCTAGCCCTTCATTAGAACACAGGGAAGATGTTTGTTTGATTTTCGCATGATACGTTCCCCTTGACAGTGCAATCGATGGCAGATTGCTATCCACTCCGAAAATCTTATACTTATACGGCAAACTAGCGGCGCATACAAATGCGAAGTTCAAAATTGCCAAGTTCTCCTTACTGTAGTTTTGCACGCTGTATGGACATCCCACAGGTACCTCTGTTGACACAACACATCGTAAGCCAGAGTGATTCCTGGACTTTGCTCAGCGCTGGGTTCTCAAGTTGATATTGTGAACTGTTTTCGTAGAAATTACGCAGCCAACAGCTCCGCAACAGTGCCAATTTCACATTAAATTTTCGTATTCGAAAATTTTTAAATGATTATCAGACATATCGTCATGGTACTATGATTCATCTATAAAGATGGTATCAGGATTATTCTTCAACACGCTCAAAATTTATAGTCTCTGTTTCCCACCATGCATTGTAACGCAATTTTATCTGCCGTACTTTTTATGATTACGATTTTGCCCAACAAGACTCATCAGTATGATGCCAACTGGTTTACTTGAGTATTACACTAATACATTTCGTAGTAGACATTTTAGTTTTTTATCCATTAACTTCATATAATTATCCATTCACAGTGATAGAGTTACCTGTTGAAAATGCATCAATACAAGTACATAAAACCTAGTTGGACTTGACCTCTACCCGACTTGATACTATTGGACGTATTTTGCGAATCTCAGTATGAAGAGACGGAGTTTTAATCAAAAATGTTGATATAGTTGTGAGATATGAGGAATCTTGTCTATGCTGATCTATACTCATTTGGGTTTCAAGACGTCTGTCTGCGTACAGGACATAATTTGTTGAAACAAGACGTGTATTGCCACTAACCTTGAAAATTGATTGGAAGGTTGCCA
>OX104065.1:57180170-57196529 GCA_944474145.2 Dicrocoelium dendriticum | reverse complement strand
TCGAGTAACATATTGTAGAGCGTTCAATACGATACCTGTTATAACGATTTCCTTTACCTCTGATCTCTGCACTGACGACTGCTGTACTATTGCTAGTTGCCCTATGAGACTGCGACCGTCTGACTGATCAGTCACGCGCCCAGCCAACCGACGGAATACAAAAAGGCCAGAACTAGGTAGACAAAGAGACGTGTTGTATGAGAGCATGGCGCAATAAATACGTTGTGGACAACTACTAAAACGACAACATTCGAGATGCTAATTGATGTTAATTAACACAACTCAAATGGCTCAAGTTCATGAGCCAACTTGCCGCTGATTCCACATCGATTCGCATTTTGATCTGTACTCGAGTTCGTTCTCTAATTGTAGATCGATCCGCTTCTCTGCCACTGCTCTCGACTTGATCGCTGGCTGTTAACTTTCTCTCCGCAACAATACCCAATCATTTTTTGAAATCAGCCAATGTGAAACCACAAAGCAACGGAGTTTAGAAGGGCGTTCCACGATTGGCAGTCCCAGAGGGAGAAGTAATTTTATCGAGGAGCAAAACGATTGTGCTTTTACTCAGTTTCAGACTATCACCACCGAGGCTAGGTTTCAGTAAGTGGAGGCGTACGAGTGTGTGTGTGTGTGTGTACATTAGTTAATGGGCATCAATGTAGCCACTTGTAGCGTATACTTAACACACCGAGTGCCTTCACCTGTTGATGGTACGGACGTTTGCGCAATCCGTTGACAAATATTGTTACTCGATGTTGGGGAGTTTCGGGCGCAGCAAGATTACACTTTAACCAAGGATGCTAAGCCTGAATTTCGTATTAGTCATGTGGACGCACGTAGGCATTGAGCACCACTGGGAAGACGGAAAGGTCCAAACTCCTGAGTGCCTTCCGTAAGAGACCAACATGTAGGTTACCTCTATTAGAAGCGGACTCTGACTGACTGGAATAACCATGGTTGCCCTGCACACCGAGATAATGTTCTGTGTTTGTCTGCACACCCTGCGCCCCAAGTTTGTAGAGATACATGCGTCAATGGCGGAGGTAGACAACATAGCTCTTTTCCACATTCCTCATCGAGTAATACCAAGCCACTTCGAGGTAGAGCTGGAAGGTCTAGTGATTATCCGTTGCCTTGATCGCCCGCCAAACTCCAACGTCATCAGAAAAAAGAAAAATTTTTGGCGAAACCTCTCGCTAGATTGTTGATGAAAAAAAAACAAGCAAGGTTCAAGTACCGAACACGGCGGTACGCCGCACCCCACTTGAATCGGGTCAGACAGTGATGTTTGGACTCTAACTTGCAATTGTCGTTCGCGGTGAAAGGTACCAACTTATCCTAATACTGCATCCCCGACACCGTAGAGCTGCAATTTGTGCAGGCGGTTTCGATGATCTAAGCGATGGAAGGCGTTAGATAATTGCAGGTAAATAACATCGATTCCTTTCCTTCCGTCTACTGTTTCCGTTCCACTGTCACCTTCTACCAGTAGATTCGTGGTACGTAGTCGATGTTTATGAAATCCATGCTGCTTCGCCGCAATGATGCCGCAGGTTTCCAGGTAGCCTTTCAGTATGTCCGCTATGATCGCTTCCAGGACTTTAGACAGTACATGGAGAGGTTTTATTAGACGGTAATTGGCAGGATCGGACCGGCTAGTTCTCTTGTGGATGGGGTTTATAATATTTCGTTTCAACTTGTACGGAAATATGTTTTTGTCTGAACAACGCTGAAATTATCTAGCAAGTGTTTGGGATAGGTGCAAGGCAGCTACCTGCAGTGATTAGGGTGGATGTTATCTTTTCCACGCAAGGATAGTAGCTATTTCAGCACCATTTCTGCTGTGAATGTGACGCCCGATAACAGTGATGGTGTGGTGACAGAGCTATAATGTTTGCAAGTTGTACTTCTTGGAAAATAGGCTAGGATTTACGTCTTGCATCGGTCCAAGGAAGCAGCACATGAGAGAACGTTGTCATTTCCACGTTTTGTTTTTCTCTGGAAAAAGTCAACTATAACTGCACTCCATATTACCTGGTGTGTACATAGTCCATTCCTATTTCAAAATATCGTTATTCAGCAATACAGTTAAATAGGTGAATGCTTAAAATGACGACCCACATATCCTTTGATCTTTTTAGTTTGTACTCCAACCACTCTACGGGAATTGTCAAGCACCTGCTTTTTCACCCGTGATTTATCATTGCTCTTTGTAGTTTGCCGTTGGGCGTAAGAAGACTTTTTGGGACATTTATCTCTGCTAATTACGCCTGCAAGCAGACTTTCATGACAGCGCATTTGAAGGAAAACATGTCACCCTGCTCTTGCTTATGTACAAGTAATTTCTCTACAAAAGCCAAGCATTGTTCAATGCAGCATCAGGGAGAAAAACGAATGGTGGCCGCCACAAAAATTGCTTACGCATTGACCGACATATTTGTACAATAGATCCGCTCCTCCCATCGAAATATTTTACTAGCTAACAATGCTAGGTTTTTTATTAAGTATGTGCATTTTGTTACTGTCCGACCACCAATGTATTTTGTCATACGATGTGCACCAACAGAGTTGCTGACAAAATTCACAACGGAAGTATCGTTCCATGATAATTCAAACACGTCATCTCGACTGTCAAACCTGTAGTTATAAATAATCATACTTGGTTTACCCACAGCCTTGTTGTCGTAAGAATATTCCTCAGTCCTGTTGGCTCGAACTGTTTCCGTTATTCGGACGCCTTCGTTGGTCAAGGTTTCCATGAGCCGTAATCCAGCAGAAGAAATTAGTCAAATGGATATGATATGGTCGCACCTTTCGTAGCATGTCAACTAGGCGCATAAGAATGCCATGTCCTAAACCCAAGGTCGAGTTACTTTTCGTGGCATAGCCTAAAGATTTGCAACAACCCACTGGTCTATTAGATTGTAATAGGCTTTCCTCTGTCGAGTTGCTTCAGTCACTGATGACCGTAGAATGATATCATGCTGTCATCCCCGTTCAGCTTTTCTTCTATAGGGAAGAAAATTAAAAATCATGGAGCACGTGATAAACAGATCAAACGTCATGCAAATTTGTCATCTGTTTGGAGAATAATATTGGTTGCAAGATGTATATATCTCATAACTATGTCAAATCTGTTCCGATTAGTTGTTTAACTAATGGCTGTATTGTGGATGTGATTTTCAGGATTCTATTACACTTGTTTTCGTGGTAATGGATTATAACCGGAGATAAACGAAGTATCTAGAATAGCAGGCGTTTCATCCGTGGTTATATTGAATGCTTTGTCAATTTGCTTAACTGCCTTACTCAAGTTATGCCTCATCATATGCGCAGGAAAAGATATATCATTGAAGGGTTCGAATTATTTATGCTGTGTAGGATGATATGTTTAGGTATGAGGCGCAAATGCAAAGCATTATCTTTGAGTACTTGATAGTAGAAATAAGTATCGTTTCCTCTATAATCTGGGAGTGGTATTCTTTTAAGCTTTTATTAAAGGGCTGACAAAGGGACAGCGATGTGCCCTTGTAAACCGTCATTATTACATTCTGGTTCCTCCTCGGAATTTCAGCCTCCAAGTTGACTGCAACTTATACTCCATGAGGCAATGTTAAGCTAGCATCAGACACAGTGAACGACTGACTCACTGACAGACCATCTTCATTAGTGTATTGGCCATCACCCGGAGGCGTAAGGTAAATGTTGTATTGCAGAAACACCGTCAGCTTCTATCAAAATGAGAACAAGTTGTACACGATAATTTTGGAGAGTTCTGTTGAGGATTAAACGCGCTTACTGATTGGAGTATGATTCAAATACATTTTAAACACAGCTAATGAAGTTATATATGGAGAAGCGTTAATTCATAAATACTGTTATACACCGCAAAATCATAGGCTTAATATATCGAAATATTTACACAATATGAACGTATTTGCAATCATGTTACCAATAACCTAGGTATCCCAAATTACATTTCAATGAATCACTTGTCGCTGGCGTCCTTAAAGTGACAAACGGTTGCGGCTAATAGATAACATAACTAACACGCGTTTAAAAGGTTGTATAGTACAATGTTTTCTAGACATAAAACCTAAAAGTAATATGGCAAATGTTAGCACTTTGATGAAGAAATACTTAACGTATACTTGAGTTTTGTGTTTGCCATTTTATCCACCTACATAAAATGCAAATCACTTTTTTCAAAACTATCTTGCACGAGCTAATTGATTTCGAAATAAGGAGGATTTGCGTGTTATCTGGAATTGCAGTCAAAAAGATTATAAGTAATATGATAATTCAATTCCTCAGTTTACAATTTGGAAAGCGTCCATAAAAGGATGTCAGCAGATAATGGGTTCTTGCCTTTTGTGATAGGCATGCGCAAGCAAAAGAACGATACATTTTGCATGATGGAGCAAGCGGCTGGCTTGCCACAAGAGAAAAAAGCATTTGGTTTCACAGTTACGCATATTTCATCAACGCGCTGATTGGTTCACTGGGACGGGCATGTTTGAATGATTCAAAGGAAGAATCGCATAAGTGTCGCAGCGTCGTAAGGTATTGCAATGATTTTCTTCGTCAGATCGAGGTTCCTACATACTTGTTTGGCTGTTTTATTTGCTGAGCTTGCTTTGCCGAACAAACCGTTTGCCCCTGAAAGCCCGAGCTCTGCGAAGTGGTGTCCGTGAAAACCAAACCAACATCACCCAACGGTGCTCAGTTGCTGATTGGAGCGCAAAAATTTGTGCGACCCCCTGCCCCACTGAACATGGAAAACCACAATCTAGCCAATTATTGGAAAAGCTGGAAAAGCAAGTAGTTCTCATTTTGTGTACTGGTGCAGCTGAATGAACAAGCGATGGCGTATCGATTGATTATGTTTACACATATGATCGGAGATGAAGCATGCAGTACGGAAAAGACAAATACCCAGCTGATATGGAAACTGTCGTCTGAAAAGTATCAGCAGTGCCACTTTGTACCTTTAAACAGCGCCCAAACGAAACTGTGATGGACTATGATAAGAAGCTGTATATAGTGACTCGTTCCTGTACAATTGGCATGTGCGGCTGACAGTCTCATCCGAGATAGACTCGTTCAGGATATCAATGATGAAAATATCACCCAACGGTTGTTGCGGCGACTCCAATTAATGCTGGGGTAATCTGAATGAACACACACACACCACATCCAGCAAATGCGGTTGCCGACGGAAGCAGATCTATATGCCGTATCCATTTCACCTGGAAAAACTGCGAAGCCTGTTGTCAAGACACATGAAACTTGCAAATTCTGCGCCGCGCGATACCAGTAGAATCGTGACCAATTTCAGGCATGGGAGTGAATATGCGTCATATGAGACTAACGAAATCATTTCACTCGATGTTATCAGTCTTCGAAGGTAAATGTACCCAATCTTGAGGCAACACCGTCAGGCTCTGAACATGAAGTCAGCAACGTGCCGCAGATGATAGCAAAGAATGACATTTATGCATGTTTATTTGTTGGTGACGAAATCGTGCGTTTCCAGTTTGACTCTGGTGCCATCATCAACATAATTACACCAAAGCGGTGCCAAGCAATTAACGTGCGACTTAAGCAGAGAGTGCCTCGCATATGGAACGGTTACAAGCTCTAGCAGAAAGGTCTGCCCGCAATCAAAGGGATAAATCTTAAAGGCGGATCTTCACATCAGTTGGATTTCGTGTCCTACGAGAAAGTGCTCACGCCGATTCTTGACACTGATCCCATGCAGTGTCTTGGTTTTATTCATTAGCCATGATCGTCTTTATATGTATGTGAAGCGAAGACAGGTGTTAGTGAGCGGTATCCGTCCGTGTGTAACCCGTCTGTGGAAGTTCGAAGGTTCCGTACAGTTGTCACTAGATCCGTCAATATGACGGATAGCGCTGCAGAGTAGAACAGTCCCGTTTGCACTAGTTGACAAATACTTGCGGAGTTAAGTATGTTGACACAGTTGGGCGTTCGCGCTCGGGTTGATGATCCAGACGGACTTGCTTAGCCAAGCCACGATTGGTGCGAAGAAGCGTTGATTTGCGTTTGTGCATAGATCATAAGCTGTTGAATAAAGTTGTACTTAGAGAACACTATATGTTGCCAAACTTAGAAAAAGTCCTAAAGCATTTAACTAAGGCAAAATACTTCAACAACGCTGGTTTATTATCGGCGAAATCCTAAGGCCGGAATCCAGTTTACTGGGGACATTTGCCACACCCTTCCGGTCTTTCCGCTGGCGACGTTTAACATTAATTTTGAAGGTTCCCAGCGAAGTTGTTCCGAAGTGATTGTTGCAAGCATTTGACGAACTAGACGGTGTAACGTGTGTAGCAGACGATGTGCAGGTCTATGGCTCGACCGAACAGGAACATGACGCTGCTGCGCGCCACTTTTTGCAGCATAACGTATAAAAGAAAATAAAGTTCAAACGCATGAAAGTTGAGCTCCAGAAATCGGAAGTGCTTTTTCTTGGGCAAGTGCTAACATCCGAAGGAATAATGATCAATCCCAAAAAATTCAAGACAATGCTGGAGATGCAACAATCGAAGACGTCAAGGCTGCTAATCCTTTAAGGAGCACGATGAATTATTTGAGCCGATTATTACCAAGAATGGCTGAAATCAGGGCGCCCATCCGGTGGGTGACATGTAAAGGTGTAAAATAGTGTTGGGGAGAAGAGCAGGAGGCCGCCTTTCAAACATCAAGCATCTCATCAGCTGTGCACCGGTACTCGGTTACTACGATTCAACTCTGTGTTTAGAAGTGCATTGTGACAGCAGTACGAGCGAAATAGGCGCCGCTCTTGTGCAGAATGGTGCGTCCTTGAATTTCCGCAGTTGGGCGCTCACGGTGGCGAAACAATGCTGTGCGCAATTTGGAGATAATATGCTTGCTGTTGTCTAAGCGATGGAGCCACTCAACGATTATAACTTTGGGAGGATAACTACCGTGCACACTGACCATAAAAGGCTCGGATCAATAGCCAGTAAACCGTTGCATAATGTTCCACTGCGTCTTCAAAGTATGCTAATTTGTGTCCAAAAATACGACATGGACCATGAGTTAATGCCTGGGATGCAGGAGTTAATCACGAACGCTCTGTCCGGAGCTCATCTTCTGGTAGTCGAACCCCAACTAGAAGAAATCTAGGCACTAAATCTGGTACAACTTGTGTCGGTAACGGCAGATAAGGTGAAAGAAATAAGGCGCCATGCGGTGGCAGATGCGACTTGCAAGGCGTTGGGAGAAGTGGTTTTGATTGGAAAGCTATTAGAAGTAAAGCTGTGATTTCCAGTGGTCATATTTTAACGTTAGTTAGGATGGACAAATTCGAAACCTTGTTGTCACTGATTTTTCCCTGTCTATTACCTTCCACAGAATAAAGGTAACATTGATTATCCGGCAAAATTAAGCCCATTGCCTGTAAGTATACAAAAGTCATAAAGATTGGAACTGGATTTTAATTATTGTTGGCTTTTGACTGTAAGGAGTGTCATGAATCAAAAGGTATGTAACTTCACGTCCATATTTTACTCATAATATTATTTCTAACATTATGTCTGATGTCTATCAGCAAGCTTGCATATATCCGGCCAAAGGATTGACAACAGCAGTCGAAGATCTCTACTTGGTGTTATATCCAATCTGTTTCTACATTTTGTTAGAGAAACCCTTCTGTTGAATTGACATTCAAACAAACACGTGGCTGAAAACGCAAGGATAGATATTTCAGCTATTTCCCACAGTCTGGGGAAAGGTTAGGTGTATCAGTCTGTATCCAACGATCCTTTTTATATTGCGTGAATTTGGATCTCGCTAACATGTCGATGCAGCCAACGTTCTACGGCTACAATATGCTCAAATAATCCTACGGACTACCAGCAATTGTAACATACCTGTCCCATTCTCCCAGAGGCCAGTTTTAAAATACATCACTTTAAGTTCAGCGACCAATTTGAGGAACCTGGCGTTTTGCCACCCCATTCTTCCCCTGGATTTGACAACATTCCCCGGAAACCGCTGCAGCTGGCAGCTATGAGGATACTTGCAACATTAACGTGGTTTATCCAATGATGCCTGGATGAGGAGCAGGTACCTAGCGTGTGAATGCAAGTCATCATTACCCGATTGCAAAAGTACTAGCCGTTCAGAGCCAGCCAACTAACGCCCAGTGATTCACCTCCCGGTGCTCTCAAAGCTGATGGAATCGATTATTGCTGAGGCTGTAATGGACTACTTCGAACACAGGAACAATATGACTTTTGTGGGCATCAGTAATACCAATCTGCTGATTGCCCGTGGCCATTGTACCAGGATACCCAACGGTGCAGCCGGCATTGATGCCATCTACGCAACATTTTTTAAAACACTCGGTTGGATAAATTACCGCAGCGAGGGTTCGGAGTTGGAAACCCTGTCCTTGGATATGTCGGAAACTTCCGCTTCCAGCGGCGTCTTCAGGGTAGAGTTTGAGGTTCATTTACTGATCCAATTGATTTGGAATTTGGTGTTCCACACGGGTCGGTGTTGGAGGCGCAATTATTCTTGTTCTCCATGGAAGACCCTGTGAGTGTCTACAAGTCGAATGTCCTATTTTTTGCCCATGACATCCAGGTAGGGCGGGCAATGGACCGTTTAGAAGAGCAAGGTATGCTGTAGCGGGAATGAGACCGCATCTTTGAATGTTCGAAGGCAAGCTAAATTCAAGTTAACATGAGCAAGTGCAAAACCGTGCTTGTAAACCACAAGCCCGCGTACGCATCTACGCTTGGGAGTACCTTCTGTAAACCGCCTCACAAGAACGAGACCATGAGATGGTGATCAAAGACGACTTCGGCTGTTCGTCGCAGTTCCCGAAGGTGGACTAACAGGTTGGTCTGTTACGAAGGGCGATTGGCCGGTTCAATCCTTTCATGTTCCCTAAATGCTCAAAGCATACTTGGGGCTCCATCTGGAGTAGGCGATCCAGCCTTGAGGATACTGGTTAAAACGCTATCCGGTTGCGCTGGAGACCGCCCAACAGAGGACAACGAAAAATGTGAAGGGGTTGTTTCACCTGCGATATCATAGGCGATTGAAAGCCCCGAGATTATAAATCAGATGTCGCCGTCTACGGGGTGACCTCATCCAGGCGTTCCAGATTTTGTAAAACCCCGGTCACGCCCGCCTTCACCTCCTGTAGCTTAGCTGCAAAACAGAATTAGAGTCATAACTTGAAATTTGTTACCCATTGCAGTCGGCTGGAATGTCGCAAGAATTCTTTTTTCCCTCGAGTTTGTCAGCCGTGGAACCCTCTTTCCACGTTTGTCATTTCCGCGCCCACACTACCCAATTTTGAAAATCGACTCGACGATGGTTTACACCATTAATATTACTTGACCTGATTTCTATTCATTGAGTGACGACAAGACGCAGACAAGCGTTCTGCTCATCATCCCTACGAAATCGAGGTGGACGGATGTATCTATGTGCCAACGTATATATTATGGTGACTTCGCAGGTGCGGTTTTCTATTTTGTGTAACTTCATTAAACTGACGTTATCGCCACAATGGATCCCACGTGACTTGTAATACATTGGCTATTTTATCCGTGTAACACCGTTTTGCCATGGTTTCTTTACTCGATTCACAACTTGCAAGTGGCATCTGAGTCGTTTTACACCGTAGTCACGTATGTTGGCTGTTCCACATTTCATGGTAAACAGTCCAGAAGTTTGATTTTTAATTTTCGAGGCCGAACTGAAAGACATGGCGGGTCATTTAAGGTGCAATCACTTCGTCCCACACCATCCTTTTTCGGTTGTTACGCTGGTTCAGGACATTCCATTCTGTCCATCGAAAGGGGTAATGGTGCAAAAATGTAGCAACCGATATTAAAAGGCTTAAACCTAACGCGAGGGTTTGAATTGAACAGCTCAATGGTTTTAAAGCGGTAGATTGCAAGCCACCGAATTTGCATCGCGAATTTCATCACGTCGCTGGTAATTTTTCTTAAGTGCAGAAAGGATGAAAGCGTTGTAGTTTTCAGGTCTTCCAGGACCATCGATGACAATGATGTCCATGTTTCCAGGTACGCCTCTGAAAGGACAAGCTAACAAAGGCAGACGCTGCGTTCGAAAGTCTTCCGCAGCAAACGACCATATGTTCCGTGACGTATTCTCAACGATGACAATTGGGACTCATATTTGCTCCAAGTCGTCTGACTGACCTAACCCTGAAGACGAGCAAATTTCGCTACTTCATAGAAGGATAACAGCAATGAAAACTTTGAAGGAGCGTTGCGACGGCCAGACACTGACCATCTTTTGGCTGCCGTTCATTGCGGCTGGTCTATGACTGCATCGAGTGCATCTCGTTCGACAAAAAGTGCGGGATTTTTTCTGCACGTTCTCAGTTGGGTAATAACAAACCCATCGAATAATTATGTTGATATCACCGCCAATATGACGAAAAAGCTGGATGTTGTCGGGCTCCCAGCATTAATCAAACTTAGCCGTTTAAGGAAAAACAAACAAACCGCATATTAGCACGACCAACGTATCAATAAACAACCAAACGAATCACCTGTTGTAGGTTAAGGAGAAGGTACTTCTACCACTTTCTTCATCGGCAAGGAAGAGCAATTCAGTATCATTCCTTGGAACGCAAACGACAAGCACTGGGAGCCGACGTACAACCTGCGTGAGGTCAACGATAATCCGATAGCTTCGTTTGGTCAGTCAATGATGTACCTGAAATTTAATCTCCGCTGAGCTTTTCAGTGGGTTTTCACATTTGTGTCTCTACCCGTCGCAATTTTCCCCATCGACTTTCGCCCACATTTTGGGTTACTAGTTTATGCTGGTTACCACGGACGACCGTACTAAACGATTGGCTGAATGCGTTATTTCAGATGCCCCGATAAGCAGTCTCCTTTCGCGAATCCCCCATATGCATTCAGATTATGCGAACTTTCTGTCTGAATGCCCGTTACTGGTACGACCAGCTGCAGAGCTGTTAATCATGATAGAGGTCGCTTATCACATTGCCACGCACTGTCCGTTAAGGAGTTATCGACTAAGACGACTGCTATCCGACAAACTCGATCACATGCTTCAGCTCGGATCATCAGACAATGCAACAGCCCATGGGCTTCACCGCTCCACATGGTTCCGAAATAGACCATGGGGGAATGGCGTCCTATAAAATGTGACCCTAGCTTTTCGCTATTCTATTCCAAATATCGTGGATCTCAGAGGCAATCTAGAAGGTAAAAAGGTTTTTAGTAAAATCGACTAAATTTCGATAAAATATCGTGACTCCTCCCTTTGATTTGTTCGTGTTTCTATGCATGCCGTGTGGTCTAAAGAATGCCATGCCAACTTTTCAGCGCTTCATTGACCAAGTTTAATGCGCCCTAGTCTTCGCTTATGCTTATCTCGATGACATTTTAATCGCGAGATTTTCACGAGAACAGCGTTTCAATCGTTTACCACAACACTGAGTGACGATCAACACATAAATGTTCCTCTGACGTCAATTAGTTCATATTTATCGACCATCAGATCTCTCCTGCAAGCGTGGTGTCAATACAGGAAGAAATTAAAGCCATCATCGACTATCATTAACCTCATTCTTTAAAGCAGCTATAATGCTTTGTCGGGCTCGTTACGTTTTATCACCCTTTTATACCAATATGTGCGTTGCTTATGCGGCCCAACACAGACCTCGGAGTAACCTATAAAAAGTCGTTCTTCCTGCGGTGGTTTGAACTAAATTTATAGCTTTAAAAGAATTTTCTTTTAAAGTTATCGCGAACATAGCATCGATAACGCTTCACGACCCAACAACCATATTGTCGCTCAGTACCGAGGCTTCTGAAGTGACAGTTGGGATGATCCTACAATCGAAGGTAGGTGACGCTCGGCAGCCGTTGTCGTTCTTCTCTAAACGCCTGCTACCAACTGAAACTCGTTACAGTACTTTCAGTAGAGAACTATTAGCCAATTTTTAGCAATCCGTCATTTTCAACAAATCTTAGAAGGCGGCTCCTTTGCTGTCTTCACCGACCACAAAACGCTAACATACGTGCTCGGCGTGACAACCGACCGACACTCCCCTAAGGAATCCTGCCGCCTAGACTAGCTCGCCCAGTTTCTAACTGATATATGACATGTCTCAGGTATGTACAATACTGTCGCCGAAGCACTTTCCCGAATCCAAGTGATCTCCGCTGATGCAGGCACTGTTTTCGACCTGGCATCCATGGCCACAGCACAACTAAATGATCCTGAGGTTGGTCAAATTCGCAGGTCCTGCACATTAAACATCCGACCCGTTCCGCTGATGTCATCAGACGAAACTATGCGATGTATCTCTGCGTACGCCGAGCCCAGTTGTCCTACGCCTTTCTCGACAGACCGTGCTCTACACATTGTACGGCTTGTCTCACGCAGGTATCCGTACTTCAGTTAAACTCGTCCTCGCATGATTCGTTTAGAGCAATGTCAGTCGCGACGCCCGAAGTTGGGCAGCTGCTTGATTTCCGTGTCAGCGCGTGAAAGCGCAACTGCACACAAGAAGCCCATTAGACCCGTTTCCGACGCAAGGCGCCCGTTTTCACCACCTACACCTCGACCTAGTCGTTCCTCTAAAGGTTGGGCATACCTGCTGAATTGAATCGATCGACTCACCAAGTGAGCTGAGGATATTTGTATTCCGAAATTTTCTTCGGAAACAGTAGCAAAGACAACTTTAGAGCACTGGGTAGCTTAGTACAGCTGATCCGCCATAGTGACCACTGATTGAGGGTCACATTTTTCCTCCACTTTTGAAACATTACATAAGGAGTTGCTTGTCGCCACGTCTATACGACGGTGCATCACCCGGTCGCTAACGATAAAATAGATCGATTTCCTCGCCAAAGGAAGGTGGCGCTTTGAACGCGCACAGACACTTCATGCCGCAGAACTCCTTCTCTTATCTTCCTAAGCTTAAGAAATATGGTTATGTACTACTTTGACACAACGCCAGAACAGCTAGTCTGCAGAGGCACGACGCGTTTGCCTGCACAATTGGTGGCATCAGCCCCGAATACTTCCTCCTTTGACTATGAACGTTGTATTGACCGATTGGCTCACCAGGTGCGTGAGTTTTGCACAACCGCTCCTCGATTGTAGAAGATTCCAGTGTACATGTACTGAGAACTGTTTAGTTGCCCACACGTACTGCTTAGTGTAGATGGTTGTGGAGAGACTTAACAGTTGCCGTAGTTGGGACACATAAAAGTAATCAGCCGAACAAGTAAGACATTTAAAATCCACCGCGGTGGAAAACGCGATATCTTCACCATCGATCATCTAATACCAGACTTTATGGGGGAATCTATCTCGTCTACATCGCGTCGCAACTAACTGCACCGGTTAGCCACATCCTACTGTCGTTGAACAAGATAACCATCCGGGTGTGAAAGCATCAGCCGTCCGGATATCTTCCGAACATAGCCTGTCGCCTCCCACGACCAACCGCTCTGGTCGGGAGGATCGTAAGTTCGTTTGCGTTTCCGACTATGTATAGTATAAATGCGTTTATTTTGTAAATATACTATATAATTACCCCGTTGTTTTGATCTAGTAACTTTTAAGGAAAACAAGAATCATTAACATCCGAAAAGCTCTTTTGTATATATCAAGAAACTAAAAAATCAGAAAACTTTTGCGTACAGATTATTTGTTCGTGCTTTTGGGCATGTTCTACTTGTTTTTCTGCATCATTGTCTCTACATTCCCAAATATTATCCTTTGATGGACTGGCCCTCAGTAGCAAGCTTTTTGAGGATCGCCGTAGTCAACGAGGAGTCGGACGCGAATTCGCGTCGTTCCTTCATGGGAGGAAGGCCGTTATGGTGGGGGCCAGGTATGGCAGGGGGCGAGGTCACTCCCAAGCACTCCGTTTGGCACCAGCGGAGGTAGATGTCCTGTCGGTCTGTTTCCAGGTCTTGCCGGTTATTTGAAGTCCGACAAGGCCGCTCCAATGACTCGCTGAAATGCACTCTGCTCTGCAATCAATGAATACTAACTAAAAAGCGGCTCAGCCGACTCCGAATTACGATGAACTACTACTTGTCGCGAAAGATCCCTCCTACTTACTCGGCACGATTTGCCCTAGGGACCTAGATTCGCTCATATTTTTCGACTTTGAATTTTTCCAATGTTCAGCCTTCTAGAGGGGAGCTTTGTGGCGCCCAAAAGATAACTACCGCCTTTGATGTACGATTTCAATGCTGACCAATCGTGCATTATTCCTTCTTATTTACACTATGGCAATAACCTACATTCGACCCTACACTTGTCTGCTCTGTAGGTTGTCGCGTTAACGTTTACTCCGGTCTATCTTCATCCGTCCATTACTTCTGTAGCCCCATCAGGAATAACCCACCGTGTTCGGATTCAATTTCCTCCTAATACCCGAGCTTGCTTACGCGCCAAGTCTCGGACTAGCATTTACTAGTCCTACATTCTGCGCTATTCACCAATAATGCCATACCACAGATACACTCATCAATCTGCCTACGACGTTACACGAATTGGTAATAATAGTTGCCGTGAAAGTAAGGACCACATATATTTTAAAAAAATACAGCCAGCTGAAATCTGCTCTGGTCATTTGTTGTAATGCTGCGACTGAAATGTATAGTACACCTTGCCACATCAATGTCACAAGCATGATCAGGGAGCTGATTGCATTACATAAAGTGACACTAAATCTCAGTAGTGAGATATTGCCTCCAGATCGTGTACCGTGTGCTTTGTTCCGCACAGTTCCTCTCCAACTAACTCGCTCTCAATTGGACCAGGTTCATTGTGCATACAGCCCCTGGCAATGGCTACAGCCAGCAGAGGCACGTAAATTCCGACCACCTGCCGCTTAGAGTTGCCATCCTGTTTATCGATTGGTTTGCTTTTATAAAACTGTACTAACCGAATTTTTACAACAAAAACATTAATCTCTAAAGGGTCCTTTGCTAAATTTGTGGGTGAATCGATCTTGCTGCAATAAAATTTACAAAATATGGATATTAGTCAATGAACAATGAACATTGAATTTATACGGGTTGGGAAGCGTTGCTTTACAAGTCCCCTTGGATCGTTTGTGGGGATATCGACACAACAAGAATGATGATAACGATAGAAGAATAGTTAATGTTTAATTACGAAAATGAGGATTTATCGTTTGCATCGCTGTAGTCCTGCGATCCTGTTAAATTCAAAGCACCCACATTTAACAACAAATATTTCCATGGTATACTCCAGTTGTAAGCTTTAGGCTTAGTGTTAAGTAACAAAGTGTAACTGACTCAGTGCATTGTCCAGCCGTTTTTTAGATACCGTTATTGTCTTTTCAGAGACGACCGATTCTGGGAGAGTATTCCACGGGTGACAGACACGAATTGAAAGGAAATTTCTGCGGCACACCAGACGACTGTATTGTTTTGCGAGATTTAATGAGTGGCCCCTCAGGTTTGTATTGCTGTTGAGTTGCAGTAAAGGGCGGCACACATTATGTGGGTCACGCAGAAACAAGCATGCCAAAATCAGGTCGCGTGGTAGTCGGCGATAGCTTCCACTGAACACCCCCAATCGTTGCAGCCTCTCCTGCTAGAAAAGATTGCGCATTCAAATTACGTAATTAGATGCCCAGTGATTGCTATTTGCCATCACAGCCTACCTTTAATATTTTTGGATGGGTGGGTGATGGTTTTGGATGTGTGATGAGACAGTACACGCACAGCCATTCGCGCGATATGACGTTCATGAATTCGGTAGGTTCTGGTAAGGAAATTCGTGGCCTGGACAGAAACATTTACCGAAACGACTGTCCTGGTAATTGTGGTTGTGTTACCACCGCATAACCACAGTGCGTGTTAGCGAAGCGCACAGGTTCTTGAGTATCTCATTAAATATGTTAGTGTTTACAGCCGACTGACGCATATACATATCTTCTGACTATCATCTATCACTTCTGTCAGCCCGATAGCAAGCCACATTCCACATGAGATAGTCTGTGAGGATTTTCTAATGTCTTGATAACTACTATGAACTCATGCACAATATCGTGGAATCTACAAAGCTTCTTCAACCAACAAAATACTAACACAGTCGGTAGCTGCGTCATTGCCAGAAAAATTTCTCTATCAGACTTGTATGGGTGGTGTTCAGGTGGTATGAACCTTCCATTTCCACTCAGACATTTCACATCTACAAAGAATATCATGTGAATAGTGCAATCCAGGCCAGTCGGATTATTCCGCGACCTATTTACGATCAAGATAAACAGTTAGAGGGCCGTTAATC
>OX104065.1:57158759-57180072 GCA_944474145.2 Dicrocoelium dendriticum | reverse complement strand
TTTAAGCTGCATTTATACAGTGACGATGGGACACAGTGGGTTGTAACAGCCAAACAAAATACACCAAGATATATGCGAAATGCACTTGACCTTACTTCATACCAGATAAATGTACGTGCAGAGATCCATTGCTCCGTTTGAATTAGAAATCTTTATCTTTGATGTGCTGAGCTAACGGCACACAAAGTGAAGCCGTACAGTAGTAAACCAGACTGTCTGTCATTCTATTCTGTATAAAAGTCATCCCACTTGTCAAGCCTGGATAAAATCGACCTCAGCAATCTGTAAGACTGGTGGCAACAGTAGAAAAAAGTGAAGCGGCGAAAAGCAATTAATTATAATTAAAGGTGGTAGATAGCGAATACCAGTCCTCTGCAGTTTACTAAGTCTCAAATATAAGCAACGCGTTTAAAATGCGACACGTGTAGCTTTGAACGTGAGTTAGCGCCTACATATAACAGTCGCCCAAATAAACCTGCATTAGCTTCCTGTAATCCGCTAGAAATAAATGCGACAATTGTCTCCTCCACCCATTAAACTGTTCCAAAGGACCAGAAGGTCTGTGGTCGGAGTGTTGGTTTGAACAAGATACCAACCATGGGCAGTTAGAAAACTTTTGTCTTCAGTTGATGCCACTGAATCCACAATAAATGAAGTTTAGGCGGGACGTACACAACATTCATCGATTGGGTACAGACTGTCGGGCGGTTGACCTCAATTCAGACGTTGTAGCGAGGCCCGCCAGCCTAATTTTTAGACCACACATCATCCAAACTTAAAGTATTGTGGTAAAAGGAAAGTTTCGGTTATATTGACTACGCCAATAAAGCAGAAGCCTTTCTGCTAGACTAAGCTAATCTTCAAAATGAGTCTTGTTCAATCCGCATTTTCCCGGAGATTCTGCGAATGGAACGTAAACCGGAGGGAGCACGACTTGGAGAAATACTGAATGGTGTCTGTATCAGGACAATTACTGTGCACAGTGTTTCCGAAGCTCGGGGAAAGCATGAAGGCGAAACGACGAGGAAGACCAGGAAACGACTAAGAAGTGTAGCACTACATTCGTGAGACGCTCTCCATGGAAAAGGTTATGGCGTAATATAATTTGTGGCTACGCAGGTCATCAAGTTGCAAAGGATGCGTGGCCCTGAATTATGAAAGTGTTGCTTGGAATCAGATACATAGGGACAACGGTATTGGAATGCATGGGCAAGCACTGCAGCAGACTACCTTTGGCGCTCCAGCTCAAAGCAGTATCCATGAAGCGAAACACGACAGCGGCAGTTTAAGGGAAAAACACCCGGACAACTTTCCAGTAACCTTATTCATCTAGCTGACGAACCTGGTGCTCACACCATATATATTAATACAACGATATGATCAGGGAGGAAATGTTGAAAACGCTGAAACTGAAGCGATTTGTTTGTTACGACTCTACCCGAAAAAGGATGAATGGCAACCGTGAATCAATGTCGAAACCAAAACACATCTCCTTCGTCACGAAACGGAGAGCAGAGCAACTCACTTGCATGAATACTAGTGCACAACATAGCGTCAACAAGGTCGCTGATCATACGACTTGGACCTCATCGTCTTAAGTAAAATTTGTTTGCACTCAGGAATTTTGGACGCCGAAACTATCGAACGAGCAAGGTCGGTGAGATATGTTTGTACTCCCGCAGGGACCTGCAATGCTTCAGCGGAGGATTCCGAAACATTGAGCACATACTCACCATGGTGCAGTCTGCGAATAAGTCACAATACCACGACTTGTGGCAGGGTTTTATGGTCTACCAATGTCCACCCCAGAGCTTGGCTGCTGGCTGACATTAGCCATGGGAAGGATCCTGCGACGACGGTGCAGTTTTTTTCTTATTGCAGGTGACTTCAATGTTCACGATCTGGAAGTTTTGGCACTTCAAATTCAAGGCCAACAAGCAGGAGTATGTTGCATGTGTTCTGTTCTTTCGCAATAGCAAGATGCCAACCTGATTCCGCGAGAAAATATTTGGCGATTTTAACATTTTGGTTTACCCCGCAAATCGACTTTGACTTCTGCGGGATAATGCGCACAGCCATTAAGTTGATTTCTGCGCATCGTCAGTTGATTGTAGCATTAAAGCAATGTAGGTTAATGTTTATCACTTTTATTCTAAGCGACAGGCACCTGTACATGACCACAAGCTGTTACTCAATTTATGATTCAAGCCAAGCTTCCTCCTTTCAAGTACTTTCAGTGTGTTACATAAAATTAATGAAAGGTTCCACGTTGCTGAGTTACCGTCCACTCCTTGTGTACTGATGGGTTCGGGGTATTACGCTCGTTAAAACAACACCCTTGAGCAGATAGATTGGAAGTAGTATAATTGGGATTTGTAGTCAAAGCCATTGCCCTGAAGTTTAACCGAAATGAAACGAAACTGTGAATGATACAAAATAGTTGCTAATCAAGGCACGATGCCCAGCTGGGAGGGCCGAGTAAGTTAGTTATTCTGAATTAAATAAGTAAATAAATAAACCGTTTATTCACAAATTTATCAAGACACACCAAACCAGGCATGATCAAGGTTTACAGGCAGTTGAGTTTCACAACAATACTTTGGGTTCAATTGTGCGTAGTGCAAACGGTCAATGCACTATAAGTGCAGTGAAACGGTACATGTAGACGGAGAGTATCATATTCTTGTATGTGGCAGGAAAAAGTTGAAATATGACTATACTCGACTTGCCAGTATGGAGTTGTGGGCAGTGACTAGATTCAGTGGCTAGTCACATCCGCCACGTCGCCGTGTTGTTAAACAGATATTTGTCGCTTTTTATGGCAAGTACGCTTGCCAGGCGAAAATCCACCACGTTCTGCAACACTGCCGTAAAGCATTTTGAACATTAACGTATAACTGGCAAAGCCGCTTGACGACTGATTTCATATTCGGTTATTCGCAGTAAAATGGTTCCCCATTTCCTAAGTTGGCTGGACAGTATCTTGATCAGGGCCGCCATAATTGTTGAGGCTGGTTGAGGATGGGAACATCACGAATAGTCGTCTTATTGTGTGTCCAGGTGAGCAAAGTTTCAAATTTTCTGCTGTCTGGATATTTCAGATGTATACTTTTCGACAGTGTGAAGACTTGTCCAGTTCTTCATGCTGGACAACGGTTGTGCTGGTGATTACAGTTGAGTCCTTTTGGTATACAGCCATGCTCCATGTAGTTCCTTGTCGGTTATTACGTCCGTCTTGGGCGAAAACTGTTCCTCAGTCCAATCCCAGATCATCAAGTAGTGCCGGACCTCGGAGAAAAGGGAAAGTGAGGGACAACCGCTGGATTGCTAGTTGCTATTAAGAAGCTCGATAGTAATACTCGAGAAAGCTCAGTGAATCGAAACCGCGACGGATTTAAACGTAATGGTTGAGTCTGTGTGAAAAAGACCTCATGGGAAACCCATGGTTGGTTTACAACTTATGGCGTTTGCCGTCAGATGGACATAAGTATTGACAAGGCTTCAGACGATTACGATGAAAATGTGTACAAGTGAACAATGACATGATGAATGCAGCTTGATTTTCAGCTGCTATGGTAGGAGGATGGTAGAAAGAAGTACCCAAGTCCACTGAACTGCGGTCAGTTAATGTTAGGCGATTTATGTGAAAGAACCTTCTTAAGTGCTGAGTTGCTGCTGTTCACTGCAGTGTTCTACGACCTTCGGCGTACATTGGCATTATAAGTGAGTAATCCACAGTATGTGGCCAGCACAACCGTCTAGAACCGTGCTGATAGTTTCTGGTGTGGACAAGTTGGTACTTAGATAAATTGGACGAGTATGGCTGATGAAGTGGACCGTGTACATGAAGAAACTACTAGACTTCAACGAATGAAGCCAACGGCAGCAGGCTTCCGTTTACAAATTGCCGAGCATGTAAATCCCCATTAGTTAGAAACCCTGCAAAATGCTGATTCGCGAGATGTTACGATCAAGCCACCAAATCGTGATTCGTGCACTGACATTTCCTTTAATTATCTGCTAATTTTCTTCAATTATGTCACCTTAAAATGCAGAACATATGCTATGTTAATGTTATCATTAGCAAGGTCGTTCTGCCAAAGTGACAACCAAAGTCTAAGTGTTAATTACAACTAAATCTTATAGTGATGAAGAATTTTGCTTTTTAAACTAATCCTTGAGGATGCAAATTTTCTTCGCTAGAGAAACATAATGGAAGTCAAGTTGGAACGCTGATAAAGCGACTGACATGTTGCTCTGTCGTGCAACTGTTGGTTTCGCCGAATTTGGCTGATTGATTGCCTTCTCTAGGCACAATTTACTGACAGAAGAGCAGACAACTACCCATGAGGACACAAATTGACCTGATGTCTGAGAGGACATCATCCCATGGTTTGTGACTGTGATGGCGTGCGTAGAATATGTGCCTACGTTTTATCACTTTCGGGTAACACAGGCAGTATCAAAGAAAATGTTAACAATAGCTCTAGTCACAGAAAATAAATTCCGGGGTGAATTCTGATATAATCACTTACTGATTGTGCGCTAAGGAACGATTGTTATGGTTGTCTAAGACTACTTTCAAATCTCGTGCGCCGCAATACATTCTGAGCACCACTGAAACATTGCCGTTCCGCCTTCTTCGCACGTTCGGCGGTTATACGAGTTATTTGAAATTTTCATATGTACTAACCAGTTTGATTGAAGACTCAGTTTGTACAGTAGGCACCTTTGTATGCGCCCTCAACGAAGAACGAAAAGAGATTTCGTTTATGACTTGGGGAAATCCGCTGGGTTTGGTGCTCAGTAGAAGCTCAATTGAAAGACGCTGTGTATCTATCAATGCACATTTTAGCTTAATAACATCGCAGTGAATTTTCATTATGCATAGTTTTCTATTTCATTTTCAATACACTGGACACGCCTGGGGGAAGGCATGTGACATACAAGAAAATCCACAGAACACAAGTTTTATACCATTGCAGTGACCGCAGCCTCACGGAACATGTGCACTTAAACCCAGCATGCGATGTAAATTGTAAGCACCCTGACACATTTGATTTTCTGTGAGAGTAAGAAGCGTTAATTCTAATGTTATGCTTCGAATCATTTGTTCCTCAGCTTTGCCTTCGGATAACTTGGTGAGCCACAAACATCCACATGATAAGCGATTTTAGTGCTTTGGAAGGCTTCACTTGCAACAGCATTTTGATATCTATCTTCTGTAATATGAATAAGACACTGTGGTAGTAATATTTACGATTCTACTCCCGAATAATCCTACGAATTCGTTTGAGCCATTAAACGAGTTTGGCCATGTAGTCTGTGATGCGAACCATCAGAGAAACTTAATTCTCCTGGAACGTTATTATGTTGTCTCTACCGGAAACTATTGGGTGAGTGTTAACCATCTGTCAGATTAGTCCAACTTTACTACTCGCGCTATCCGTTTATTTGGTATGGTTTATCAGGCAGCAGATCCAACTAAATGTTTGGATCGCCAATGTAATACTAAGTCTAGCACACATACATTGTGCACTTGAAACGCTGGGATTGATACTACGGTACACATAAAACACGGAGACCGTTGCGAATATCACAATTGGCCTATGGGGCGAGATTTTCGAGTGTGCGTAAGGGGAATATTCCATACAAGGTTTATATCACCAAGTAACGTTTGCTTCCTCTTCCTTATATGCCATGATCCTACATTTGACTCTGTATACTGCCAAGCACGTAACTCTTATGTCACAGAACAGTTTAGGTATGGCAAATGGACTCTCATGTAAGCATTCAGTTTTGTTTAGTCATCCTTTTATACCAGCTTACACCATTAGCAATTTGTCACCGAATGGAAAGCAGAAGCAATTAGATTCCACAAACTCATGCTTTTCAACCTTCTGGATAACACACTTTCCCCGACTTAATGCCCTAGTTAAGAGGCACATTTTTAGTTACTAACGTTTTCTCATTTCTATGCTTTCATACCCATCAACACTTAAACCTACATTTACTGGAGCTTAATATACGGCTTTTAGTGCTAAAGGTAATCGGAGGGAGAATCGACTTTCTGTTGCTTCTCAGGAGTGTGTTATGAACGGGTGTGAAAAACAAAACTGTATCCTCGAGAGTTGACACATGGCAACTTATTGAGCTCTTGACCATAGACATCACTACGGATAGCATTGCGTAATTAAACACCATCCACTAGCTACATATATGTACGAGTTCCTGTGTAAATATTATACTGTAACCATCATAGGCACATTCGCTTGTTAAAGAGAGTAACTGACAAACTTGATATTACTTTTTAGTAAAGATGCGAAGTGACTAACGGCCACAGCTGACGGAGTACAGGTAAGCAAGAGCAGAGTAGATTAGGTGCACAACGTTCATTGGGAAGGAACGGTTGATCATGCACAATGAACAATGAGTTATCACGAATAAAAGGTATGTGCTTGACAAGTCCCATAGGATGTTTAGAGTGACAATTAAAATTGAAAAGATCAACGGATAAGTAAATCGTCATTTTAGGTATCTAAGGATTTAAATGCATTGCCGCATAACTATAGTTTAAATGGGAATGTGCACACAGAAAATAGGATACAGAGCATTTATAGTTCAGTAAATCCGTAAGAAATAGAAAAGGAAACGACAACACTCATTCGTGCGTTGCATCATTTGACTTATGTGACATTTTAATCCAGTTTAAACACATCCATTCTGTTCACATGGACACTTCGGCATGTGTCCTCACCGCCACGTTGCGGAGAGTGCCGTTAAGCACATGCTTTGGTTTACGTTACTTCGTCCTCCAAGTGGAACGGACTATATCAACTAATGCAATTTGAAAAGCGTTTCGTCAAGGTGTTTTCTGAATAGCGTTAATGTAGGAGCAAGGATAACGTAATTCGCAAGGGCATTCCAGGCACGGGACACATGGAGAGAGAAAAGGTTTCGTAGACAATCAAGTCGACGTTAGTGCGTAGACAGTATGAGCTGATGGTTTCTCAAGTTGGTATTTTGCCTCAGCTACAACAGATTGCGACATGCTTAAACTGCATTTGTCAGTACTAATTAAACCATGATTAGTTCTCCACGCTGAAGTCGATTTTCACCACTGTACAATCTCAGGAACTACAGTCTGTGTTGGTAGGAGAGATGAAACAATCCTCTAACGAGTTTGGTTGCTCTATGTTGTGGCGCTTCAAGTGCGTCGACATCGCGCTTGCGCCAGGGACGCCAGGACTCGATCGCATATTCCAGGTGGGACCACATGTAGGCGTTCAGCATTTGCGGAAAGATTGATGGCTCGAAATTTCCGAAAGCCGTCCGTAGAAGTCCATGGTATTGACTTTGTCTTTCTGATGACTTTCAGCCTGTGTTGAGCAGCCAAGTTAGCTCTGCATAATCACTCCGAGATCGCTTTCCTGGGAAGCAGGTTGCAACTACTGGTTCCTAAGTAGGTATTCATGCGTAAGCTGATGACGTATGCCCACGAGTTTGCACTTGGCCATGTAGAACTAAAGCAGTTTATCGGATGATCACTTATAAGCCCTGTCGAGAACGCTCTGCAATGCCACGTAAGTATCCGCTGTCCTGATGTCATGCCATATTTTGACACCATCTGCAAATAGTAAGCAATTCAACTGCAATGTACTGGCAAGATCGTTAATAATTGCTAAGAATAAACGTGACTCCAGTACCGCTTCTTAGGGTATGCTACCTTGGATGTTAATTGGGTCGGAAATGGAGCTACAGACTCCCGAATTCAGCTGACCTTGAATGAGGTAGTTGCCGGTCCAACCGAGCACAGGGTCACCGATTCCGTAGCTTTGAAGTTTGTAAGAAATAATACGGTGGTCCAAATGATTGAACGCATTCGAGGAGTCCAGGTAGACGACGTTGATTTCCACTCTCACATCGGCCGATTCCGTCCAGCTTGCTCGGGTTAGTAGCGAGTTTGTAGTGCAAGACATATTTCGGCGACATCCGTGCTGCTGTGACAATAAGATGTTGATTTCAAAGTATCGCATGAGCGCCTCTAAAATTATACCTTCCATTACTTGGGACAACACTCGGCGTAGAATGAGTGGACGGTAGTTCGAGGGATCCGCACTATTACCACTGATATAAATATGAGTGACTAGTCCATGTTTATAGGTTGTGAACACCTGCAGTTCTTCAGGCAATCGTTGAAAGAATCGAGCTAATGTTTCGGCTTGGTTCATGACCGCTGTCTTCAATGCCTTTGGTTTGATGTTATCCACGCCAGGTGAGTTGTGCACGGACAAAACATTATCATATTAGCTGTCCTGGACGATACGTGGTTTAATCCTGGTGGCGATAGAAGCTGTTTAAAAACGGGTGAAATAATGAATCACACTTGAAAGTGTGGAGGAAGTGTTGGCGATGCACGTTAGCCACATCGTGGGTAGTTTGCACCAGCCCATCTGTTGCACGTAAAATTGAGATCCCGCACTGTACCATCCGGAGCTTATTGACGAGTCTATACAGCTACTTGGGATTTGTACTGCATTTCAGTTGGTGCTGGACTTTCCCTTTGCGGATTTACTTGACATGGTGGTTTCGTTGATTTGCGCAAGCATCCCCGTTCAGATTACTTAGACAGACGTTGTAAGCGCACCAGGTGTGACCGGTCAGTATCACTCCCACCATCGTCTACCAGTCCACTGCTAAACCATGCTCACCTCACCACAGTTTCCCAACACGCTTGTCGATAATTCGCTATTAACGTCTCTGGATTTGAGTTCAGAGATGTTTGGAAACAATCGGTTGGTATAGTTGTTGAGCAACGCATTGTTTTTGACACGAAAGTTTTGTCAGACCAAGTGAATATGTGTGCAATTGGAGTGGCACTTTATAGCGATGTTGCCAATCATTAACTAGGAGCGCTTGGGTGTCGTGTTGATGCTGTGGGCTAAAACTCAGAGTAAGACGTCGTCATTCGGCTAAGTGTTATCTGATGAGAGAAAGCGGGGACAGCGTCGTTATTCATAGCACGTGGTGTAATGTCAGATGAATAGTTTACCGGGCACTCAAAGAAGACGGAGCGCATAATGCGCCTAAACCTTTTCTTCTCATTTCCTCTGTGTTGAAATATGCACATGGGCAAAGTAATAGGACATGGGAAGACATCGACCTTTCACAGCTTGAAGAAATGTCAGATGCTTGCAAAATGCGCTAATGGGCTTAAGCATTTGGTCTGCCTGCTATGTCGATCGATAACCGGGGAAGAACGTGGTTCCATAGACGACTCACAGTCCTGATCGGTGGCGTAGTAAACATGCTCACCTCTGCCATAGAGTTTCACTTTGTCCTCTTCACCTAGCGCAGTCATCATACACCCATTCGAATCGGATTAACTCCGCGTGTTCAGTGGGCATATTTTTACCAACCTATTTCCGACGAAAGATGATTTGTGCTACCCAAGTTGTTTTAGCGCGCTTCGTGCTTCTATCCAGACGCGCTACTGTGTAATTTTTAACAGTTTTCACTTCTGCGATACTGTGCTCGATCAAGGATACTCCGCGCCATCTGGTGGTTCTAGAATTGCATCCATAGGATCGTTTCTAACGAAGCTACGATACAATCTGTGGTATTAATGGCATTCGCCCATCCCCCGCATTTTCCACTGTATTTCACGCAATACAAGCCAATACCAATGGCTTAGTCCCACAGGAACTAGTGTGGATCAATTAGCTAGCTAACCTCCGTGTACGTGTGCCCTCGTCCTGCACACTCGCCCACCGTAAGCGACCTCGAGAGTGCGACCAGGACAAAGAACGCGAGTGTCACTCGCCCTCTACGCCACGTGACCAGACAAGGGAAGTTTTCGTTTGCAACAACGGCCCTAAATGGAATTGATTTCACCTAGCCGCAAATGTGGCAAGCAGAGGTGTATACGCCCAGTTTAACGAGACATTATTCGTGAATTTTGTGGCCTTATGTTACACCCCCTCTGTGCTGGTTTAAACCAACTACAATACAAGAGACAAATCAACCTGACTGATTCGCTCTGCTTTTGCTAAACATGCAGAGCAATGCCAATAGTCAAACGTATAATATCGCTAGTAAAAAATGTGAAAACTGATTGAAACAGTCCAGCAGATGATGAGCTGCAGAGCCTTGCCATTAGAATCTAACAACACCGATCTTGATCTACAAGAAATTCTTTAGATATCTGTCCTTAAGCCGAAGGCAGTCTAGAGCCTAATAAAATAAGCATCGATCGTCTCGATAAAAACTCCCAAAGAAACACAGGTAGGTCCATTTTCTAGACTAAACACGAGCGATGCGACGCCGTTTTCACAACCTTCTTTAGTGCGCGCCAAGCAATCCAAGTTACTAGACATAACACACCAAACGACATTCGTTAAACCGAACCACCGTATGTTATAAGTCATGTGCACTAAGGTTCCTGAGTCCCGCTCTGGCACAATAAAGGGCAAGTTGGTGGAGGATCGCAACTAGCAGCATTCCATCTGCGTTGCGATTGGTATTCGCTTTGACCCATCTGGGCTACTACGGTAGCATGTCACCTAACTTCAGTGCACTGCGGCCAACACCGATTTCTTCGAGTCTACTTGAATTCAACTGAGGAGACAGCGGTAGTCCTACTCTCAGCAGTCCATCTTCGCAATTCATCTAGTGGGGTACGCATACTACCTGATATTCATTGGAAAAGACTTGCAAAGGAAAACGAAAACCACTGCGGCCCTTCTAAGAACGAAAGCAGCAACTCGTATTTGTTCATAGTGTTCCGGAACTACTGGGCTCGCCTGAGCACGAATAGGAAAAATATGACCGACAGCAGTGGTGCTACCTCAGCGAAGCGCTCTTTCTGGATCACGTTATCGTTAAAGCACTAACAAGAATTCCATCATCACCAACCTACAAGTGCTGTGGTCCAAAAATTGAAAGTCCTGCTACACTCCGATGGAATGACAGAAGTCCTACTGGGCAGCTGGTTGAAGCATCGCTCCAGGTTGCCTATCGAGATTAGGCTAAAGATAGAAGAAGCACGGCCACTAGTTGTCAACACTTCATTGGAACATACGACCCCAGTAAAACATTCAACTCAACAATCCTGCAGATTAGTAAATAACATGGCATTAGCAAAACCTAGCGGGACAGGGAGACACACGAGAGAACATTTCGATCTGAGAAGCTGCATGCTACTATGCAGCCAACCTGAAATTCAAGAACCAATGACTTATGCAAAATCAATTAGCGGCCGGCCGCCGAACGGTCTGCTTAAAATTAAACACGTATATGTTGTTCCCTCACACACTTCTAACATCACAACACTATCATGTTGGTATACTAGAGCTCAAGGTCTTCTTACTTAGCTGGCCGAACTTAGACTACGCCAGGCGTCACAACCGCGCGATCTCCTTATGATTACTGATATCTGGTTAATCCTTGAGACAGCAGGTCCCGAATTCAATTTACCTGGTATGCTACTACTTCGGAATGGCAGAACTAGAAGATGTGGTGGCGTAATTTTGTACAACAAGGCTAACTTTTGATGTGAACTTATTGACCACATAGAGATCCGTGTCCCAGATTCGCTTTGGTGCAGGCTATGATTGCGGAACAAAGGCACATTTCTTGTAGCTGTGAATTCCCGTCTACCAAACTCTACGACTGCAATGGACTACAAACTAAACCAAGTTCCTCAGTTTGCTTTGAGCAATACACACAGTCACATTCTCATCGCAGGTGACTTTAATGTGCAAGATCTGGGAATAGCGGCGTCCGATAGCATATAGTTCAAAACCTGTTTACAAGAGATACCTTCAAACTACCCTCTGTACAACCACATAACCTCTTTCACGCTATTTCTTACTGTTAAAAAGTCATCGATACTTGACCTGCTCACCAACGAAGAAATCATGATAGACGAAATAATTACAAGCACACAACTTGGTCGCAGTGACTAAGTGACTCCATTGTTTAACTATGTATGTTTTGCGGAATATCCTGGAGAAAAGGAGGAGAAAATGTACACAGCCGCGCACTACTATGGGTGATCCTCGCATGTTAAAGAGGTATCTTAGACCTACTTAACAGAATGCCCCCCAGAAATTGCTTGGGACATTTTCACAAAGACATTTACCACATTAGTAACGCACGCGTCTGAGCGGAAATCCTTCCATCGTCAAAGGAGAAGTCATTTATGAGGAGCAAAACACGCTAATGCATGTTTTTGAGGGACTTAGCATGGAGAGATTACAAGGACTCCCCGAATTCCGAAACCTGGACTGCCTGCGTGGCACAGCAGAAATTTTGCGTAAGTTTGATCCGTGAGGCCAAGGTGATGCATCAGCAGGAGTTAATAAGGAGATCCTGCACGAACCGCAGCTCTTATACAGACATGTTAATAGCCTTTGTAAAATACAGCCTAGAATTCTAGCACTAGTAACGACTGACGGGTGCACGCCATCAGCAACGGAAGCAGCCGGTCACTTACGGTTCTATAAAGCACAAACGTTCCAGAGTAATGAGACCAAAGGTTATCCCTTTTTCATTTTGCTCACCATCAGCCTTATGCAGTATTGCTTTTACTTCAGAAAGTGTGCTAAAGACACCGTAGTCCCTACGTATCCACAGCTATCCTAGTGTTGATAATATTCGACCGAGGGCTTTACAGACAGCAGCCAGTGATTTGGCGGAACCTCTATGTTCTATCAGGGTTGTGTGGAGGAGAACTCTATTCCAACAATATGAAAGCGAGGGTTCATCACGCTTATTCATAAGAGAGGTAGTCGCACTGACCCAACTAATTACCGTCCTATAACGCTACTCCCTTTGCTTTCCAATGTTATGAAATCCATTACGGCTGATACACTCTTGCAATATCTAGAAAATTACAAACTGATGGCACAACAGCAATGTGGTTTCCGACAAAAGCGCACATGCACGGCGGACCTGATAATTGCATGCAATAGCTGGACGGAAACAGGTGATGTTGGAGCAAGAGTTGATGTCATTTAGCTGGAATTCCCAAAACGTTTAATGGGTTAGACCACCGAAGTCCCCTCCAGAAAATTCAATTTTATGGCACTGGTAACCAACGGCTGCGTTGGATAAGCAATTTCCTGCACGAACGTCGGTTGAAAGTGAGAGTAGGAGAATCCCTGCACGACTCAATTGAAGTATAGTGCGGCCTTTCCTAAGGCTCGGTGCCCGGGCGGCGTCTATGCTTGATTTTCATAAACGATCTGATGAGGGACATTACTTGGTTTTTCTATTCTTCGAGGTTGACATCGATTGATAGCAAGCGGTCAAAGAACCGCACAACCACGAAAAGCGCCAGCGTGCCCTCAACATGATTTCAAACTGGTCAGTTCTCAATACACTACGGTTCAATGTGGAAAAATATCACGCTATTCATTTGTGCCATTTGCATGGCTGCATGTATAGGCTTTAGTCCCATATATTGCAAACAAATTCCCAATAACCTGACCTTGGTGTGCTCATTCATAGTGACTTTAACTGTTTAAAACAGTCAGAGGCAGCTGCGAAGAGAGCCAACCAGTATGTCGGGTTGCTGCGGAGAACATTCGAAAGTTTCGACCCATCCATCTTCCCTGTGATGCACAATTCTCACGTGCACCCTCATTTCGAATACAGCATCCAGGCTTGACAACCCTGGTTGAAGCGCTACTTAGAAGTGCTAGAGCTACCACAACGCAGAGCCACAAAGAATGTGAAGGGCCTACAAATCCGCTCTACCATCGAAGGCTGAGGTTACTTGGAGTTTTCAGTGACTGTTACCGAAGGCTGCGCAGCGGTCTCAAAGTAGTCTACCAAATATTGTGTGACCTTAATCACGTATGCCGTCACTTACAGAAATTTAGCCAAAAAACAAATCTCAGAAGTAACCCAATGAAATTTTGTGCATAGTTTAGTCACCTGGAAGGCAGGCAAAATGATTTTTCTCTTCAAGATTGCCAGCCTTGGAACTCTCTCGCCAACTTCGTTGTTTCCTTCTCCACCTTGGATATTTTCAAAAGGCGATTCGCTATAACCGTTGGTCCCAATCACTTCGCTCCATAAAATGTGCAACTTTGGAATATATTAATTATCCCTCCAAACCCGATTAACATGTTACAGAAACCTTAAGATGCGGGACAGAAATGAGTATTCTCGTTTGTACTTTTATCATGGAGTACAACAACTATAACTGTCCCCGTTTTCGTCATAGTTCGCATACAATTCCAAAGTACACTACTACTTTTTAGCAGTCAATCTGCTGGATAAACGCTTAAACAGACAACTTAGCTATATTTTGATAATTGTATTGTTTTCCCCACCAAACTGCTGGACTTGTCAAGCAACTATTTATTACCCAACATAAATCATTGTTCATTGTTAGAATGGCAAGTGTATGTTGGGTTCCCGAGTTCACGGACATCAGTGAGCAGTCAGCAATGAGTACTTTGGGTCCTGCAATACAAGAAGTGTATATCAGGCTAACAAATCTTTTCTTTATTTTATATTCACGCAAGATGAAACATAAGTGATAAGAGTTTGAAAACGAATGCTGAGGAGGCTAATTTGTGGTTGACGAGGAGGTCACTGTAATGCGTCGATGTAAGCAGGCATGCAAGTGCAATTACCGAGTCCATTGGGGACATACACATCGGTAGGCTGATACTAAACTCACTTCCGATGAATCGGCTGAACATGTTGGGTTTGGGTAGAAGCGGATTTTGATCAAATCTTGCACGCAGACAATGGATCTGCTCGAGAGTTCGTGCCGTACGCCATCGCTGCTGGTGTGTATTAACCGATGGCGCTGCAAACGTGTGAGAGAGTAGAGGAAATATTAGTACTATAGAGATACGTTTCGCCAGCCGGACGCTGACACACATCGTTGGTTTTTCATAAGAATGTGTGCGAGTGCCTGTCTGTAGTCTCAAATCAAACTACTGAATCAAGATATAAACAGCTTACTTTCTATAAAGCCAGGAATTCCTCCTATTCGAAACAGCAGATTAACTCATAGTGACTGCGAGGATACGGCGATTGCACCTCATATTCTTCTACACACACGATTGACGTGCTTGACGTGCTTTATGACCTACCGTATTATACATCTCGGTGATTTCTTCATGCAGTGGCCAATGCTACACTACCAAGCAGACCGATCGCACTTTGTGAGGTGTTTAGTCAGCGGTGGTTACACCGAAGGTAAGAGAGATTCGTGCGGTCCAACTCGAAGGGGCGGTGTCGTTAGTCGAATATATGCCGTACGCTCGTCTATTTGCGCAATTTGTCCGCGTCCGGTCGAGTTAGCATTGGACAATGAGGGGTGGTAGGGGCATGCGTTGGTTCACGAAACCTGTGTGAAGTCAGTACAGTCTCAGAATCAAGCCGAACACAGATGCTTCCGTGGACATGTCCGGAATAGGGGACTATCAATCCCCTTGTGAATGAAGTCTAAGCAGCTTTAACCAGAAAATGAGATATTCCTTTGAGGCTTGGGTACGGATACGACACGGAGTACCGGAGGACCAGAGGACTAATGTTGGCTTCGTGATAAAAAACGTTTTTTAATAGACCAATTACTTACCTCATTTTGATGCTATCTCAAGATATTGCGACCAGGCTTTCTCTCTCGCTACCAAAGTTCATAGGGATGCTGTATTTAGGATCTTATCTGTAACAAACAACGCTAAAGCGTATAGGGCGAAAACAGTAGACCATCATCACTCGTCAAAAAGCTAGGACCAACAATCACCCGACCATCCAGCTCACCAAGCAAGTTCCAATAATAACGTCCTGCCAGTCGTGTGCACGAATGTTCGTGAATCCACCACCATCACATTGTGGGTAAGTTGTCTGACGACCAAAACTAGTGAAACAAGCGGTGCATTTTGCTGAACATAAACAAACCCACAAACCTAGTGAGAATTACTAGTCACCCAAACTCTACACACCATGGCGAACTCAGAATAATTAGGGTAACACTGGAATTAGCCATTGATGTAGAAGGCGTTTTACTCTCTGCAACTGTAGGAAAACGCGGGTCCTGTGGGGTGCACATCTCTCATTATGTCCCTTGGAGCAGGCAACAATCATAAAGAAAATCACAGCAGGACAAAGCAAGGTGGATTTTCTAAGCCAAATCTTTATTTCTGGCATACAAGTTTCCTTCCCACGGTAGCATTGAGGCCGCTAAGCACAATTTGAAATAGTGACTGTTCGTTCGTAAAACAATTTCTTTCAAAGACTTTGTGGTGCGATCGCTCGATTTGCTACATCTCTCACTAAAACTTACAGGAAGCTGTTCAAGAATTTTAAAACTGCTTCAGTCAGAGCAGACAGAAACAGAAGTATTATAACGTGTACGGTGACAACGAAGAAGCATTCTGTCCGTACTTTGCTTAAAAGCTGCTGAAGCCTTGCAAAGTGCCGGCATGAGCCTTACTGAAAAACCAAACATCAAAGCGATTACACTAGCGTTTCAATTTACCGCTCGATCACGCGATTCCGCAGTATGTCCGGACGACGAATGGGAGGTATTCTGGCCAAATCAAGCTGCGAACGATGTATCATCAACCCAAGAAGATTACGAAGAACGGTTACCATCCGCCGGTCGACATTCTCCCAAACTTGACTCCTTTAGGTTCATGTGGTTTCCTAGAGACCGGAAATCTACCCTGCATTTTTACCAATGTTCAAGGCCTTTCATTAAGCTGGCTGAGCTACAATATCACAAGTTTCTAAGCCATGAGATATCATCGGTCTCACGGAGACACGTTTGCACACTGGAATGACTGACGCGAAAGTCTCGCTGCCGGGCATGTCACTCATACGAAAAGACAGGCTTACGAAAGAGGGAGGAGTAATTTTTTATTACTAAAGTGACCTACAGTGCGAGCATGTGGTGAATTCAAACACACCGTTCAACGATTAGCTTTGGCGCCGCCTGCAATCACATGACAGTAACACCTGCCGTATGGCTTTGGTGTACCGTCCCCAAAACTCTACATCGGAAATGGACTACCAACTTGCGAACGCTTTAAAATGTATTATTAAGCGAGAGAACGCCCACATTTTTATCATGGGTGAGTTCAACGTACACCGTTTAGAATTGCCTACAATATTTGGAGAGATCTTTAGAGCTGATCTGCAGAAACACATAACCAGTGTTTCATTTTACAAGTACGTCATATTTTCTACCCGTTTCAGAACCGGTAAAAGACAATCTTTGCTGGATCTTGTGTTCACCTATCAGGAACATATGGTTGATGTACTGGCTGTTGACTGCCCTTTGGGTCTGAGTGATTAAGCAGTCTTCAGTCTCGACTTCAGCTGCCATGCGGACTATCGTCACCAAAACCCTGAGCTGGTACGCACCATTACACGCTACGACGGCTTAGCCCAGCTCGTCAGTGTCACAACCTGGTCGTTCCAGGTTGAAGGCCACCTGGAAGTCGCTTGGCTTGAACTGGTCAGTAAATGCAATCAACTGATTACACATGCCTCAAAGACTAGTGTTTGCAATGGGCCTAAAACCTTTTTTATAGCAAACAGCAGAAATCAGAAATGATGACTGTACGCAATACAGCCTGGAGAGAGTACAGATGACCAACACCAGATAATTTTGATGATTACGTAGCCCATCTCAACCTCAGCACTCAATTGCTCAGAGATAACAAAATCGCGTATCAGCAGAAAATGGCGAAAACTTTCAGCGTCAACAGTAAACTGTTGTGCAAATATGTCAACGGCCTTTGTAAGGTGCGGCAGAGAATTCCTGCACTCCGGACGACTGATGGTCCAACTAGAACAGGTATATAAGCAGCTACCGCGTTGCGGACACAATATGCTCACAAATTTCAGACGGTCTTACAATCAGGCAATCTTCCAACTTTTGTTTTCCAGCATCCAATGCTCACCCACATCACTAGTACCGTTGAACATATATTGGAGAAGTTGACGTCTCTGCACAACCATTGCTTCTAGGCAGCTGAAAATATTTGCACAGAGGCACTGGGAGCAGCAGCAAGACAACTGGCAAAACCTTTGGCGCAGTTCTTTCAGCGCTGCTTAGATCAGAACCAGGTTCCTGCAATGTGGAAGCTTAGAATAATAACGCCGTGTCACAGAGGCGGAAGTCGATCTGGGCACTCAAAAGAACGTCCAATATCTCTTCCCCTGTATTGTCCAAGTTAGTAGAATCCATCGCTGTCGATCCGTTGGTGTGTTATCTGGAAAATACTAATATTATTGCTACCGAAAAACTTGGTGTTCGTTGACAGCGATCGTGCACAAGAATTCATTAATTGCACTGATTAGGTAGAAAGGACGTTGAGGTAATCAATTTGGATTTGTCGATATTATTCAATCGTTTAGATCATCGATCTTTTTTCCAAGCTTCAATATCAGGAGGTCGGAGATTCTCTTTGAGTTGGATTGCCAAGTTTCTCCTTCAACAAAAATTAATGATCAGACTACGTAGTTTTTTACCTGATCATATACCCGTCGAGACTTGTTTGCGTCACTGCTCAGTACTGCAGTCACGATTGTTTTAGCATTCACTACTGAACGTGCACGGACAATCGCTTTCAATTTCCCACTGCTTTTTTAACGATATCAACATGTGACGACGGATTCAGGCGGATGCCTCTGTGTGGGCTGTGTAGGTTACATCAGTGGTCAGACCAAAATTTGTTACAGTTCAACGTGAGCGAATGCAAAACCCTCTCCATACGACACCAGAATACCTATTCCAACAGTCTAGGAATGTAACTGCGGCAGGGATCATCCGCCGAACGTGATCTTGTCGTCTGCTTCTGGATAATTTGCGTTTTTACATGCAATCCGAATAGGAATGAAAGACTGGTGACTAACACATCGGCCCGTTACGACAGACGTTCGGAGAAATAGACACCTATATTATCAGGCATACTCAATGGGTATGTTCGCTCCCTTGTCGAGCACGCATTTCAAGTCTGCGACCAATGACTAAAGCACGACTTTCATGCACTCGGACTTCCAACTACGCCATTGGAATGTGTCACCTTCCATACAAGCAGAAGCTGAAAATTTTTGGACTATTCATCGGGTGGTATCGCCGACTATGACGCAACTTGATTATGGCGTATTTGATTTTACACAATCCAAATCGAGTGTGCCCATCTTTACAGCAACTCAGAAGTAACCCAAATCTGAGTGTAAACTCGCTGAAAGTAGCAAAACTGTGCAGCCCTCTTAAGTACCGTAGAAATTTCTTTTCTGTTTGCGTGTGTCGACCATGGAACGATCATGCCGAATCACTTGTTTGTGCCCCTACAATAGTCATATTTAAAAGTCCGTTGGATGATACACTCCGCCACTTGCGTCTTATTACTCAATATCCTAGTCCTGGGAAATGTCTTGGATTTATTTTTTTGCCGCTTGTAGCTATGGAAATACTCGGGGTGCAGTGCTACTGTATTAAAGAAGATAACACCATGCTCTTGACAGTAAAACCACCAACTGCTTTTATCATTAACGACTTTCGATAACCCACCAGACCACCCAAAGTGGTTTGTGAACCAGTATTTCTTGACCCGAGTAAATTCCTTGCTCATTGTCCATTGATTGGACAAAATAAGAGCTGAAATTTCGAAAGATCACATGGTGCATCGAAGTAGCTTCCTTCAGGCCGGACGATAAAAGTGAAAAGTTGCTGCGACGTGAACCACGGACACTTAATCGTTTAGTTAGTTCAGTTGTCCAGTAAAGGCCGTATAAAACTTAAAGTCTTTTTAAATGGTAGTTCTGTCATTCTGATGCCTCAGCTCTTCGAGGAATTTTCACAGCTGGAGTGATAGCGCAAAGTCTGCAGTCAGCCTGAATTACCACCGAATCTTGAGAATGGTGCATCTTGCTTGTAATATTCCACGAACGAGTATAGATTCAGGTTGGTGGGCAAAGAATGATACTGCTGAATCGATGCAGACGCCAACCACATTATAAAACAGGTCCGCTGCTTGTTTGGACTTGTAGAGAAAAAGCAGTTTCACAATTGCATCGATCGAACTAGGTCCTTGAATGAGTTCCAATTTAGTTTGCCAAAACCGATAGTGTGTTGGGTGTTGTACATCGGCCATACGTATTCTTCTGCAGCATTTGACCACCTTATGATCCTACGCACCAAGAACTTTTTATATTAATAGCAGTTATGGCCTAGGAAAATGTGAGATCGAGAGTACATTCATCTCTTGTCGATTGGAAGGTGTGTTGATGCTAGCCCTTCATTAGAACACAGGGAAGATTTTTGTTTGATTTTCGCGTGATAATTTCCCCTTGACCGTGTAATCGATGGCAGATTGCGATCCACTCCGATAATCTTATACTTATACGGCAGGCTAGCGGCGCATACAAATGCAGAGGTCAAAATCGCCAAGTTTTCATTACTGTAGTTTTGCAAGTTGTATGGATATCCCACAAGTACCTATGTTGACACAACGCATCATAAGCCAGAGTGATTCCTGGACTTTGTTCAGCGCTTGGTTCTCAAAGTTGATTTTGTGAGTGGTTTTCATATAAATTACGCAGCCAACAGCTCCACGACAGTGCCAATTTCACATTAAATTGTCGTATTCGCAAAATTGTTAAATGATTGTCAGATATATCGTCATGGTACTATGATTCATCTATAAAGATGGTATCAGGATTATTTTCAACACGCTCGAAATTTATAGTCTCTGTTTCCCACCACGCATTGTAACGCAATTTCATCTGCCGTACTTGTTATGATTACGTTTTTGCCCAACAAGGCTCATCAGTATGATGCCAACTGGTTTACTTGAGTGATTCACTAATACATTTCGTAGTAGACATTTTAGTTTTTTATCCATTAACTTCATATAATTGTCCATTCACAGTGGTAGCGTTACCTGTTGAAAATGAATCAATACAAGTACATAAAACCTAGTTGGACTTGACCTCTACCCGGCTTGATACTATTGGACGTATTTCGCAAATCTCAGAATGAAGAGATGGAGTTTTTAACAAAAATGTTGAAGTAGTTGTGAGAATTGAGGAATATTGTTTACGCTGGTTTGTACACTTTGGGGATTGAAGGCGTCTGTCTGGGTGCAGGTCACAATTTGTTGAAACAAGATGTTTATTGCCACTAACCTTGAAAAGTGATTGGAAGGTTGCCAAAGCGGAGGGAGTTGTGACTGTGTATGGCTTTCTAGAAAATGGTTGGCGGAAATGAGCCCTTAATTGGTATAATGGTTTATGAGAGCGTGAAATGCAAAAGGAGGGTTTCTTTCGATTT
>OX104065.1:57128549-57158659 GCA_944474145.2 Dicrocoelium dendriticum | reverse complement strand
CTGACGGGTGCACGCCATCAGCAACGGAAGCAGCCGGTCACTTACGGTTCTATGAAAACACAAACGTTCCAAAATAACGAGACCAAAGGTTATCCCTTTTTCATTTTGCTCACCATCAGCCTTATGCAGTATTGCTTTTACTTTAGAAAGTGTGCTAAAGACACCTTTGTCCCTACGTATCCACAGCTATCCTAGTGTTGATAATATTCGACCGAGGGCTTTACAGACAGCAGCCAGTGATTTGGCGGAACCTCTATGTTCTATCAGGGTTGTGTGGAGGAGAACTCTATTCCAACAATATGAAAGCGAGGATTCATCACGCTTATTCATAAGAGAGGTAGTCGCACTGACCCAACAAATTACCGTCCTATAACGCTACTCCCTTTGCTTTCCAATGTTATGAAATCCATTACGGCTGATGCGCTCATGCAATATCTGGAAAATTACAAGCTGATGGCACAACAGCAGTGTGGTTTCCGACAAAAGCGCGCATGCATCGCGAACCTGATAATTGCATGCAATAGCTGGACGGAAGCAGTTGATGTTGGAGCAGGAGTTGATGTCATTTATCTGGAATTCGCAAAGCGTTTAATCGCTTGGACCACCGAATTCCCCTCCATAAATTTCAGTTTTATGGCACTGGTGACCAACGGCTGCGTTGGATAAGCAATTTCCTGCACGAACGTCGGTTGAAAGTGAGAGTAGAAGAATCCCTGTCCGACTCAATTGAAGTGGAGTGCGGCCTTTCCTAAGGCTCGGTGCCCGGGGGCCGTCTATGCTTGATTTTCATAAACGATCTGATGAGGGACATTACTTCGTTTTTCTATTCTTCGAGGATGACATCAATTTATAGTGAGCGATCAAAGAACCACACGACCACGAAAAGCGCCAGCGTGACCTCAACATGATTTCAAACTGGTCAGTTCTAAATACACTACGGTTCAATGTGGAAAAAGGCTACGCTATCCAATTGTGCCATATGCATGGCTACTTGTATAGGCTTGAGTCACATATATTGCAGACAACTTTCCAAGAACCCGACCCTGGTGTGCTCATTCATAGTGACCTTAACTGCTCAAAACAATCAGATGCAGCTGCGAAGAGAGCCAACCAGTGTGTCGGGTTGCTGCGGAGAACATTCGAAGTTTCCACCCATCCATCTTCCCTGCGATGCACAATTCTCACGTGCGCCCTCATGTTAACTACAGCATCCAAGCTTGGCAACCCTGGTTGAAACGCTACTTAGAAGTGCTAAAGCAACCACAACGCAGAGCCACAAAGAATGTCAAGGGCCTACAAATCTGTCCTACCATCAAAGGCTGAGGTCACTTGGAGTTTTCAGTGACGGCTACCGAAGGCTGCGCGGCGGTCTCAAAGTAGTCTACTAAATATTGTGTGACCTTAATCACGTATGCCGTCACTTACAGAAATTCAGTCAAAACAACAATCTCAGAAGTAACCCAATGAAATTGTGTGTATAGTTTAGCCGCCTGGAAGACCGGCAAAATGATTTTTCTCTTCAAGTTTGCCAACCTTGGAACTCTCTCGCCAACTTCGTTGTTTCCTCCCTCATCTTGGATATTTTCAAAAAGCGATTCGCTCTAACCGTTGGCCCCAGTCACTTGGTTCCATAAAATGTGCAACTTTGGAATATATTAATTATCCATCCGAACCCGATTAACATGTTACAGAAACCTGAAGACGCGGGACAGAAATGAGTATTCTCATTTGTACTTTTCTCATGGAGTTCAACAACTAGGACTTCCCCCATTTTCCTCCTAGTTCGCATACAATTCCCACCTACACTACTACTTTTTAGCAGCCTATATGCTAAATAAATGTTTAAACAGACAACTTAGCTATCTTTTGATAATTGTATTATTTTCCCTACCAAACCGCTGGACTTGTCAAGCAACTATTTTTACCCAACGTAAATCATTGTTCATTGTTAGAATGGCAAGTGTATGTTGGGTTCCCGAGTTCACGGACATCAGTGAGCAGTCAACAATGAGTACTTTGGGTTCTGCAATACAAGAGGTGTATATCAGGCTAACAAATATTTTCTTTATTCAATATTTAAGCAAGATGAAACTTAAGTGATTAGAGTTTGAAAACGTATACTGAGGAGGCTCATATGTGGTTGACTAGTAGGTCACTGTACTGCGTCGATGCAAACAGGCAAGCAAGTGCAATTACCGAGTCCATTGGGGACATTCCCATCGGTAGGCTGATTCTAAACTCACGTCCGATGATTCGGCTGAACATGTTGGGTTTGGGAAGAAGCGGATTTGGATCAAATCTTGCACGCAGGCAATGGATGTGCTCGAGTGTTTCTGCCGTACGCCATCGCTGCTGGTGTGTATTAACCGATGGCGCTGCAAATGTGCGAAAGAGTAGAGGAAATACTATTGCTATATAGATACGTTTCGCCAGCCGGAAGCCGACACACATCGTTGGTTATTTATAAGAATGTGCATGAGTGCCTGTCTGTAGTCTCAAATCAAACTACTGAATCAATATATAAACAGCTTACTTTCTATAAAGCAAGGAATTCCTCCTGTTCGATACAGTGGATTAACTCATAGTGACTACGAAGATACGGCGATTGCACCTCATATTCTTCCACACACACGATTGACGTGCTTGCTAATGAATCCTTTGGATTATTCCCCCCTATCCTCTCTCCATCTTCCCGCAATGTTGTCAATGTACTCTCACTCGAACCGGATTTACCAGCCATGCACAGTGATCCATCATATGCAGAAATGTCTTTTACGATTAGAGTCTGCCATCACTAACCTTTTTCACTGGCATCCGTGATTAAGCGCAAGCGGATAATTCAATCTCATTGAGTCGATTGCCTTTCTTTGTGACACCATTAGATACAGAATTCTAGAGGCAGCCCAAAAAGCCTAAACATATTCTGATCCGGCGTTTCTCAACACACCTGTGAAAGAAGTTGGGATCTCTCAATTTATGTTCAGCGTTGTGTGCAGATTCAGGTGGCAGGTTCCAGTCACTCACCATTCATTGTGACCTTGTCAGCCAGTGCGCCTGAATAACCCGTCACGCGAACCGCGCGATCACGCCGACCGCTCCTTTGACCTTGCAAGCACCACGTTCGCCTGACCGATGTGCGCCGCTCTCAAAGCTGGAAAAGTACAGAACGCTAACCAACCCACTGGGTCAGGTAACGACACCAGATTGAATGACAGAAATGCGAATGCAAAAAGGCTCAAAGCAAAAGGCACGTGAGGGTTAGGAGAATGTCATCGAGAAGTTAAAATCGGTCGAGCTTGCTAGCACTGTTTGAAATGGCATCGTCTGAAATGTGCCAGTATGTCCCAACAAGAGGTACGAGAGCTCCCAAAGTAAACTTTGGTTCTGTACGACGTGCTCCACCACCCCACTAGGTAAACGCTTTCTTGTCCTAGTTCAGAAGTGCGACCGACTAACCGCAGTAGCCGAGCAGAGGATAAACGATAAGATTACTTTGATGGAAGCGAGTACGTATCACGGAATCGTAGCGACTTCTAAGCAACGGATTGCTGCACAATCCGCTTCCCCTGAACCGCAATCAGCCACCACCCCATCTCGGTTATCTTTTCCAAATTTAGTGGAACGCCGGGCGTAAACTGACCGTAACTACGACAAAAACATTCCTCATGGCAACGAAAATAAGGCACCAATCGAATGGTCCGGTTAGGCAAATTTTACTAGACCTGACATCTACCATTAACAAGGATGAAGCAGCCAAACACCAAGCCCCGTTCCTGTAGCGCAAAGGTCTCATTTAAAGAAAAAGCCACCGGAACATCAGCTACACACTCAGAGATTGCTGCAAAGGTCCGCAGGTAGGCCGCCGTTGCGGCGTCTTCTGTTGTAAACGTCGTCAACGCGAATAGAGGGACAAACAACAAAAATCAACACATTTCAGCAGGTCAGGAAAACCAGCACCATATTTGTAGATCACTACATAATGGATCCAACAACAGTACCCGGACAGTTTTATGCTCAAATGTCCCTGAATCTACCGTCATCACATTGAGGGACAAGTTATCGGACGCACAATGGAACGTATTGTGCTTGCTGATGAGTGTAAAAACAAAGCTCATAAACCTATTACGAATTACTCGTCATCCGAATTCGCCACACTATAGAGAACTCAGACTTATTCGTGTTACACTAGAATCCTCCACCGACGTAGAAAACGTTTTGCTCTGAGCAAGAGCACTAAAACACTGATCCTGTTGGATATGCGTCTATCCTGATGTCCCTTGGAGCGCGCGACAACCAAAAAGAAGCATCGAAGTGGGACACAGTAAAATAGGTCACCTAAACATAATCTTAATATATGGCGTGACAGAACATCCTTCTAACAATGTTCAAGAGACCGGAAAGCACGATCTAGCACAGTGGCAGTTCTTTCGTGAAGCACTTTCTTCGGATAATATTGTGGCTCTATCGCTCACCAGGATACCTCTCCTACCAAATTATAGAGATTGCGGCCCTAGAATCCTAAAACTTGTGGTTCAGTCAGAGAAGTAGGCAACGGATGTTTTGAAGCGATGACAATGAAATCGGAGAAGTCATTTTTTCTGAACTTCGCTTAAAGGTCGCAGAAGCTTTGCACAGCTCAACTGTTAAGGCATCTGGAGCAGCAAGTGTACCGATGAATGTACAGAAACATAGCTTGACTGCTGCTTTAATTGACTCTGACGTAGGTGTAAATTAGATTGGGACGCACCTTGGCCAAATCAAGACGAGTTATCATTGTCCCATCAAAAAAACGAGTAACTGCCGACTTCTCATCGGTCGGCATTCTCCCACACTTGACAACTTCACCCCTCTGTGGGCTTCTAGAGACCAAAAACTGGCTTACTTGTGTACAAATGCTCAAGGACTCTTTAATAAACTGGACGAATTGCAAGATCGCCAAGCTTCCGGTTCATATGATGTCATTGGTATCACCGAGACATTGTTGCACACGGGAATGACGGACTCTGAATTTTCGTCACCGGGCATATCGCTGCTTCGGAACGATAGGCTCACAAAAGAAGGAGGGGTAGTCTTGTAGTACCGAAGACACTCACAGTGCAAACCGTGGAGTATTCCGACTCGCGGTTCCCCGACTCTCTTTAATGCCGCTTGCAGGTAAAAGCCCGGGACGATTGACTACTTTTCTTGGTGTACCGCAACCTAACCCCACACCCGACACCGGCGGTCACCTTTCGGCTGCTTCAACATGAAGTTTACAACAAAAGTATACTCACATAATTATCATGGGTGGTTTCATCGTATATTGTTTAGAAACTCCTGCCACGATCGGAGCACAATTCAAAGCCAATCTGCACGATCTCGTAGCCAGTGTTCCTCTTTACAAGCACATCACTTGGCCCACTGGATTCAGATCCGGTAACGGGCCATATATGCTAGACCTTTTGCTTACCAACGAGGAGCATATACTTAATGGGTTGGTTTTAGACTGTCCGTTGAGTCGCAGTTATCACGCAGTCATCAGATTCAAGTTTGTCTGCTCTGCGGAATATCGGAATGGGAAAGATAAGATTGTGCAAACCATCACAAGCTACAATCGATTAGCCCAAATCGTCAGAGTTGCAACGTGGACGTTCCTTGCCGAAGGACCACCGGAAGCCGCTTGGTTTGAGTTCGTCAACAAATTCAGTCAGCTGATTGCAGAGACATCAGGTATAAGGACTTGCAATAAGTGCACTTCAGTTTCTTTCTTTAGGAGCAAAACTCAATAAGGGATGACAGTACATAACGCAGCAAGGAGCGTGTACAGAGAACGTCCAGCACCAGTAATTTGGAACAACTACGTAGCCCGACGTAACCACTGTACCCAATTCATAAGAGAAGACAAGGTAACCTATCATCAGGACATAGCAAAAAGCTCCAGTGCTAACCACAAACTGCTGTACAAGCACGTCAATAGCCTACAAAAAGTGAAGCAAGGTTTTTCATCAATCAGGATAGTCGTTGGCCCAACAAGAAGGACTGTGGAAGCAGCAAACGTGCTGCGGAAACAATATGCCCCCATATTCCAAAGGGTCTTGCTACCAAGCGAACTTTCAACATTTGACCTCTCCTCACCAGGACTTACCCACCTCACTTTTACCGCAGAGGCTGCATTGATATAGCTGACATCTCTACGCAAACACAGCTACCCTGGGTGTCGACACCATTGGTCCAGAGGCAATGAAAGCAGCAGTAACCCAACTGGAAGGACCTCTAGCGCAGTTTTCTCAGCGATGCTTAGACCAGAATCAAGCTCCCGCTATGTAGGAGCTTGGAGTAATAACCTTGGTTCAAAAGGTGGAAGCAGGACTGATTCTTCCAACTACCTCCCAGTATCACTTCTTCCTATGCTCTCCAAGTTCATGGAATCCATAGTCGCCGAAGCACTGGTGTGTTATCTGGAAAATTGTAACATCATCACACCTGGGCATCACGGTTTCCGTCCACAGCGGTCATTTACAACGAATTTACTAATTGCACGCAGTAGTTGGACCGAGTCAACTGACCCTGGATAAGGAGATGTTATGATCTACCTGGATTTTTCCAACGCTTTCGATCGTCTAGGCCATCGGATACTACCCTCCAAGCGCCAGCTTTACGGGATCGACGACTCTCTTTCAAGCTGGATTGCTAACTTTCTACTTCAATGACAGTTAATGGTCAGTTTCCGAGCTCTTTTCGGACCCCATACAAACCGAGTGTGGTGTACTGCAAGGCTCAGTTCTGGGCCCACGTTTGTTTTAGTGTTTGTTTATGACGTTGCACAGGGAATCGCATCAAAATTCCTAATGTTGGCCGATGATATCAAGATCTGGCTCACGATCCTGGCGAACGCCGACCGTCATCTGCTGCAGAGTGACCTAGACACGGTGTATCAATGGTCAACCCAAAATTTACTGTCTTTTAACGTCAGTAAATGCAAGGTGCTTTCCGTCTGACATCAGAGCAGCTACTCATACTGCCTCGGAACGAATATACTACAACAAACAACTCTCGAAGGTGACTTAGGTGTCCTGGTTCAAGATGACTTAGGTTACTCCAAGCAATGCGAAAAGAGCTCAAAAATGGAACCAACCCGTCAGGCGTTTGGACAAATAAACAGCTCCATCTTTCAACAAATGCTCAGTGCGTATGTTCGCCCCCTTGTCGAATACTCAACTCAAGCCTAGTATCCATGGCTGAAACACAACCTTAATGCACTGGAGCAGCCTCAGCGTTGGGCATCTAAGAACGCAATTTGAATGCGCAATCTTTCATCCCTGGAGTGGCTGCAACGATTAAGAGTATTCAGTGAAAGCTATCGCAGACTACGAGGCCACCTGCTTATAGCATACTTGATTCTGCGTGGCCCACATCATGGGGGCCGCCCTCTACTGCAAGTCAGCAGAAATACAAACCTGAGGGGCTACTCATTAAAACTCGCTGCATAGTATAGTCGCCTAGAGTGCTGCAGAAATTTCTTTTCCATTCGTGTCTGTCACTCGTGGAATGCTCTCCCAGAATCGGTCATCTCTGCACCGACGCTAACAGTATTTAAAAGACGGTTGGATGATGCACTTATCCACATACACTTTGTCACTTAGTGCTACGTCTTCATCCTACAGCTGAAGTTTACCATGGAGTACTTTGATGTTAACTGCGGATGTCGTGAATCTAAGCGGATTGCAGGACCATGGCGGAGCAAGTTAAAAGTCCTTATTTTCCAACTTAAAGCACTAACTGTTTTACTATCATTATTATCATTCTAGTTATGCCGATATCCCCAACAACTATTCAACGGGACTTGTAAAGCAACGCTTCTTAACCCGTATAAATTCAATGTTAATTATTCGATTTGTCCGCGACATGCGCCATGCTTTCGGTGCTTTCATTGGCCACCCTTCCCTATATCAAATGTTATCTCAACACAAAACTTTCGTGTATATATATATACATATATATATATATATATATCTATATATATATATATATAGAGAGAGAGAGAGAGAGAGAGAGAGCCAGAAAATTGTACTGAAAGTGTTGTGTGTATACGTAAGCACTGCTATCATGGGGCTGATAACATTTGGCCGAAATCACAACGGTAGTTGATAGCTTAGCTGAGTCAGATGAAAATTAGGTGTTGCTCGCCCGAAAACACTGCAGAAGCACGACGCGTTTCGATATCACTTTATCTCCTCAGGTGAAGATAGCGCGTCTCAATCCAATCACACAACGTGTTATCCAAAATGGCCCTCCAATTATAACAAGCGTTGCCCGTCGTGACCCGGTGGCGAAACGGGTCTAGGTTTCGGCTGTTATACCAATGGCCGCGGATCCAAAGCCTGCTATCCCCCCCTGATGAGATAAAATAATATCGCTAGAAGTCGCGGTTGTGCAGTGTTTCCGCGATAGTTACACCTAATTTCCATCCTCTTCGGTTACGGTCCCAGTGATCACAGTGACAAAGGTTCAATTCAATGTGGATCGCGGTCTACATTGACATTGCAATCCACACACAACGTGTAATTCAAAATCGCCATTCACTTAGCTGAGCCATTGACTGGATCCCTTCAACACTGCTATGAAGAAATGCATGAGCATGAGATGTGGGAACACATGATGATAAATCCAATTCACAAGGAAGCTAGTCGTTCCGCTCCAGCCAAATACCGTCCTGTAGCCCCAGCCGGCTAGGTTTTTCTGCCAATTACAAACCGTAGCCTGTCAGTCGGCTTTTATAGCTGGGCTTTAGCAGCTGATAGCACTAGTGATTAGTGTTGGTTAAAGTTTGATTGGATGGCAAAATTCAGACGTTGATGGCGTCCACTAAACTCTTCCAGAATTTTCAGTCACTGTTTGTAGTGTAAGCGGTAAAGCCCTTTGACGAATTTTGTGCTCGAACATTGCTTAAACTACAAGACAGTGAACTACCGTTCCCTGCACCTTTACCATGCGTGGATCACATATTCCACGTGAGGGTGTCTGTATGCCGAAATCAGTCGGGAGAAGATAGATAGAGTAAAGCCGACATAGGATTCATGTAAGAGTCCCACGTTTGTTTGCTCTTTTAAGTACTAGTTCAGATTGTTCCGAGCTATCACGTTCTCCTCTAACCCGTAGACTTAGGCCTTCTATACAACAACAACGTTGGAGATCCTGGTGACCTACCTGATAGGTGTGAACCATCTAATGACCTAGACGAAGTAATCGACATTTAAGTATATTGAGTTGGAGACAATCCTGGACTGACCATTCAACTATTTTGTTGCGACCGTTTTGAAGCTGTATGCGGTCGTCTGGCGCATGCATTGGTAACCAAATTTTGATGGCACTGTTGCGAAGTAAATAGGGTGGATTGATTGAACTCACTGGATCATTAATGAAAATCAAGAACAGCCTGGGCCTCAATATAGTGGCACACGGCATTCCACATGGGTAGAAGTTGATACAAATTCGCACACTTTACCTCATGACGCCTGTGAAGCGGAAGTTGTTGATCCACCCAAGGAAAGGATTTCCAATGTAATATCTCTGAAGCTTGGTTAGAAGTTTGCGGTGGCTCAACAGTGGAATAATTTACAGAAATCGTGGTAGACTACATCCACTGTTTCGGTGTAGCCTTCTTGTGCTAACAATATGTTAGTAGCGCACGATCGACTCCGTCGGAAGCAGTATTGATCTTAGGTATTGTAGCCAAGTTTGTCCAGATAAGAAATGGGCGCATAAACAATGCTAGCCACCAAAATGTTTGAAAGATTTAGTGGAGGTGGCTGAACTGCGGTTAGCTGGTTCACAGTGACTGCATCCTCCGCAAATCGTTATTAGCCTATGGTTTTACGCTGCAGGACCATGAATATTTTGCAAGCAGTAATAGAAGAATCACACCAAATTTTCAACCGTAGCACTAACAGCCAAGGTAATTGCATTGGGCTTACCACCATTAATTATGGAATAGCTTTGTTAGGGCATTGTCCGTAGGTTTTCTATTAACATCGTCTTTTGTAAAGTGCGTGTAAGCTAGTCTTAGTTTGGGTGCGATATACATTAAAGGGATAAGAGACCGGCAAACACATCAAGAAGATGACGCGTACTGCTGCTGCTACTGCAGATGCTGCAAAGCAGCGGCTGCTCCGTTCTTCCGTGTTAGAAGAAGAGGAAAACATCTTTCTGTCTTGCGAAGGTTGTTCATATGCTCATGAAATAGCAAATGATTTAAAGTTTAGTTCTGATTTGAAGTATGGAGTTCTGTTAAACCCTGTTACTTAACCACTTTGTCCTTTCCCACAAGCTGGATATGGTGGTTATGGTGGTCAACATCGCTCTTCGCTGTTTCGCTAATGGGATCTGCCTTGTGAGCATGACATGCAGCCTTTTCCATCGCCGTGCATTTTCAAGTCCGACTCCTTACAAACCACACAATACTGCTGGAATGGATAGTCGTAGTTTTTAATGCATTAGCAACCAGGGTGTTGAAATTGCTGATGAAACTTCCCCGGTCAATATCCGATGCATACAGGCTAAGAAACTCTAGATGGTGGCTTCGACCACGCGAGCTAATGTGTCACAGCGTGTTTTGGTCAACGTTGCCTGGGTTTTCTTCCTGGGGTATTCCGCGTAACATTTGTACATGAAAAAGCATTGTTGCATGATTTCTGCAGTCTATAAGAGCACCGATCATCACTCTTGCTTGTGAGTTCTTCGTTGAGAAAAATGCCGTCCAGCATAGACGGCCAGTTTATCTCTGAATCTGGTGAGGGTGCGGACGTGGCCAGATAGTAGATAGCTGGTGACGAACTCCAATATATCTGCTTTGAACCGTTCTCCAGGGGCCGCTTGTGATTCCAAAATATGGATGATGAAGTCGTCAGTGAGAAGTAGCTGGATGTAACTGTGTTTTATCACCCGCCTTGGTGTGGATGCCAGATTGAAGTTCGTCTAGGACTGTGAAGATAGAGGGCGGTAAACAGCAGCCACAAAGTAGGTGTCGTTGCCATTTAAACGAAGACGACACCGAGGTAAATCCTTCATCGTATTGACCGGACCCTCATCGAGCTAACATTAAATGTTATTACGAAAGTACAGAGCTAAACGTCCCCCTTTACTAGGTCAGTCGTGATGTACAAAAGACAATCCTGCAGCTCTACCTCGATGTCCGGTATGTCAAGGTGGGAACATGTCCCCGTTATAGCGATGAGGTCACGGTACTTTGGTTTCCGACGGCACAGCAGATCGGGGTGGGGGCCGTTTGGTATGTTACATATTGTGCCCTAGGAAGAAAACGGCAGCCAGCACAAAACGACGAGGGAGAGTTTAAGGCATTCAAATTGTTTGTTTTAATGTTAAATCCTAAACGAAATGCCGTCACGTGCACAGTTACTGTTGAATTGAAGACTACAAGAACCTCATTTGTTTTGGTGTTCGCCGAGCTAAGCAACTTGATTGCAAAACTTTCGACACCACTCCAGATGGCATCTGCATTGCAGGATGGATAACAGTCAGGTAACAGGAACTGGTAGCAAACAGACCCAATGATGGAGACTGTCAGCAGCTACTCCGTTCCTTACATAGGCATGCGGGGCTAGCAACTTCGCCTCGTTCTGAGTAGTGATGTACTGTGTTCTGCGGTCGTAGTCGATTCAATCCCATTGGTCGCGAAAATGTTGTTGTGACTTGGCTGGGAACATCGCACTCGGATTTGGTCAGCAGTTTGGGTGAGCAGTCTGGGCACATTTTGACCATACCTTTCATTGTCTGGTTGTTGGATAAGGATATTTCAAATAGCGGTTGTTAATCCTCTTGAGGCCTGTCTGTCTCAGAGGTTGTTACAGTCAAAACTGTCTATGGCGACAACACAAGGGACCGACAAAAGTGCTCGTCATAAACAGATAAATGCACATGCGACATTACTCATCATCGATTGCACATGTGTACTACGCTTTCAACTGCAAACTGCTTCCGTACACAGACAACATCTATAATTAATTTTAGTCTTGAATTAAAGCAAAATCAGCACTATTGTATACTGTGGGATATATGAGCAATGAAGTTGTAGCATGTTATAGTATATGAGTAGACATTATAAAACCAATCTGTAAATCCGCGTTATCCGTATATGTTAACAAAATCTTCTACCTACACTTCAATTCTCCATATCATTTTCCACCGGGTGACAGAAATCAAGTATAGAAGTCTGTTGCTTTACAACTGAAATAAAAGATGGTTAGTTATATCCTCAGGTTAATGTTATGTTCAATTATGTTACTGAGTCCTCTACTTATTGTGTAGAAGCGCAAAATGTCAACAGAATCATGTGCGTCTGTGAATGGATACTCTGTCAGAACATCTGTAGAATCTTGTTCCTTTTCGTCGCCCGATTCACTGTTCACATCATTAGTTGCCAAAATTGAAGTGCTAAGAAGGTCCCCAGTTTAATTACGTTGTGTTACAGGGTTGGAGATTTGAATCAACCGTGGGACTGTCAGTAAGTTGACATCAAAACAATTCCTTCGAATGTTATCAAATGCAGTAAAGTTTGAAGGAGGTACAATTTGCTTGTCTGCATTATGTCCAGCTTGCATTGTTGTCTAAGAATCGATGTCTGCAGGACAAGCAAATCCTGCTTTACAAACACTTGGATATTTTTGAGTTCTCCAACTCCTTCCACGCAGCAGCTATCCAGATCACGACATCCAATAAATTTACTCTTTTCATCAGTTTAGTTCCTGACACATCTTCGTCTTATTACATGATGGTAACACTATGTAGCAGCTGTCTTTTCCTAAACTTTAATTTGTGCTTGAATGACACCCTGATTGAGGGGTTGAACTACCGCAGTGGTGTTAGGTGGTAGGCACTGTAGTTTGACTTTCTTTTGCTGAATTCTAGGATGGCAACTGGCCATGTCAACGAACAAAATGATGTTACGCTTTTTAGTTGTATCGTTTTGTCAAAGCTTTTAAGCCAATCTTCAGAAATAACTGCAGTCATCCACGAATTGTTATTATGCTTGTAATTTACTTATAGTTTTAAAATTTCGAGAGTTGCCTGATTCTTCAATCACTAAGGCCGGTTCTCGCTCCCTCAGCACGTTAGTACACTGCATAACTATGATTCGCTCCTTGCTTTGTTTTTCCCTGCAGATTTTTCTCGTCTGACAAATACTGTTTTTCCCATGTACTTTTGATTAACAACCCAGTTTAATCCAACATATAAATGTCTTGAGCTGCGTAACCTGAACACTTTTTGGAAAATTTTGCAACCAGTCTGATGCAGTACAAATATCAGAGTCACCGCTTTCGCCAGCTCGCTTACCAAACACAAGATAGTGCAGATTGATGAAACCTGGCAACCAACATTTTGATGACTTGAACTTTGAGTTATTAAATTCTTACACAAGTGAAAGGCTCGCTCTTGAATAATTGGTCCAGATAGTGGAATTTGTTTACATGTGCAGACTAGCACCGTATCCAACAAATTGTGATATGTCTTCGTTTCCGGTTTCACTGCTGTTCCGCTGTGAAGTCTTGATGCGTTGTTTCCATAGTCGTTGAAAACTCGGCTTTCTTTTTTAAAGTTCAAAGGATTTGTGTCCTTCCTACTCCAAAAATTTCTGCCAATATTCGCAAAATATTCCTTTTTGAATCTGTCGAATTACTGATATTATTTGTTCAAGTGTTAATGACTTCAGCTTTGCCATTTCGGAATTAGCCATTTTGTCCTATGTCAGATTCCTCAATCAGAAGCTGTTCTGCTCGAAATGGCCAAAGAATGCTGTAGGTTCGATTTAGCTTCGTAATTTGTGCGCCACAAATACTGGCTTGGCTAGACAACGGCGCACGGTATCCCTATAGAATTCGGGATTTACCAATGACGTGTATTTTTGCGGCAAAACAAGACACAGGACAACCATCTATGCGCAAGGCAGGTACAGTTCAACCTGCTATGGCGAACGGACAAAAGTATCCCAAACTTATTCTCCTATGAGTAATGTTCCTATGCATGAACACTGACATGATGACTACCTGTAAAAGCAAACCACAATTTGTCGGTCCCTTGAGTACTCGGCGTAGAGTGTAGTAGCGTTGGGGAGTGCGCTTCGACCAGGTAGGCAAGTGACAAAGAGCGGCAAATTTAGTCCACGCAAACGGATGCACATAGGTCCATTGAGAATATGGGGCCGAAAGCCGGATCGTCGCACGGAAGAACGCATGCGCGAACGCACGCGCGATTAGCATACGCGTGCAGGCCCTCTACCCCAAAAGCATAGAACATATGAATGTCGTGGTTCCGGCGAACGACAACCGGTAAATGATCAATGGTATATCGAGGATAAAAATGGTCGAAGCTTGGCATGTCTCGCCGGATGATCGGTTAGGGTTGAGCATAATAAAGGCAAAAATGGCAATAGGAAATAGTGAACGACTGCAAATTGCGAACTTGCCGATTGCAGCGTGCCCGTCGGTTTTATGTACTATCCAAGGTTATCGTCTGTAGTTTCCGGGCGAAAATAGAGGTGGGTTGGTTTGCTTTTGTTCGTTTGCTGTTTGTATGGGTCGTTTGGATTACATGATATGGTGTAGCGCGGCCAGTGCACTGTCGACATGTGCTTTGAACATGGCTAATGTGGATGCAAAATCAACAGCTTCGGTGAGGGTATTCCACGTGTGACAAACACGCTGCGAGAAGAAGCTTTTTCAACATTTCAACCGACTGTATTGTTCTGCCAATTAGTGATGATGACCTCTCAGTTGGCTGTTGTGACTCAGCTTCAATAGGTGATGGCAGGGGTGATTAGTGTTGTTTAATTTTTGTCAAATCATGAGTAGGTCACTACGCAAATAGCGATAACGTCTACTGAAAATGCCAAACACTTAGGTGCTGTTCGTATGACAAGTGACGTAGCCCCTTGACATGTTTGGTCGCCCGATGTTGTGGAAGCTCCAAAGCCGTGAGGTTCCGCTTTAGCCATGGGTGCCATGCTTGAATTGCGTATTCAAGATGAGGACGTATATAAGCGGGACGTTTTTGGCGGAAAATCGACACTTCGAATTACCCAAAACTCTCCGTGTAAGCCCCATGTTTTGGTTCCCCATCTTCGATGTCTTTTTCGATGCCGAGCAGCCGAGATCTTACTGGACCAACACACCGAGATTCTTTTCGAGAGAATAGTGTTGCATATCTTGGTCGCTTAGCTTACATGCGTGAACCATTCGGTGTCTTAAATGGAGTACTCTAGATTCAGTCACATTGAAGAAAAGGCGATTTTAGACCGACAATCCATACATCTTGTCAAGGTCCATTTGAAGCTAGAAACGGTTTCTGGAGCTCTGATCACTTGCCAAAGCTTGAGGTTATCGGCGTAAAGTAAACCGTTTGACGCAATTTGACTCACCAGATCGTATATGATGACCAAGAATAGACGGGGCCCCATTAACGAACCCTGTGGCACATTGCATTCGACGTAAATCGGGTCTAACATGGATTCACATACTCTCATCTCCAGACGCCTGTGTGAGAGAAAATTGCAGATCAACGCAAGGAGTGCGTCTTCAATGCCATATCCTTGAAGTTTGGCGATAAGGATACGATGGTCTAATTGTTCGAATACCTTACAGAAATCAGGGTAAGCAACATCAACTCCTGCACCAGCATCCACTGCTGCAGTCCAGCTATATCGTGCTGAAATGAGGTTGGTTGTACACGACCGATGCTGGCGGAAGCCGCATTGCTGCTGAGCAATGTAACCAAAGCCGTCCATATAAGACTTGTGTGCGCCGGCAATGATAGCCTCCATAACTTTTGAAAGAACTGGCAGTATAGTCACTGGTCGATAATTAGTTAGGTCGGAAAGACTACCCCTTTGTAAATGGGAGTTATTATTCCGTGTTTCGACAATGCAGGAAAGTTCCACTCGTCAAGGCAACGATGGGACAACCGCGCCAAATATTCAGCCAAAATAGTAGCTGCCACAGCAACGTTTTGGGCAGATGTCGTCAGTTCCTGAACAGGCGTGCAGGCGCATGGATGACAGCTTTATCACCGCGACGTCTGCTGTAAAATGTATATAAGCGAGCTCTGGTGACGGCATAATAGATTCCAAAGATTCTGGAGACCGCGGGATGTAACGACACGTTGGTACATACCGTTGTTTGCAAGACATTCGACGCTTCTTAGCAATCCGAGGTAGACCATCAGCTTATGAAGAGGGCGGATCAAACCGGGTTTCGTCGGGGTCGTGGCTTCATCGACCACATCTTCACCTTGCGACAGTTGTTGGAGCACCGTTACACATATTGTCGGCCCACCGTAGTCCTGTCCTCAACATCAAATGTGCCTTTGAGTCGTTTGATCGATGTGCCCTTAGGAATTGTCTACTCAGGAAAGGTGTGCCCGAGAAATATGTTAACATTATCCGAGCATTATGCGCGCATTGCAAGGGCAGAGTGAGGGCTTACGGCAAGTTGACGCCACACTTCAATATCTCCAGCGATGTAAGACAAGGATGTCCGCTGTCACCTTTCCACTTCAATTTCGCTATTGACGAAGTCATGGAGATTGCATTTACAAGACATGACTTGGAATGTGTGGAGCTACTCCCAGGAGAACGACTTCTCGATTTGGAGTATGCAGACGACATTGCCCTTATCTGTGACAACTCCCAGACGTGCCAAGTTGCGCTAGACAGAGTAGCATTAGCTCTCAGCCGCTTCGGACTTTGCTTTGCACCATCGAAATGCAAAGCATTCCTCCAAGGTTGGAAGGGATCGCCTCCTGCGCTGACAGTTGTTGGGGATCAGCTAGAAGTCGTTCAAAAATTCAACTATCTGGGAAGTTGTTTCAGCGGCCTTAGGATTGAAGATGATTTCAAGAACCGTATGGCAAAAGCTCGAAGTGCTTTTGCTAGTCTTCGCCACTTATGGTGGCCGCGCGACATTACTCTCACCCTAAAGGATGGAGTGTAAAATGCAGTGGTACGTTCGACCCTACTGTACGGTTGTGATACCTGGTCCCTAAGATCGGCGGACCTGAAGAGGCTAGTCACGTTCGACCATCGGTGCCTTCGCAGTTGGGCTCACGTCTGGTGGGAACACCGCGTGCGTAACGAGCAGGTTCGACGCCTTGTTTACGGTACAGGAAAAGGAACTGAACCGCTCAGCACCGTCATTTCACGCACCACGCTCCGATGGCTCGGCCACGTGTTACTCATGTCAGCCCACCGACGCACGCGACGTGTTTTGTTTGCGCGCCGGGGATGTGGATGGAAGAAGAGGAGGGGTGGCCAAGCGATGACTTGGTCGAGAGGAATGAATGCCCTCAGTTCTGAGGTGGTCTCGGTTGGAGCGTGTCAGCTCCCTGGTTGGGGTCCGAAAGACGATGAACACGTTTGATTGGACACACTTGCTGATATGACTAGGAGCCGACCTCAGTGGCATTCGTGCTGTGAGTTTCTTTGTCCCACCTCATCCCTCTTAGACTCCCCCTCCAACCACGATCTCATTACTTAGCCTTATGTAATTATGCATAGTAATTTTTTTGATGCATAGTAGCCTGCTCATAGCCTACTGGATCGAGGTCCATTAGTTACTGGTAGCTAAGCCGGCTTGCACCAGCTGTATTTTTCTCCTTTTTCTGTGTATTGCGGCACAGTAGCAGAGGTGTTACCCATCTCTATCTAACGTTTATGATGATGATGATGATAGCGATAAGGTTCCAAGCTGCTAACTGGCATCGAATTCCTACTTCAGCTAATTTGCTGAGTAGTCCTTGGGCATTTGTGTACATGCATGATAGTTTCTCGGATACTAAAGTTGTGTTGTGTGGAATGGATGAAGTAATTGAGTTTACGCCGACGGATATAAGGTCGGCGGCTAATCATTTATTGGATGAGTTGCAGTCTCTCTAGACGAACTTGGTATATATACAAGTATCAGATGACCCTAACCCCGGTATTTTCTCGTGCTTGTTGTGTCCCTCCGGATGTTATGGCTCCTGTTGAAACCGTCACCAAGTCATGTCCTACATTTGGTGTTTTCATTGAGAGCTGCGCATCTACTGAGTTGTCATTAGAAGGTGGTGGTCTTCCTGCTACGAATTTCTGTTGGCAACCTGCTACGGAATTTAGTCCAATTCTCTAGTGGTCTTTGTGTTGTTAGTTCTGACTGCAACACCAGTTTCAACAGCCCGGGACCGCACCCCTTTTAGTTCGGTGATAAGCGAATCCTTGTCAACATGGCGGTCATGACATTTTCGAAAAAAGTGCTTCACGGATGTAGTGTCATTGCTCCAGGTCGTGTACCTGCGCGTCGTCGGTAGAGGAATCAGTAAGCTCAGGAACACCGTGAGCAATCACAGTTTTCTTATCTTTACTTTTATGTTCCTCTGTCTGTTAGTTGGATCCGTTGCACGTTCTTTCCACGGGATTTCAGGTAATACGCGCATTCCACTTGAGCGGTTACGGAGGCAATTCGCAAACAGAAGAACGGCCTCTGTCTCATTCACTGATTTTAACGTTTTCCGAATTAACCGGGGTTCACCGTATCGCAATGCGTTTCGGTGACTCGAGATGTGTTTTAGTGTCGTGGGATCAGCTTGGATACCGATTACCGTACAGGTGGAACTCCATTGATTTCGATCGTCTGTTAGCCTACCCTTAATTGTATTGGATTTGAATTCAGGGACATTAGTGCACTCTAGGTTTAAGGCACCATGGTTGCGCCAGGTGGCTACTGGTTTTAAAGCCTTAGTTTTCGGTGCTTTTGGTGAATTTGTGAACGGCACTGATGGGGCCATCCGTGCTGCGACATTTTAGTTTTCTCTTGTGCGGTCACCCAGGTTACAGGTGCTATTTCCGGTGTTTTGTTGGCGGCAACCAATACGTATGTTACCTGGTTCCTCACTATGGCTGGTTAACTGCAGCTTAGGGTCTCTTATATAGCGAACAAACTACTAGGTGTAACACACTGTACATAAGTTGAAGCAGGCACGCAGCAGACATTGCTTTTGCTTATGGGAGAGAGAAGGGAGTTGGTACTGATTGAGACTGACTCGTTGGGGTAATGTTAGGACGCCTGGCTCTCTTCTTCGGCCTGAATGGGGCACTCAGGGTGTTATTTACACATACACAAGTGCAGGTCCGCTTCCTCTCATAGGTGTAACCCTGGCTTACACCAGTTGCTCGACTGTTGCTGTTAGTCCTTCACACTTCTTCAGTATCACAGTTAGACAGCTAACAACTGTGATAGCACTGCATACCGGACAGAACCAAAACGCCTCTGTAGAGTTATTGCACCGTCTCGACTCCGTCACAAGGCATTAAGTGTGATAGGTTTTCAAGCAACTGTTGCAAACTAGCCCACTCTTCACCAAATTAACACCCAACGCACACTTGCTCTTAACATGGGACATGTTCGCCAAAGGCGTGAATTTTTAAGGTTACGGGTTTGTCGGATGACCAGTAACTGCAGCTTCCCGCGTCAATGACAGGTGTGGGTCAGGGTGGAGTGTCCGCCGTCAGCGGTGATCCCTTATAAACGCACGTTGCAATGTTGGTCGGTTAATCGATCGATATTAGGCCCCGCTAGTTTGGGACGTATTGGATGAATGTAAACAACGCTGAACACAGATAAAACGATCACTAATTCCTTCACCGATGTGTTGAGAAACATCCGATTGGAATATGCTTATGCTTTTCGGATGCCTTGAGAGATCTGCACCCCATGGCGATACATAGAAGATCAATGCGTGCAAGATGAATGCGTTACGCGCTAGTCTTCAATCACGGATGGGAGTCAGATGCCTTAGTCTTACTTCGGACTTCAATGGTAAGTGACCATTACATGTATGATGGATCAATATGTGGAACACAGTGTGTGGTATGTGGACAGGCAAGCCAGGATGGACTTGTAAGTTGGGTAAACATGTGCATATTATATTCGCCATTTTATAGGAAGAATAGCACCTCGACCACATCTCTTTTCTCTTCTAACGGTTGAGCCAACACGGTATCACAGTCAACCCAAGTAAGTGTGAACTCAGCAAGTCAATGGTTGAATTTCTGGGTCTTCTCGTTTCACTGTTGGGTATCGAAGTTCTTCCTTATAGTATCCAGAAAATTAAGGGATTCCCAGCTCTGAGCTCATTCAAGCACCTCCGTCGACTCTGTGCTCCTTTCAGATACACTTGACTATTCAATGCTAGTTGGGCTTGGCTCATGCAGTCTTTGCTTATTCTCATCCCATTCCCTTTAGCCTGAATAGTACACATTAGGTCTAACGGCAGGCAATTTCTCTGCTGTAACGTATTTGACATGTCTCTTACCTGTTATTGTTAACGACTAGTTATCCAGGCGCCACCCGACAAGATCATTTGATGAGCTAATTGGACGGAAAAGCTGGGTTCTGCTTTCCTTCGCCAAGTGTGTCACCGGTAATTTGCTGTTTTAAAGTACACATTCCACGCCACAGTACACCTTAACTTGAAGCCCATTCTCGCTTTAACATCTTGTTCACTTGAGACTAGGAGTTGACGTCCTCGAGATCACCAGCAGTTTAACAAACGCTCTAGTCACAATTTCTAGTCTCCGCCGAGTGTGGTGCCCACAGGACATCACTCTCCTCCTGAAAAGCAGACGGTACAGTACAGCCGTTTGTTTAACCCTAACGCCGGGCTGAATTCCGTAAGAAGATCAACCCGTGTGGTTACATACGTATATTAAATACAGGAGGTTAAATGGTAATATAAGCATCAAAGCTTTCTTGGTTCAAAGTAACCACTGTCTTTCTGCTTGTAGTGCAGAAATCGTCCCAGATAGTTGGCGAGAACCTACTCCATTAGTTCCGCGGTGAACTGCGACACTCTCTCAAGATGGTTTCTTTAATTGTTCCAATGAATTCAGCCTTGTCTCAGAAAAGCTTCGTTTAAAATGACCTCATAGTAGAAAGCCAAGGGGTTCAAATCAAGTGACCAGGCAGGCCACCCCGTTACTCCGCCCCGACCAATCCATCGGTGGCTGAAACTCCCGCTCAAATAATCACAAAGACTTTTAGTACAGTCGCTAGGTGCGCCATCATGTTGTCACCAAGTGATACTGCATAGCGCATCGGCCTCCAACCGCGGAAGTACGCAGGTCTGCAGCATTTGCTTGCTAGATGATGCTTTGAAAAGCATGGAATTTATAATGCACAAAAGCAAACTACCGGTCAGATTGCTGGAAAAGAAAAAGGTGCGCACGATTTATCTACTAGTTATTCCAATCCAAACAATGACATTTGGACTATGTTGCGTAAGCGAAGCTCGGTAACGTCGTGGATTCGATACTGCCCAATAATACTGATTCTCTATTCCGTTCAAATATAACACAGATTCATCGGTGAAAGTAATGGAATGGATATCCAGGTGCTCCAAGAATTAGCAGCTAAATGCATACCGTTTTTCCAGATCGCAGGGTCTCTAAACTTGCAATTGCAGTTCACCATACCGACGATATTTGCTTCCCTTTAAAATCCGCTGAACAGGGTTATTGGTGGTGTCACAATGCTGGGCTATTTTACTGGTGCTGAGATCGAGATTTTCGGCTACTTCGCGACTAACATTGCCAGTGGGAAGCTCATCTGTATTCGTGCGAGGCTGACCAGTTTTCCTGGCGTTATAAACACTACCACATTTTCAAACTTTTCGCCAGTTTCAGAAGGTTGGATGCTCGACCAGTTTCGGAAACGTTTGAACCGAACTGACGTTAAAACCAAAGAAGCAGCACGTGTTGTTCAACAGGCACGAATTGTAACTCCGGTTGCATGGAAGTCGCCAAATAACGTGCATCACCATTATCCATGTTTGAGACACTGGTCCAAAACAGGAACAGTTCTCCGCAGTAAAGTTCTAGTTGGCCTGGCCAACCAACTACTTTCTTTCTGTCATATAATTCTGTCTATCATATACCTGCATCGCTGTCATCATTTCTGCAGTGCGGTCTTCTAACAAAAACATGTGCACATTTTTACGTAACTTACGAGGCCATCCTGGCGTGCGTGTCCACATGTCACACACTGTGTTCCACATATTGATCCATCACACATTGAATGGTCATTTACCACTGAAGTCCGAAGTAGCACTAACGCATTTTACTCTCACCCGTGATTGAACACTAGCACGTAACTCATTCATCTTGTACCCATTGCTCTTCTATGTATCACCATTCGGTGCAGATCTCTCAAGGCATCCAAAAAGCGTAAGCGTATTCCAATCGGATGTTTCTCAACACATCTGTGAATGAATTAGTTATCGCTTAATCTGTGTTCTGCGTTGTTTAGATTCATCCACTACGTCCCAAACTAGCCGGGCCTAATATCGATCGTCAACCGACCAACACTGCAACGTGTGTTTACAAGGGATCACCGCTGACGGCGGACCCTCCACCCTGACTCACACGTGTCATTGACGCGGGAAGATGCAGCAACTGATCATCCGACAAACCCGTATCCTTAAAAATTCACGCCTTTGGCGAACATGTCCCACGTTAAGGACAAGTGTGTGTTGTGTGTTAATTTGGCGAAGAGTGTGCTAGTTTGCAGCAGTTGCTTGAAAACCTATCACACTTAATGCTTTGTGACGGAGTCGAGACGGTGCAATAACCTTACAGAGGCGTTTTGATTCTGTCCGGTATGCAGTGCTATCACAGTTGTTAGCTGTCTAACTGTGATACTGAAGAAGTGTGAAGGACTAGCAGAAACAGTCGAGCAACTGGTGTGAGCCAGGGTTACACCTATGAGAGGAAACGGACCTGCACTTGTATGTGCAAATAACACCCTGAATTTCCCGTTCAGGCCGAAGAGGAGAGCCAGGCGTCCTAACATTACCCCAAGGAGTCAGTCTCAATTAGTACCAATTCCATTCTCTCTCCCATAAGCAAAATCAATGTCTGCAGCGTGTCTGCTTCAACTTATGTACAGTGTGTTACACCTAGTAGTTTGTTCGCTATATAAGAGACCTAAGCTGCAGTTAACCAGCCATAGTGAGGAACCAGGTAACATACGCGCTGGTTGCCGCCAACATAACACTAGAAATAGCACCAGCAACCTTGGTGGCCGCACAAGCGAAAACTAAAATGTTGCAGCACGGATGGCCCCATCAGTGCCGTTTACAAATTCACAAAAAGCACCGGAAACTAAGGTTCTAAAACCAGTAGCGACCGGGCGCAACCATGGTGCCTTAAACCTAGAGTGCATTAATGTTCCCGAATCCAAATCCAATACAATTAAGGGTAGGCTGACAGATGGTCGAAATCAATGGAGTTAAACCTGTACGGCAATCGGTGTCCATGCTGATTCCACGACATTAAAACGCATCTGGAGTTACCAAAACGCATTGCACTACGGTGAACCCCGGTTAATTCCGAAAACGCTAAAATCAGTGGATGAAACAGAGGCTGTTCTGCTGTCTGCGAATCGTCTCCGTAATGACTCAAGTGAAGTGCGCACGCTACCTGAAATCCCGTGGAAAGAACGTGCAGCGGATCCAACTAACAGACAGAGGAACAGAAAAGTAAAGATAAGAAAACTGTGATTGCTCATGGTGTTCCTGATCTTACTGATTCCTCTACCGATGACGCGCAGGTACACGACCTGGAGCAATGACAATACATCCGTGAAGCACTTTTTTCGAAAATGTCGTGACCGCCATGTTGAAAAGGATTCCCTTATCACCGAACTAAAAGGGGTGCGGTCCCGGGCTGTTGAAATTGGTGTTGCAGTCAGAACTAAAAACACAAAGACCACCAGAGGATTGCACTGAATTCCGTAACAGGTTGCCAACATAAATTCGTAGCAGGAAGACCACCACCTTCTAATGACAACTCAGTGGAGGTGCAGCTCTCAATGAAAACACCAAATCTTGGACATGACTGGGTGACGGTTTCAACAGTAGCCATAACATCCGGAGGGACAAAACAAACACGAGAAAATACCGGGGTTAGGGTCGTCTGATACTTGTATTTATACCAAGTTCGTCTAGAGAGTCTGCAACTCATCCAATAAATGATTAGCCGCCGACGTTATATCGGTCAGCGTAAACTCAATTACTTCATCCATTCCACACAACACAACTTTAGTAACCGAGAAACTATCATGCATGTACACAAATGCCCTAGGACTACTCAGCAATTAGCTGAAGTAGGACTTCGATGCGCGTTAGCAGCTTGGAACCTTATCGCTATCACAGAAACATGGTTGCACTGTGAGACAACGGATGCCGAAACCGCGCTAACAGGCATGTCTGTTGTCCGGAATGATCGAGCAAGAAAAACTGGTGGGGTAGCCCGCTACTTACGGAAAAGCCTGCAATGCGAACCCATAACGATTCGAAAACCGATGTACTTGTCTCCATTCAATGCAACTTCTGGATGAAAGGGAACGATCTTGGTCTAGTGGCCGTTGTTTACCGACCACCATCGTTTACATATGAGATGGGTTGCGATTTCGTGGCTGCATTGAGGCAGTTACTAAACAGGAAGTACAGTCACGTTGTAGTCGTCGGCGATTTCAACTTGCATACTCCAGAATTCCAGGCAACCTTAGGACAGCAATTCAAATTAGGCCTGCAATATCTTGTCTCAGATTTCCTGGTTTATGGCCACGCCACTTCACCCATTAGATTCAGGGGAAATAACAGGCCAGGCATATTGGACCGAATATGCATTAATGAAGCACTGATGATAGAGAGGGTGATAACCGATACTCCTCTAGGCCGCAGTAATCATGCGACTTTACATTTCATGTACACTTGCTAGGCTGAGTATCCCGAGGAGCAAACTAACAACCCGAGCCATAACCAGTTACGGCAACATAACCCGACTCGTTGAACCGACAAACTGGAGTTTCCAAACCGAGAATGTACTGGATATTGTCCGGGAACGTTTCGTCAGTACATTGAACACCCTGGTTATTTGCGCTTCGTAAATCAAATATCATTCCGAGAAACATGATGTCGTTTATGCGGTGTATGACATGCATACACATGGTGACGTGCAACGCCGCTTGGTATACCCACAAAACCGAATCGAGTCCAAGTAACTGGAGGAATATGTTGTCCACCGTAACCACTGTACCAAATTAGTGCACGAGGACAATGTAGCTTATTAACATACTTCATCCGAGAGAGTAATTGCAAATCCTAAGATTCTGTACAACCACGTGCATCATCATCATATGTATACACGTCAGGTAGAGGTGGGAAACACCTCAGCTACTTGCCGCAATACATAAAGGAAAAGGAAAATAAATACAACAGTTGCATGCCAGCTGAGCTACCAGCAACGGATAGGCATCGTTCCGGTAAGCTGCCAGCCGGCTACTAGGCAAAGAGAAAAATTATTATGTTTTACGCTAAGAAATGAGATCCTAGGTGGAGGAGGAGGCAAAAAGCGATGGGGGGGAAAAAGAAACTCACAGCAGGAACGCCACTGAGGTTGGCTCCTTGCCATGTCAGCAAGTGTACCCAGCCAAACGTGTTCACCGTCTTTTGGATCCCAACCAGGGAGCCGTGACGCTCCAAATGAGGCCAGCACAGAAGTGTGGGCCTTCATTCTTTTGGACCAAGTCAACGCTTTGCCACCCCTCCTCTTCTGCCATCCACATCCCCGGTGAGCAAACAACGCACGTCGTGGAAGTCGGTGGGCTGGAATGAGCAACACGTGGCCCAGCCGTCGGAGCGTGGCGCGTGACATGACGGTGCTGAGTGGTTCAGTACCATTTTTGTACCGTAAACAAGGCGTCGAACACGCTCGTTACTCACGCGGTGTTTCCAACAGACTTGAGCCAAACTGCGAAGGCACTGATGGTCGAAAGCAACTAGCCTCTTCATGTCCGCCGATCTTAGGGGCAGGTTTCACTACTGTACAGTAAGGTCGCACGTACCGCTGCATTGTACACTCTACCCTTCAGGGCAAGAGTAATGTCGCGCAGTCGCCATAGGTGGCGAAGGTTAGCAAAAGCACTTCGAGCTTTCGCTATGCGGTTCGTGATCTCGTCTTCGATCCCAAGGGCGTTGATACAACTTCCTAGGTAGTTGAATTTCAGAACGACCTCTAGCTGATCCCCACCAAGTGTCAGCGCAGGAGATGATCCCTTCCAATCTTGGAGGAACGCTTTGCATTTCGATGATGCAAAGCAAAGCCCGAAGCGGCTGACAGCCAGTGCTAATCTGTCCAGCGCAGCTTGGCACGTCTGGCAGCTGTCACAGATGAGGGCAATTTCGTCTGCATACTCCAGGTGAAGAAGTCGTTCTCCTGGGAGTAGCTCCACACCTTCCAAGTCATGTCCTGTAAATGCAAACTCCATGACTTCGTCAATAGCGAAGTTGAAGAGGAAAGGTGACAGCAGACATCCTTGTCTTACACCGCTGGAGATATTGAAAGGTGGCGACAGCTTGCCGTAAGCCCTCAATCTGCCCTTGCTACGCGCGTATAATGCTCGGATAATGTTTACATATTTCTCGGGCACACATTTGCTGATTAGACAATTCCAAAGGGCACATCGATCAACCGAATCGAAGGCACATTTGATGTCGAGGAACAGGACTACGGTGGGCCGACAGTATGTGTGACGGTGCTTCAACAGCTGTTGCAAGGTGAATATGTGGTCGATGCAGCCACGACCCCGAGGAAACCCTGCCTTGCTCCGCACGAACCTGGGTTTCACAAGCGCCAGTCAGTCTGTGACGATTAAGCGGGCGAGTAATTTGGAGGCGATAGAGGTCATACTGATTCCCCTATGGTTGGCACTTGCCGAACGTGAGCCTCCTTTGAAAATTGGGACTATGACGGAGCGGCTCCAATCGGTTGGGACAGTTTCCTGCTCCCACAGTTTGACTAGTAACTAGTGTAAATCATCCACAAGAGCAGGTCCCCCGAATTTGAAGAGGGCTGGAGGAAGATCATCTGGTCCCGCGGCTTTATTTAACTTCAACAGTCCGATCTCACTTTCGACTTCTGAGCGAGAGGGTGGATCCAAATGGACAGCCCATGGAGCAGTGCGATCATTGACCGACGAGGAATCTAACAATTCTAGCCGATTAAATTGCTTTTCAAAATGCTCAGCCCAAAGCTCCAAAAGTTTTGGTAAATTGTGGATAGGCTGTCCACTCTCATCACGTATAGTTTCACTAACACCAGGTATCCTATTGCCCGTTTCCGGTATCAGACGGAATAACTTATGATGGTTGCCAAGGGTAGCCGCCACTTCCATCTCTGGAGCACGTTGAGACCCCCAACATTCGCCGGTCTCTCTTCAGGCTAGCACGGAGTCTTGCCCGGAGCTCTTTGCGAGTTTCATTGTGTTCGCTTCCAGCCGGAATATGCCGGCGAGCATCGATAAGTTCTAGAGACTGTGAAGAGACCCAGCAACCATGTTGGCATTTAGACATACAAAAGGAGGATTTGCCTGCTGCTAGTAAGGTCTAGTGGACACGTGAACAGTGACCATCAACTGTCCCCAATGAGCGGTTACTTAACTCGCACGTCAGCATACTTCGATACTCATTCAGAACAGCTATCTTTGTAAGTTGGCCGGTGTCAATGCACTCACAGGGTCGTCGTGTGCGTCCGCCAAACGCATCCGCATGTCAGCACATGCAAGTGCATGATCGGTGTCCAGACAATGGTGAGGTATACTCACATATGGAACAAGCTACCATTGCAAGTACGGGCAAGTGCGAGCCTAACAAAATTTAAAATGAACTTGGGAGCTTTTCTCACCATGCACAACATAATTAAAACATCCGGCCTTCAAGTGTCTACAGATGTGTTAATCTCATCAGGTCCAAACAATATATGACCAATAAGGCAACTTCACCACACTCCAGAATACATTAACTTTATGCTCGAAAATGCCACACTTGATTCATACTCGTAGGTAGAGAAACAAAAAGTGTATCTCTTGCTTTATCTTTCCTTCGTATGTTGTAAATATTCAACGGTCCTATGGCATCCGGATAATTTGCATCACCTAGTGCGTATTGAAAGCAGAAGCCAAGTCATCAACAACGCTACCTGTTATACTAAACTTGTGCAATATTTTATCACACCTAATCATATGGCATCCTACAATGTCGTGAGACATGCTATTTGGCTACTTGCATCTTTGATATTTCTATCCCCTAGTTTAACTATTCATCTTATTCTCCTGTTATTCTGTTGGTCACGAGTCGACCGGGCTCCTGAGGTGATGGTTTGAAGCTTCTAAGCAACTGGTATAGGCACGCCAAGAGACAGACCCACTGGTGAATATGATTTGTGTGCTGCAATTAAAAATAATAGTCCAATCTGAACCGCTGAACTCACAAGCCAAACGGTGATCCTGGTCGTCATGCATGCAAAAATTACTATGAATGACGAAAGGGCTGACTGGTTTGAGTAACTAGCTCACCAGAAAAATACAATTGCCCAAATGATGAATAACATCGGTAGTGGCCAGCGTGCGTTTAAACCACACCGACACTTGACCAGATGGGGCGTGGACGTGCGGGTGAAGCCTCTCGAGGGACTACTCCACATGGAAGCAGGTCTCCGGGAGACGGTTTCACGAATGACCGTATTACTTCACTTTTTCTTTCTTACCCAACTTCATTCTGCAATGAATCTGTTATGCTCCTGTGTTCTAGTTACTTCACTTCTACCGTCCTACTGTCTTACCGATATTTCGCATTAACTCATTCCTTAGACCATATCCTTGATCTAAGTTCTGGTGCATTCCCTCTATATCTCTACACCAAGAATCGGATAACTATTGCACGCCTTCCTAATCACCATGTCTTTGGCATCTTCTACACGAATAAGTTATTGAATAAGTCCTGACTTTGAAGTGAATAGGTGTTTATTTCTTTGTCTACTTCTCTTCTTTCAAAATTAATTTTTCCGTGCATAGTCACGCACGCCCTAAATATCCAACTGCAAGTGAAGGTTGTAAGGAATGCACCTGAGCTCACCTAGCATCTCAACCATCTGGCAGCCCAAGGCATCACTTGATTAGTTCAGCACCATAATTAGACCAACTAATGTCTAGACACTACGCTATGTCTCAACACCATACGATGTGAATACTGCCTATATTATTTTGATAAAGCAACTTGAGTTTGATGATGCACTAGAGTTACCGCATTATATTTTTTATTTTCGCGACTCCTAAACTTGTTACCCACAAATAACTCCAACTGTATTACTCCAGTCTATTAAGTAAGATTGTTTACGACTCATCTGATTTTGATTGGTAAATCTAACTGTTCCATCTTTTTAATACTCCCCAGCCCAACAAACCGCCGCCATCATGGCACCACCAAGCTGCACCAAAAACAACCAAATCAGAATGCCCACGAACTGGTAGCATAAAGCGAAAAATGTTCACAATAAAAATATTCGAAAAAACATCTCTATCGTAACCCTGTAAACATCCAAACCCATTGACAGAATCGCGTGCATTAGCATGTTGCGATGTAAATACCATCCCACACTTTGAGGGCTAGGTTCCTCGTTACCATGAGAAATATCCCATGATTATTATTATTATTCACTGTGCGTACAATGGCGTTTACCATAACAGTTAAGAAACTGGTTAAACATTTGGCGCGATTCATCCGGCAGTATAGTGACGAAATGCATGTTCCCATTACATGCAATCATGGGGTAATAACTGCAATTTACAAGCGAGACAGTTGTTTCGACCCAGTTAACTACCGTCCAGTGACTCTTCTCCTAGTTCTTTCATAGAGACTATTACTGCTTACGCACTCGCCATAGCTTGCCGAACTTGGATGTAGGGCGCAATAACAACATAGGTCCCCCAGGAACCGATCGTTCACTACCAACCTACTGCTAGCACAGGACAGCTAGATCGATGCGGTAAATGCTAGTGTAGGAGTTGATGTTGCCTACCTTGCCAAATGCATACTATCGACTGAACCATTGCATCCTTTTAGTCAAGATTCAGGAGTACGACATTGGTCATCACCGCCTACGGTGGATTAGTAACTTTGTTTTACACAAGCGTCGGGAAGTGAAAGTTCAGGAATCTGCAGCAGCTCTTATATTCATGAAACGAGGGTGCCAC
>OX104065.1:57113010-57128050 GCA_944474145.2 Dicrocoelium dendriticum | reverse complement strand
TATAACCTGTTCTAGTAGACCACATTCTAGGATTCTCCTCGGTTAGAGAAGTTGGAGTTGAGATTTGAATGCGAGACGCTGCGCCTATTGGCAGAGGTCTCATCTGTAACGCAATGGAGTTATCTGGCTGACAATTCTTACAACCACATGAGATCATTTTGGTTGAAAAGCATATCAATTTAAGTAGGTTGTAACACGAATGCATGTTTCGATTCTTGCGTATAATTACCAAATCAGATTTATCCGCTTCCACTTAGGCATCAAGATCAGAAGCGGTTTCTGCTCAACTGGCGACTGCAATAATCAGGCTGTGAGCACTAATGGAATTCTCATGTAAAGCTACATATTTATTTCTAGCTTATATGAGAAGATCCGATAGCAGAAACCGGATGCTGTATAGGAAAATAATACAGATTGCATTGCATTTATTCTCTTGGAAAACCACCGTTTTGTCAGTAACAACCCAATTCACGTGAGCATGCAGGAAGCCAAACAAGTATTTGAAAGAAATGCAACTTTGTGGTTGCGTGACTAGTTTGGGTGATGTTTGGACTAGCACTAAAGTAAAGCACTATCTACAAACTCCTCTACAATTCCTGTGCTTCTTTCCTTGAGGCCGATCGGTTATTAGGAAAACTGGAGCATTTTTCGGAAACAATCTTTGGTACATTTATATCAGCTTTATGCTTTTCTTACTGATAAAAGTTGAATTGTCAAGTCGCAGCGACACATGATAACTCCGCTTTCAGTATTTACGGGTAACCATGTGCAGTGAGTGTGCATGCGTTTTAGGCGACCAACTACGATCTGACTATGACTGGGTATTCTCTAACCACAGGTTAATTAATTAAGAAGCATATCGAAGTGGACTTCGCATATGATAAGCGGCCACATTGGTCTGTCTGCGTTAGATACATTAAAAAACCAAAGCGGAATACCAGTGAGATTAGGTGTTTACCTATAAATTCACATGGGTGTGCGTAACAATCCTGCAGTACTTGTGCTCCTAGCTTGTAGGAATAGGTACTCTGGTATCGTATGGAGAGTCTCTTGCATTTGTCAACGTCGCACGGCAACAGGTTTCGGGTTGACCACCCTTGTGCTAAATCTAGTTCAGGCTGAAGTAAATTATGATAAAGATCCACTTGAATCCGACGCCAACATGCTGATATGGTCTGCAAACAGCAGGAAATTTGAAGCGACAATACGTGCATGGTTATTGGTGAATGCCAAAAACAATCGTGGACCTAGGATTGAGCCATGGGGCACAACAGACTCATCTAGTATGGGTTCAGACAAGGTCCTTCGTACACTAACCACTAATTGTCGTTGCAGGAGGAAGTAAGCCATCCAGCTCAAGTGAGGCTCACCGATCCCAAACAATTGCAGCTTTGAAAGGAGAATCCGATGATCTAAATCAGGCAATCTGAACCTTTATTCAGCCGTGGCTCCTTTTAGAAGCTTCCCATTTCTCATGGCCCCCCACACTTGATCACCACAAGTTCGACAATCCACAATGCCTAACAGACATAAATCTTTGAGTTCTAGTGGTCATACTGATATCATTTGTTATGGTGGCTAAATGTTTGTTGCTGGTATCACTGCTCTTTCCTGTATAAATCTTCATTTTAACTTTCATGGCCTTAAGATAACAGTCATAGTGCGGCAACGTCAAGCCAATGGTCTGCAGTTATACAAATGTCACCATTAATATTTAAGAATGTATTTAATTATGGTTGGCTTTTAACTGTAAGGCATGTCATGAATTAATATGTATACTAAATTCTTAAGAACATGTTTATCGAAATGTTAATGCGAGCATTTAGCCTGATGTTTTGTGCAAGCTTGCTTATATTCGGCTCCAGACTTGAGAACGTGAGTCGATGATCTCCCTTTGTTGCGAATTCCAATCTGTTTCTACTTTCCGTTAGCGAAGCCAGTGCTAAATCCACATTCGGTCAACTATGTGCATGAAAAGGCAAGGAAATATATTTCAGCCATTTCCACCGTATGGGAGCTATGTTAACGGCATCAGACCTTATCAAAAATCCTTTTATAATGCATGAATTTGTATCTTGCTAGTGTGTCGATTTGAAACTTTGTGAGACTTTGCTGGAATCCAACGCTAACTTCGCTAATATAGCTAAAATGCAAATCGGGTTTTCTATGTTAATGAGCTCGTGAAACCCGCCTTTCATTTCTTTTCTGAATTGTTGTAAATGACTGACATAAACAATTAGGTATTCATCGTTCAACTCCTCCGTGACTGTAACGAGAATTGGGAGCTGTGAAAATGCCAGACGTCCGATGTTTTGAGCACACACTTCCAGCATTATAAGAAAAGCGATAATAACCTCTTTACTGGAGATGAGATTACTCAACTTGTCGAAGGGTTTTATTTAAAAAGTTGTTTTTCAAAAACATCAGCCAGGTAAAAGACATCTGGCTTAACGGTTAGCAGTTTTCTTTCATAATCAGTTCCAACAATAAATGTGCTTACGATATCCCACAGTGCAACAAAACGGCGACGACGGTTGCTCTTGGCAAGTCATCTAACTTATGTACGCAACAGGAGAACCTGGCAACAATTACAGTTCTCTTCACACAACTGTTATCAAATACGAGTTTGTAGAGCGTTGTTTTGCTATTGTTGACTTCTATGTTAACAGTTGACAGTGAATCGTTTAAGCATCCACCCATTTTCTTAGCCATTAGGTAATCGCGATAAATCACACAATGAATTGCATGGAGAGAAAAAGTAAAGGTTTTAGATAGGCAATAAATCTTTTATATTTTACTTCCACTGCGGCAGAACATCTGTGCAGATGGAACTATGTTCTGCATTGGAATGGAGCTTTCAGTTAGATAGCTACTGACTACCTCAAATATAGACTGGCCCTTTGTATGAGTTTTACTTCTCTGGCAAATAGAATCTGTTCCACCACTTATCATTGAAAAATGGAACAGATATCACGAGAATAGCCTCGTCAGGTAACTTAGATTCACCTACTTGTAGCGAAGGCTTTTTGGAGTTTAGTTCAGTACTTAAGGTGCTTATATGTGCTGAAGCATCTCATCTATTCGCCTAGATACAGTCGAATTGCTAAGCGGAGTGGATAAAACTGCTTCTAGGGGATTCATATTCATTAGGTCAGACAGTATCCTTAATAATAAAAGCAAGCTAATGTTTTCTCCGAAAGCATACGGACTGCGATTTATGGTCTTCAACTTGCTGGTATTATAACACACCGTAAATCCAGTCACCAATATTTTACCTTGTCAAAAACTAGTCTTAAACTTGTTCTATTTTCGATATTGTCCCATAGATTTTTGAAAAAGCCACAAACTTTCCAATTTTGTCCTTATAATCACTTTCCAAATAATTATTACATTTATATGGTCCTTTAGTTTCAATCGTAAGAGGTTTTTTATCTATTAACTACCCTAGGTAAAGTGGGGTTTTGTGGTGAAGCGATAAATCCAGATGACATGTAATGCACAAAGTACTGCTGGGGAGCTGATTTCTGAAATATCTCACTGCAAATGATTCATATGTAAGAAAATTTTACCTTGTTATTATTTTATTTTTCCAATACAATTTTGTCATCGGTATTAAATAACATCGTTCCACAAAGCGAAACACGCAGATGTTATGAATTTTTGGTGCCTCTCAATTTATTCTTGCTTGACCGTCAAGTTATAGGACAAGACATTTAGTACGCATAATTGTAACACCAGTTGGTGTCTACAATGTTAAAATGTATGACTGTAGAAACACTGCTAGATGCGATCCAAAGTTGCTTTCTGAGAATGATGTCAAAATATCCTGGCAATCTAAAAGTAATGAAGCAAACTTCTTGAAAGGAACCAAATAAGCAACTGAATGGCACTTAAACAATGCTCACTGGACACACTCATCACAGGAAAGTTAAACCAAACAGGGACGGAAGGTAATGTGAAAGACAGGAGAGATAAACACGGAAGAGAATGCGGCATAGTTCAAGACACCGGTACAAGTGAGTCTACAACGAAATTAATAATGCATACCGGCGGTTGCTTAACATAGTGCCAAATGCGTGTTGGAAAGACATTTGATTTTGATGAGTATTAGAGGAAGTATCCTAAAGTGCACATCATATTACATCTACTCATCAAAGGAACCAGATGTCCACACATATGATGAAAGTTGACAAAGAAGCGCGCCAATGTGCAAAGTTCAGCTGAACTCTATATGAAGAAAGCGTTATTACGCCTCCTAGCTGTTTCGACTGCTAGTCGGAAGGAACAAACCTTCTTCAGAGTTAGTATCCCGCGCGCGAAGAGTAGCTATTCAAATTCAGAACCTTGCGAGCTAACATGAACTAGCCGCCTGACGTATAAGCGAAATGAAACTGGAGACAAAAGGCGCCTAACTTAGTGTTACCGCACAGAGACCAGAACATGAAAGACTGACCGGCACATGACTTGTCATACAGTGGTAGAGTCCTGAGGAAAAAGCATTGTCAATGTGGCAGCGCCGTAACTGCCGCAGTGTTCTGACAATAGTACGCTAGGTTCCCTGCCGCTTGCACCGTGCCTACATCCGTGTTTTAGATGAAACTCCAATTCCTCACTGTTAATAGACATCAATGTCCTGGGAACGAATCGGTGGTTAGTTTTGCAATGTTAAGCACAGTATGATGACCGTAGGTTTGAGGTGAGCCCAGCAAAATTTGCGCGTTTAGCGAAGCTATGCCAGCTCCGCAGTAGAAGGTCTACCCGACCTGGATTTCACAATTTCGTAGACGGCCACTTGCGCGCGAGCGATTCACTTCACTGACCGATAGATTAGTGCGCGGGCAGAAAATGTTTTAAAAATGCTTTTTTCCGGGTAATCACAACTCACTTTTCAGACCATGATTCCGTATAGCCCTTCCATGACCTCCTAAAATAATTCACATCCCGCTGCCCCCCGGGGAAATCTCTGTGACGCCCAGGGGAGTTATTTGACCCCCGTTGAGAACGGCAGATCCAAGCGATGGAATGCCTTTTACAAATACAAGGACATCTCATCAACGGACTCTCTAGCGTCAGCTGACTGTCCAACAACTACTTGGGAATAACAGATTTGTTGTGCACGATCGCAGTTGACAAAAGACGTGTTGCTCGGGAGCAATAATTTTCTAGCTAACACATCGACACATCGGACACGATATATTCCATGACCATAAATAATACAGCGAGAATGAACACTGGGTGTTAGTTCCATGGCTCAGTTCTGCTTCCACATTTGTGAATCGTATTGATTATTCCAAATTGCGACGTCGCAGGAATCTGGTTCTGGAGGAACTGTGCCAAAGGTTTTGCCACTTGTCTTGCGTTTGCTCCCAGTACTTCTGTGCGAATAGTGTCCACTCCCGGAGAGCTGTGGTTGCGCAGAAACGTGAGCTTCTGCAAAACAGCTTTTGACATTAAAAGAGATACGGGTGGGTCCTGGAGGCAGGAAAAGAAAAAATGGAAGATGGCCTGATGGCAAGACTCTCGGAAATTTGGGAGCATGTTGCGTCCGCAACAGGTTTGCTGCTTCTATGGCTGTTTTAGTGGGACCAGCAGTCGTCCAGGGCGGAGGAATTCCCTGTCTCACCTTACGAGGTGCACTGAGAAACTGGTAAAGCAGTTGTGGTTAGCGCTACAAGTTTTCGCCATTTTATGCCGATATGCGACTTTGTCATCTCTGAGCAGTTGAGTGCAGTGGTTACGAGAGTGGGCTACGTAGTTGTCCCAATTACCTGGTCTTGGTAATGATCTGTAGTCTCCCCAGGCTGCATTGCGTACAATCAGCCATTGTTAGTTCTGCCATGCAAGAAAGAAACTGCTTTAAACCCATTACAAACCCTTGTCTCTGAGGCAACCATAACCAGTTGATTGCATTTTTCTCACGAATTCAATCCAAGCAACCTAAGGGTAACCTTCAGCGAGGAACGACCAGGCGGTAGAACTGTAGAACTGGGATAAGCGATTGAAGTGCGTAAAGATGCGCACCAACTCAGATTGCTGGTTTCGATATTCCACATGTCAGATAAAGTGGAAACTGATGTGTGCAGAATCACTGTAACCATCATTGTAATCATATGTTCCTCTCTGGTGAACACACGATCCAGCAATGATTGTCCGTTACCTGTTCTGAAACGAGTGAGAGTAATGCTGTGATTGTGAAGTGGAACACTGGTACTAAGCTCTTGCAGATCTGCATTGAATGACTTTTCCATTTTAGCAGGGATTTCTAAACAGCTCATGTTTAAATCATCCATGATATGATAAGAGTTTACTTGAACGACTGCTCAATGCTTTTGTGTCCAAAATGTTCATTTTCAATGTTGACCGCCATGTTTCAAGCAGATGGATGTCCAGTTAAATCCGTCTGGCGACATCACTGGAGGCATCCGGAAAGAAAATGCAAACAGTTTTGATGCCACTTGCAAAGGGTTACAGTGCGCCGAATTTTATTATGTCCAATGTATATTTTATATACCATTAAAACAATAGCTGCCCAAGAGCACTGCGTAGGCTGGGATTTGTGTGCTTTCACTAGTACTACTTGTTTTCGAGCATTAAGTTACACTGTGAACCGGGAAAAGAGCCGTTCTCTATCTCCATAGCACAACAATCTGAAATTAGATTTTCATGATATACTCCATTAATGACACTATGTAAGTCGAGGGAAATTAGGATTGCCGATATAACAAGATCTTGTGAGACAGTGGGATTGTTTAGAAATTCTAAGTGACACGTTGTGCGGGATCGATTATTACAGAGACTTTGCTAGCTGTGGCTTATTGGCCGTCTTGAAAACAAGAATTTGAACGTCCTAACTTCTACATTTTACTCTAACATATTTGTTTGAATGATTGTTTGACTTGTTTGGCGACAATTTTAGCCATGAACAATGTTAGAGAGGTACACAGTGCTGTCTCTGTTCTTTACAATTTGTGCAAACGTGAAATTCCACCGTTAGTGAAATTCAAGGGGTAAAACAGTTAACTAGATTCCGCAAGTGCAGTAACTGCAGGAGACCGAGTAAAGTCATGCAACAGACTGGGCCAGTCGGTATAAGGTACACCACTTTCATTCCTGTGAAACTGTGAGTCACGTGGCTAATGCAGATGTAAATAAATGAATAAGCTGTGTATATTTCGACCACGCGAGAAGCTATTCTGTAAAAGAAACATATAAACATGTATTATAATTGTTTCTTACTATTGGACATTGAATTATAAATATTGGCGGAAATAGTATGTATAATTGGGCGACAACGAGTAGTCAAAATTGGTTTGTCTGATAACCATTCAACGCACCAGATTTATTCTCAAAAACACAAGAAATATTCGGACCGGGAGAAGAAATGCGACGAATGCAGCTGTGGGCCAATTTGTGACATATAAGTGTTCATTTAGCCTGCATACAATTGTATGTTCGTAACGTCTTTCATGCGCTAGGGATACCGTTTTCAAAAGCATTGTGCACATATTGGGTTTGCCCCAAAGATATTAACTACATGTTGAACGGCCACACACCTATTAATTGCAAGCAGTAAAACGCCTTATTTTCCAGACTGCACTGCTTACGTAGATGAGAACATGAAGGGACTCAGTAATAATTGCCTGATTCACCCAAGTGTTGACTGCTCGCTGTTTCACTAAGTGGTTTCCGATGAAGATCTCGCACTGCTTGCTAGATAAACCCATGGACACAGTTGACTTTATTCTTTTAGTAAATTATTTTGCATATTAATGCAAGCATTCATCTAAAATGTTAAAGCCAGTACTTTGTTTTTGATTTTACCTGCACGTATTACCTTACCGAACGGTATAACATTTGTCGCATATTTGGTTCCGACCTCGTGGGTAATAAAAGTAGGTACGTGAATGCAGTATGTAATAAGATTAATAATCTTGAGTTCCACTGTCTACAGCCCTAAAGTCCATGTGATATTTAGCTACAGCATTTTAATTTGCAAATGCTTTAACATTTATTAGCTTATTATGAATTATAGCCATACCAAATTACTCCAGTGTTGATCTGGAAGAGTACGGGAGTACATTAATGAACAGAGACTTCAGTTAGCATTGTGACAATTGAGAAGTGGCAACTCTATAAAAACGATCGCCGAGGAATTTGACTTGAACCGATGTAATTTAATTTAGCAGCGAGACCATATAGCAATTGAGTTTGCTGAATTTTCGAACTCTTTTTCAATTTGCAACACAATTTGTTTTCACACTGACTGTAATTTTATGTCCCAGTATTAACCTTATAAAATCAAATCAAGTACAGACCCACATATGTTCGCCGGAAGGAATCCTCGCCACCATATTGCAGAGTAGTTACAGTGACACGATTCATTATTTCCCAGAATTGTTTATTTTAAATTAGCTGAACGTGAAGACATCCAACAATCAGATAACGTACTTATGGACGTTATGACTGCAGTATGTCTACTTTGCTGTTCGAGAAGTATCAACAGCTGGGCCTACTAGCTTGTACTAATGTCCCTTTATTACCTAACAGAAACGTTTACATTTCTTTTTATCTAAATTTGGAATACAGGTAAGTGGGCCCTAATGATAGGCCTGCGTATTTGGTTGTCAAATATCTATGTGCGGAAACAGAACATCTAGCTCCCAATAGTGTCTTATGAAATCTACTTGTAGACTACACCAAAGTAAGTGAACTCCAACACTACCGTACTTTTTATTGGAACCGTTTTTTTCTAGATTTTTGTAATAGACCTGTATTTCAACGACGCTTCAGGATTGAACTTAGTCCACAGTTTAATGCAGCACTTAGATATAGAAAAGAAACACTAGTGTTTATCTTGAAGAACAAAGGCGATCGACGTTTGGCATCTCATCTAGCCGGAGAGATGAACCGACCATAATGATTCAGTAATGAGATCAAATATGAATGCCCAAGTATGATTGGGGAATTTCTAGTGAAAAATCCTCCTACTTTAATTAAACCCCCTAAAATACTCAGCCACTATCCTGCAACTAGATAAAATAAGTCTAAGGTTCACAAATTTAAGGCTGGTTTATTTCATGTAGGCATCTCACTCTTTCACTGGAAATATGATATCGAACGTAACTGAGGCTGCATTTTCGTGTGTTCAAAGCCGAGATTTTGGCTCTAAAAAGGAAAGGTTAAAAAGTCACCACAATAAAAAGCATGGCGCAACAGAAGCAAGAAGACAAGAAGGCCAGTAAAACCAATAAGGAAAAACCGTCGTCCATTGTACGAATCCGAGTAGTAACTTAGGTTTGCGGGAGTTAATTTGCTAGAAGTCGAGCTGGATAAGGAGAGTCGTCTGTATCGTTCTAAAACGAGTTGGAGTGGTTTTAACAGTGCTCGTCGTTCCGTTTCCTTATTCTCAAAGCTTCCAAACATAGTAACGCAGCCCTCAGACGTCTCCGCGTTGATATACATCTCAGTTTGGTCGATTTTGGCACGTGGTCGTGTGCAGTCAGCTGATACTCAGTTCATCCCCTGTTACACGCATCTTGGTGCATTTTTATCGCAAAGCAAATGGTTGTAAAATTGTCGACGAAAATTTTTCAAGGTATATGATCTTATGCCTTTAGGCACAGAATGCTTTCCATACACTGTAATTTAACATAAAGTTCGAGACTAATCGCAACAATTCTCACTGTTTGTACTGTCTACCTTTACTTTCCTAGGTTGTTTGAATATAAATTCCATTTCATCCCGCTGTACAGTGAGTTACTCAGAGTTTCCAATATTCCAAATCATTTTGAACACCTACGGGCACTCAACGCCCCGCACTGCTAGTCCTTGGGAGGATGTTGCTTACCGAAACGCCACCACAAGGCAACAGCTTCATTTCCTCCATGAATGCTTAGGAAGAGATATTCTTCCTGGCCGTGTCAACTGTGGGGGATCGACGCGCCATCCACCGGCGTGGACAATTGCGCGCCAATTCGGAAAGCGTATAGTACGAATGATGATCTCAGACGCCCACAACCGTAGCAGAAAACATGGAAAATATCTAAACGAACAGCGAACTACGTATTTACAAACAACTGGACAACAACTGCCTGAACAAGCGCAAATAGTAATAGAACGCAAATCTAAAATACAAAGCGAAAAGCAGACTGTGCTTCACCAGAATTTGACCAAACTGATAACTAGCAAAGACGAATGCATCGATAATGCTTGAATCAGGAACCTGTCAAAACGGCCACTCACTGGTAGGGAACAACAAATTGTCATCAAATATTAAAACTATAACTGCAAAGACGCGAGAACGACGGAGTTTCTGGCACGAGTTGAAAGTGCCTTACAGTCCAACGGACTAGATAAAGAAAAGCAGAAAAAACAGATATACAGTCGTCACATCCATGATCCAGTTAAAGCAATGCAATAGGACAAGAGGAAGAAGCAATAAAAGCTCTGAAATCGGCGAATCAATTGTTATTCTACCTGTTGACACAGGACGGATGAGAGCAATTATGGACAAGGCAACTTACATCGAGAAAGCAAAGCAACTTCTGAACGATGCTACAGTTTACCAATGTATGGAAAACGACCCAACAGCACAGCTGACGAACTAAAGAAACACAGAGTTGGCAAAGCTTAGACAGTCGAATGTAATAAAGCAAGAGCTACGACATGGAATGAAAACACGAGACTCGAACAATGCACAAATTTATGGACTACCAAAGGTATACAAGGATGGAGCACAGTTACTATCGATTGTGTCAGTTACAGGCGCGCCCACCTGCAATCTAGCAAATGAATTATGGAGGCACATCAATCACCTAATCAGCAAATCGCAACGTTCCATTAACCATGCCCAATAATGCTTTCAACGCTCAGAGACCAAAGAATGGACCACGATGAAACTATATTGTCCTAGCAGGTAACTGCCCCATTCACTTCCGTCAACTTACAGCTAGCCTAAGGAGTAATTGAAAAACGTCTGGACAACATCGGAGAGAACATTGGAAACAAAGGGATCAGAAAAGTATGAAAAGTTTTCCACTTACGTCTGGCATCTTATATTGTGTTCAACAGAAAAATTTACAAAGTGAAAATTGCACCGATGGGATCACCCGTATCCGGAACCCCCGTAGAGATTAATGTGCAAAATTTGGAACAGGATGTATTGCCAATGATTAATCCAAAAATTTGGGTTCGCTACGTCGACGACAGGTTTGTGATACTCCAACCTAATCAAGTATCGGTTGCACAACAACTGCTTTACGACGCTATGGACAACATCCAGCTTACATGAAATCAGTGAAAGAAAACAAACTCCCCTTCTTGTATGCGTTAGAAATCAGAACAATGGACGGTGAATTGTAAACTGTTATAGCAGAGATAAGAAGACTCCACCGCTCCCCGTTATTTTGTGAGTTTTTCCCCACTCACCCCCACTCATCCTGCCCTCTCTTCCTGTTCCTCGCATACGTCCACCTTTGCTTCACATTTGTGATTAGCTTGTTTGGACACTGAATCCTACCTTTTATTAGCTTCGCTCTTACTTGGTGTATTTCGTTCGCTCGTGAGGCAACTTATTGATCACCCGCTTTTTGAACTTACCAGCCTTGACTGCTCGAATACCAGCCTATCCGTATAGCCTGTGATATGCCCTAATGTGAATATTGTGATTGAGTTGCACAAACAGACGCTTGGTGGTCTGGTTGGCGCTCGGCGTGAACATTGTTTGTTGCCCGGTCGTCGGTGTTCTCACTAACGTTAGTGGGTAGAAGCAGTCGTGGGGCTATGGCATAACGCAAACACCGGTTTACAGAAAAAGCACACACTCATATCAGATTTGGAGCTTCAAAAGCAACCAGTCTGAAAGTCACAAAATAAGTTGTGTACAGACCATGTTCCATAGAATTGCAGCTCACTGCAGTTCGACGGAAGCAAAACGAGCAGAAGAAAAGCAACTACTCAACTCAACGTTTTCAAAAATGCTTGGAAGTGATCAAGAACTCAGATTTCGTAAAGGTTTGCAAAGAAATGGCTGACTGCTGAGGCCATTGTAATTAGCAAGGTGAACAGTTGAGTGAACAGAATGGACGGGGCAGAGCTATCGAACGTGTGACGGGCTGTCTTAACCTGACCAGTCTGGGGACCACCGGTGGACGGATCCAGGGCAGAGAATGAACGTCCCATCAACCCCGTGTGTGACCTAGCAACGCGAATAACATTCCATTCCATGCACTACTGGAGTGACGCATTGACCTGTAATGCGATTCACCTTGTGCCTACATTCCATTCGTCGCGATTATCTTCCCAGTTCGCTTTAGGTGCTATACCAATCCTCGACTGGTTCACTCGGCCTGCTGAAGCCTTTGTATCAAAAGCGAAACGTTGCCCACAACCTATAACAACCAGTTGTTTACAAAAATTGCTGAAATCACCTGTACAAATCACTTGAAAGCAACGGATACACATGCAGTTTCCTCCGACTTTACTTAACCTGCAAGCGCTCAAAAAGAAAGTTACATCAGCTACGACAAGACGTATAACGCTGTGGTGTGCGTGTTCTGACCTGTTTATGCGTCACTCCTTTCGCAAAGTACACTCATCAAGCTGAGCGCTTTGAGAGGCCTTGCTGTAAACAATAAGAGGACGACTAGAATTCCAATGGTTCCACGTCGCCTATGTTGCGCAGACAACTGCAGTAAAGTGCTTAAGATCAGTATTACCTGTTCTAGCTGCATGAGATCTTACTGTCCGCAATGTGTAGGCAAATCTGTTCAAGCAGTGAGACAGACAAACCAAGTTGCTGAAACAATTTGGCTTTGCCCTACATGTCAAGTCGTTCCAGTTGTCAAGTGTTTATCTTTGCTCATGAAAAAGTGCGATAGGATGACTGAAATAATCGCGCATTTTGTCAGCACTAAGAACGATCCCACGGAGGTAAATATGGCCACGAACGTACTTCACTCGATCAAAGTAAGCTCTGAGTCTAAACCGAAGAAAGGAGATAAACGCTCCAACCACACTGCAGCGTCTGTGACTCTAAATCCACTGGGTCACCTCAATATCATAAGCGGGCAAGCCTCAAACAAGCCAGCTTCTGCTTCTCTAACCATAGATGCTTCACTTCGAGATTCAGCCATGACACCGACAGCTCAGGGCCGAAGGAAATGCGGTAGAGATAACAAGCAGGTAAAGTACGCATCGATTGCCTCGACAAACACACCGGGAGCCACACACATAGGTCCATCTTCAGTGCCGAGGAAGCGTGGCTCAAAGCAGCTTTCATCGCCGACTCCAGTGGTGCCCTCTAAACAACCCGAATTGCCGGCAAAAAGTTTAAAGCCAACACTCGCTAGAAAAAACCACGCTGCGTTAACTCTCGTGTGTATCAATGTTCCCGAATCCAAATCTAGCACAATAAAAGGCACTTTGCAATACGATCGCAAACAGAGGATTTCCATTTACGAGGCCATTGGTATTCGGTTTGAGCCTGCAATGCTGCAACGCGTAGCGCGTCACCCGACCTCAGTGCACTCTGGTGAACCTCGAATTCTTCGAGTAACACTAGACTCAGCAGATGAGACAGAGGCTGTCCTGCTCTCAGCAGTTCATATTCGCAACTCACCGAGGGAAGTGCGCATATTACCTGATCTACCTTGGAAAGATCGACCAAACGAAGCAGTTGAGAAACGCGGCATTCCTAATAGGGATAGCAAGAAACCAATATTTATTCCTGGTGTTCCCGAGCTTCTGCATTCTTCTGATCACGATGCGCAAACACATGACCGAGAGCAGTGGTGCTACATGCGCGAAGCACTCTCAGTTGACAATGTTATTGCCAAATCCCTGACAAGAGTTCCGTCATCACCTAACTACAAGAACTGCGGTCCAACGCTAATGAAAGTAAAACTACACTCCGAGGGAATGACGCAAGCTCTGTTAGATTGCTGGTTAAGGTTTCGAGCTAGGTTGCCAACGGAGATCCCGCTAAAGGCAGCAGGCGAACGACCAAAATGCGGAAGCAATTCAATGGAACTTGCAAACGCTACAAATTCTTTATTTGCACAGTTCTGCGGAGAGACCGACACAACAGCGCCCACGGTACACAACCGGACAGAGCAGAGCACGACTAAAACGACTGTTCAGGAACGCTCAACAATGCCATGCAACATGACTGCAACACACAAACCAAAAAACGATTAATGTCCGGCCACCTAACGGCCGGTTTTAAAACTAACGCAAAGTTGACATCCATCAATGAACTCCTAACAACAAAAGCCCTATCTTGTATGTACACAAACGCCCAAGGCCTTCTAAGTAAGTTGGTCGAACTTAAAGAAATCCATGATTCACAACCGCTGGAACTCGTCATGATTACAGTGATACGGTTAAACCCCGAGATAACCGATTCTGAGGTCAATTTACCCGGTATGTTGCTGTTTCGGACCGATAGAACCGGAAGGGGTGGCGGTGTGATTCTTTACTATATTTTAAACCGTCTGATGTGAAGTTATCGATCACCCGGAAATCCGAGCTCATCATTCTCTTTGGTGCCGCCTATGGTTGCGAAACAAGGGCACATGTCTACTAGCCGTGATTTATCGCCCACCAAACTCAACGTCGGAAATGCCCTCTAAACTGAACCACCTTTTTCAGTTTGTTTTGAACAAGTCCCACACCCACATTCTTATCGCTGGAGACGTTAATCTGCACGACACAGAAAGGCCGGCAACCGACGGTACGCAGTTTAAAGCCTGCTTGTAAGAGATAATTGCTAGCCACCCTCTGTACAATCACGTAACCTCACCCATCAGATTTCGAACTACTAACAAGCCGTCGACACTGGATCCTGTGATTACTACCGAAGAACTCATGGTTGACGGGATAGTTAAAAGCACACCATTGGGTCGGAGTGATCACGTTACTCTACTCTTTGACTATCTACGCTATGCGGAGTATTCTGAAAAGGAGATTGATGAAGTGCATACTGCCACGCACTATAATGTGTTATCAACCCTTGTTAAGGATACATCTTGGACTTCCTTAA
>OX104065.1:56972190-57112517 GCA_944474145.2 Dicrocoelium dendriticum | reverse complement strand
CGTTGCGCCATCTGAGTACTAACAACTACCAGCTAGGGCCAAAATTCTAAGGCGGACTTCCCATGAGTGTGGTCTCGGCGAGATTGTGCAACATGACCACTGCGTGTTTGAGGCACACTGAAAAGCCATCGAACAAGGCAAGTCTTCACTTCGGCCTCTTTCGTGAAGCGTACGAAACACCGAGGACTTAGTGTTTTCGAAAATGCTTGGCATGTGTACGCAAGATCGCTTGCAGAATAAGCTATCCAAGGATGGCGACTCAGTTCTAGGCATCACCTCGCTCGATACTGCACAAAACAGCGCGACGAAGTAAGCCAGACGCTTGTCCCGTCTTCCCTACACAATCAAGCTGAAAATCTCAACCGGGCGTTCTCGGTGTCTACGAGAACCTCTTATAATGGCGTATTAGATGTTAAAGAATCCAAACCACACGTCCACAATCTATCAAAACACAGACAAAACAAATCGCTGTGGGGGCATAAGTTTTACGTTGCCACGCAGTACAACCGAATGGAATGTCGACGAAACGTTTTCGCTCACCGAGTATCACAGCCCAAGAACGCCCTCCCAGCGCATTTAATTAATGCCCCTAGCTTAACCAAATTCGAAAATCGTAACGATACCCTGCTACGTTTACACAACTTGACATAGCCCATGGCCATCAGATGATGGCACTGATATACAACAAACTGTGAAGTTATAATCCTCCTAAATTCAAGACAGGAATAATCTCACATGTGTTAAAGTATACACCTTGGTAAATCATGTATGTCAAGTGTGATTTTACGATCACTGTTTTATTATCCTGTAAAGTTCACCTTAAGGGAATAATCAAGCAATTGTTTTCAAACAAATGCTTTATTGTGTTAGTGACGTCTGCAAGGCTATTAAACTTAATTTGCTATTTTTATTTGTAGATTATGTAGCGATTTGCTACAACATGTCATGAGTTGACCTTCAGAACATACTACTACATATTTAGGAAAACTTTCATTCCGTTAAGTCATAGTGCGGCAATTGGATAATGATGTTCTCCGCACAAATGCAAGTATCTTATTTTGCGGTTGTTTAATACCTAAAGGGTCTATAGCACTTAAAAATGATTAGCTCTCTGTACAACTGTCTAGAGCTTGTCTCGAAAACGGATATCTCTATACCTACAATATTTCTCAGCATATTGAATATCAGATAGCACAATCTAAATAATCTGTGGTTACGATATCTTACAAAGTACATATACACTCGACCAGATTTCAGCATTTTAAAATCCTCACTGGTTCCATTGTTAAGTATGGCAGGAAATTTTGTGGCAGAGTGAGAAAAAGGATCAGCCGTCAAAACCTACGGTTGTCGTTTACTAAAAGAGTATTAAACATATATTCTATTTATTATTTTTATTTTTATTATTATTATTAGTTAACAGCAGTCTATAGGAAAGACGTAGAGCCAGCAACAGATATTCCACAAAGAAATATCGGGAGTGGTGCCAGTGACTTCTTCTCGATCTGTTTCGGCTACGAAAATTATAGCATTCCATGATATTGCTACGCAAGCTGAATCATGACAAAACTTAATGCAATCTGCCCACATTGCAATTGCCAAGGAGTTCTAATCGCGACATACTTACTAAATACCGTACGACGGTCTCATCAAAATGCATGACAATTAGGCGCTTTAATATCTATCTAATCGGATATGATGTCTTGTGGAACTGGATCCCAATCATAAGCAAGTACCAGAGAATGCACAATCCTTTCGTAATAAGCTGGGAAGTTACTTTGACTGAATACTAATATGATATAATTATGTGGGGAAGATCGCTTGATGATCTATTTAATGAGGAAATAGATAATGTTTAATGAGTGAATTAAGGGAAATTTTTATGCAATGTAAGCAACCCAAACTGTCTACCATATTTTCATTTGGCTAATATGCCCTGCGCTTAACGTAGAACGTGAACGTATGAGGCATTTTCTTTGTCAGAAACTCAGATAAGCACAACAGTGCATGGTACTGATGCAAAAACATGATAATACCTGGACATATATGATCTGAGCCAAGTATATATGCGGCTTCTAATTTGATGTGAAATATGCCTATATTAATTACGGTTAGTATGATTATTATTGTTATCAGTATTATTATTATAGGAAAGCAAAACAAGAGGCGCACTCAGAGCCGTTAAGCTACAAGTGACTAGACCCACGCTCACGTGACCAGACCGCTTATCCTTATGCGCAGATTTAGTAGGCCACTGAAATCTCTTGACTGTGAACGATGGATTTGCCGTTCAAAGCAGGTTTTGCACATTGTAATAATATATTCACATTGGTAGAATTTCAGCTATAAAGCACTGAAGTTTAAGTGTTATGATATCAGTATAGTTTTCAAAGCTTTGCACTGCGCCCAACGACACGCACACTCAACTGGACGGGTCCAGCGGATTCGTGGTTTATAGGATGAAGGGTGCACAGAGATTGTAATGTGTACACATTGGTGCAGTACGGTGGTGCCGGTTAAGTGGTTGAAGTCAGGTCTCCTTGCTTACGTCGCGGCGCACTTTTTCATCCGATTGCGCGTTGATAATATGGGCTTTTTCCAGTGTTTGAGTGCACCAATAAAGGATTACAGTGAGTCAGGGTCACAACCGCACTAGCTTTCGTAGATCATTAATAGCAGCGTTAAGTAATATATATGTGAGTGTTTGTTTGTTGAACAATGAACCATGATTTTATACAGGTTATAAAGCATTGCTATGGAATCCCCGTTGGGTAGTCTGATGGGTCGCGAAAAATGTTGATTAAAAAGTAGTTAGTGGTTTCACTGTCAAACTAATGGACCTGTCGTTTTTGATGGAGCAGCCCTGTACTCCAAGTGCTACCATAGCTCCAATAGGCGAAAAAATAAATCCAAAGTATTTTCCGGGAGCAATATGGAGAGTAACGTCAAGTAACAAAATGTGAGTGGCGGCGTACGTCATCCAAACGACTGTTAACTATGGCTAGTATCGGTGCTGAAACAATCGATTCGGGGACAGCGTTCCATGGTTGACACAACCGAATGGCAAAAATGTTTCTAAGGCACGCCATGCGGCTGTACTGTTCTGTTGGAGTGGCCTCTATGTTTAGTGTTACTGTGCAGTTGCAGTATAGAGCGACACACATACGTTGGGTTATGTAAAGTCAAGTACGCCATAATCGTCGACTCGTAGTCGGTGATACCTCCCGCTGTATTCTCCCAAAAGTTTCAGCCTCTGCTCGTATGGTAGGTGGCGTATTCCAATGACGTAGTTAGATGCCCGACCTTGAGGTTGGTTCACTGCAGTAAACTCGTGCTTCAGCCATAGCTGTCAGGCTTGGATTGCGTATTCCACATGGAGGCGAACATACGCATTCAGCATCTGTCAGAAAATAGTGGTGCCTAGTTGTCCGAACGACCATCATAGCAAGTCCACTGCCGGTCATCAGTTCGCGAGGCTTTTGCGGGTTGTTTGGAATGACCCAAATTAACCTGAACAAGTACGCCATGGTAGCGTTTGACGGATGCTCACTGCAGTACTTGTGCTCCTAGCTTGCAGGAATAGGTACTCTGGTGTCGTATGGAGAGTCCCTTGCATTTGTCAACGTCGCACCGTAACAGATTTCGGGTTGACCACTCTTGTGCCAAATCTAGTTCAGGCTGAAGTAAATTCTGATTGAGATCCATCTGAATCCGACGCCAACCTGCTGATATGGTCTGCAAACAGCAGGAAATTTGAAGCAACATTACGTGCATGGTTATTGGTGAATACCAAAAACAATAGTGGACCTAGGATTGAGCCATGGGGCACAACAGACTCGTCTGGTATGGGTTCAGACAAGGTCCTTTGTACACTAACCACTAACTGTCGTTGCAGGAGGAAGTAAGCCATCCAGCTCAAGTGAGGGTCACCGATCCCATACAATTGCAGCTTTGAAAGGAGAATCAGATGATCTATATCAGGCAATCTGAACCTTTATTCAGCCGTGGCTCCTTTTCGAAACTTCCCATTTCTCATGGCCCCCTAGTCTTGATCACCACAAGTTCGACAATCCACTATGCCCAACAGACATAAATCGTTGAGTTCCAGTGGTCATACTGATATCTTTTGTTATGGCGGCTAAATGTTTTTTGCTGGTATCACTGATCTTTCCTTGATAAATCTCCATTTTAACTTTCACGGCCTTAAGATAAGTGTCATTGTGCCGCAACATCAAGCCAATTGTCTGCAGTTATACAAATGTCACTATTAATATTTAGGATGGTATTTAGTTGTGGTAGGCTTTTAACTGTAAGGCATATCATGAATTCATATGTATACTAACTTCTTAAGAATATGTTTATCGAAATAATAATGCGAGCCTTTAGCCTGGTGTTTTTGCGCAAGCTTACTTATATTCGGCTCCAGACTTGAGAACGTAAGTCGAAGATCTCCCTTGTTGCGAATTCCAATCTGTTTCTACTTTCCGTTAGCGAAGCCAGTGCTAAATCCACATTCAGTCAACTACGTGCATGAAAAGGCAAGGAAATACATTTCAGCCATTTCCCCCCGTATCGGATCTATGTTAACGGCAACAGACCTTATAAAAATGCGTTTATAATGCATGAATTTGTATCTTGCTAGTGTGTCGATTTGAAACTTTGTGACACTTTGCTGGAATCCAACGCTAAATTCGCTAATATAGCTAAAATGCAAATCAGGTTTTCTATGTTAATGAGCTCAGGAAACTCGCCTATCCTTTCTTTTTTGAGTTGTTGTAAATGACTGACATAAACAATTAGGTCTTCATCCTTCAACTCCTCCGTGACTGTAACAAGAATTTGGAGCTGTGAAAATGCCAGACGTCCGATGTTTTGAGCACACACTTCCAGCATTATAAGAAAAGCGATAATGAGCCCTTTACTCGAGACGATATTACTCAACTTGTCGAAGGGTTTTATTTAAAAAGTTGAGTTTTTCAAAAACATCAGCCAGGTGAAAGACATCTGGCTTAACGGTTAGTTTTCTTTCATAATCAGTTCCAGCAATAAATGTGCTTATGATGTCCCACAGTGCAACAAAACGGCGACGACAGTTACTCTTGGCAAGTCATCTAACTTATGTACGCAACAGGAGAACCTGGCAACAATTACAGTTCTCCTCACACAACTGTTATCAAATACGAGTTTGTAGAAAGTTGATTTGCTATTGTTGACTTCTATTTTAACGTTTGACAGTGAATCGTTTAAGCATCCACCCATTTTCTTAACCATTAGGTTATCTCGATGAATCACAAAATGAATTGCATGGACAGAAAAAGTAAAAGTTTTAGATAGGCCATATATCTTTTAGATTTTACTTCCACTGCGGCAGAACATCTGTTGCAGATGGAACTATGTTCTGCATTGGAATGGAGTTTTCAGTTAGATAGCTACTGACTACCTCAAATACAGACTGGCCCTTTGTATGAGTTTTACTTTTCTGGCAAATATAATCTGTTCCACCACTTATCATTGAAAAATGGAACAGATATCACGAGAATAGCCTCGTCAGGTAACTTAGATTCACCTACTTGTAGCGAAGGCTTTCTGGAGTTTAGCCCAGTAATTAAGGTGCTTTCTATGTGCTGAGGCATCTCACCTATTCGCCTAGGTACAGTCGAATTGCTAAGCGGAGTGGCTTAAACTGCTTCTAGGGGATTCAGATTCATTAGGTCAGACAGGATCCTTAATATTAAAAGCAAGCTAATGTTTTCCCCAACAGTATACGTAATGCGATTTGTGGCAGTCAACTTGCTGGTTTCATAAGATACCGTAAATCCAGTCACCAATATTTTACCTTGTTAAAAACTGGTCTTAAACTTGATCTGTTTTCGAAACTGTCCCACAGCTTTTTGAAAAAACCAAAAACTTTCCAACTTTGTCCTTCCAAATAATTATTCAATTTACATGGCCTTGTATTTTCATTCGTAGGACAGTTTTTACACATTAACTACCCTAGGTAAAGTGGGGCTTTGTGGTGAAGCGATAAATCCAGATGACAGGTAATCCACGAAGTACTGCCGAGGAGCTGATTTCTGAAATATCTCACTGCAAATGATTCATATGTAATACAACGTTACCTTGTTAGTATTTTATTTTTCCTTGTTACCTTGCTACCTTGCTTGTTATTATTATCCTTATTATTGTTACCTTGTTACTATTATTACCTTGTTATTATTTTATTTTTCCAACACAATTTTACCATGGATATTAAATAACATCGTTCCACAAAGCGAAACACGCAGATGATATGAATTTTTGGTGACTCAATTTATTCTTGCTTGACCATCAGATTATAGGACAAGACATTTAGTAAGCATAGTTGTAACACCTGTTGGTGTCTACAATGTTAAAATGTATAGGTGTAGAAACGCTGTTAGAGGCCATCCAATGTTGCTTTCTGAGAATGATGTCAAATTATCCTGGCAAGCTAAAAGGAATGAAGCAAGCTTATTGAAAGCAATCAAATAAGCAAACAAATACACTTAAACAATGCTCACTGGCACACTCATCACAGGGAAGTTAAACAAAACAGTGACGGAAGATAAAATGAAAGACAGAAGAGATGAACACGGAAGAGAATGCGGCATAGTTCAAGACACTGGTACAGCCGAGTTCACAACGAAATTAATAACGCATATCGGCGGTTGCTTAACATAGTGCCAAAAGCATGTTGGAAAGACATTTGATTTTGATGAGTGTTAGATGAATTATTCTAAAGTACACGTTATATTACATCTACTCATCAAAGGAACCAGATGTCCACGCGTATGATGAAAGTTTACAAAATAGCGTCCCAATGTGCAAATTTCTGCTGAACTCTATATGAAGAAAGAGTTATTACGCCTCCTAGCTGTTTCGACTGCTAGTCGGAACGAATGAACCTTCTTCAGAGATGGCATCCCACGCGCGAAGAGTAGCTATTCGGATTCGGAACCTTGCTAGCTAACGTGAACTAGCCGCCTGACGTATACGCGATATGAGACTGGAGACAAAAAGTGCCTAACTTAGTGCTACCGCACAGGGACCCGAACGAGAAAGACTGACCGGCACATGAGTTATCATACAGTGGTAGTGTTCTGAGGAAAACGCATTGTCAGCGTGGCTGTGCCGTAACTGCCGCAGTGTTCTGACACGCTAGGTTCGCTGCAGCTTGCACCGTACATACATCCGTGTCCTAGATGAAATTCCGATTCTTCACTGTGAATAGACATCAAAGTCATGAGAACGAATCGATGGTTATTTTTGCAATGTAAATCGCAGCATGATAGCCGTAGGTATGAGGTGAGCCTAACGAAATTTTCGCGTTTGACGGTGCTATGCCAGCTCCGCAATAGAAAGTCTATCCGACTTGGCTTTCATAATTTCGTAGACGGCCACCTGCGCGAGAGCAATTCACTTCACTGACCGATAGATTAGTGCGCGGAGAGAAGATATTTTAGAAAATGATTTTTTCCTGGTAATCACAACTCACTTTTCAGACCATGATTCCGTATGGTTCTTCCATGACCTCCTAAAATAATTCACATCCCAGTACCCACCGGGAGGCTATTTGACCCCCATTGAGAATGGCAGATGTAAGCGATGGGATACCACTTGCAAATACAAGGACATCTCATCAACGGCCTCTCTAACGTCAGTTGACTGTCCAACTACTACTTGCGAATAACAGATTTGTTGTGCACGATCACAGTTGACAAAAGAAGTGTTGCTCGGGAGCAATAATTTTCTAGATAACACACCAATGAATCGGCAACGAAATATTCCATAACCTTGGATAATACAGCGAGAATGAGCACTGGGTGGTAGTTCCATGGCTCAGTTCTGCTTCCACATTTGTGAATCGCAGTGATTATTCCAAATTGTGACATCGCAGGAATCTGGTTCTGCGAGAACTGTGCCAAAGGTTGGGCCAGTTGTCTTGCTTTTGCTCCCAGTGCTTCTGTGCGAATAGTGTCCACTCCCGAAGAGCAGTGGTTTCGCAGACACGTGAGCTTCTGCAAAACAGCTTTCGGCATTAAGAGAGATACGGGTGAGTCCTGGAGTCAGGAAGAGAAAAGTTAGAAGATGGCCTGATGGTAAGACCCACGGAAATTTGGGAGCATATTGCTTTCGCAACACGTTCGCTGCTTCTATGGCTGTTTTAGTCGGACCATCAGTCGTCCGGAGCGGAGGAACTCCCTGCCTCACCTTACGAGGTGCATTGACGAACTGGTAAATCAGTTTGTGGTTATCGTTACAAGTTTTCGCCATATTAAGCCGATATGCGACTTTGTCATCTCTGAGCAGTTGAGTGCAATGATTACGATGGGCTACGTAGTTGTCCCACTTACCTGACCTTGGTGATGATTTGTAGTCTTCCTAGGCTGTTTAGCGTACAGTTATCCATTGTTAGTTCTTCTCCTCAAAAAGCAACTGCTTTAGGCCCATTACATAGCCTTGTCTCTAAGGCAACCATAACCAGTTGACTGAATTTTTCTCACGAATTCAAGCCAAGCGATCTAAGGGTAACCTTCAGAAAGGAACGACCAGGTGGTGGCACTGTAGAACTGGGATAAGCGATTGGATTGCGCAATGGTGCCCACCAACTTAGATTGCTGGTTTCTATATTCCACATATCAGATAAAGCGGAAACTGATATGTGCATGATTACTGTAACCCAAAGGGCATCCTACAATCAATACATTAATCATATGTTCCTCGCTCGTGACCACACGATCCAGAAATGATTGTTCGTTACCTGTTCTGAAACGAGTGGGAGTAATGATGTGATTGCAAAGTGGAACACTGACAATAAGCTCCTGCAGATCTGCATTTAATAACTTTTCCATTTTAGCAGGGCTTTCTAAACAGCTTATGTTTAAATCATCCATGATATGATATGAGTTTACTTGAATGACTGCACAATGCTTTTGTGTCCACAATTTTCATATTCAAGGTTGACCGCCATGTTTCAAGCAGATGGATGTCGAGTTAAATCAGTCTAGCAACATCTCTGGAGGCATCCTGAAAGAAAATGCAAACAGTTTTGATGCCACATGCAAAGCGTTACGGTGTGCCGAATTTTAATACGTCCAATATATATTTTATATACCATTAGAACAATAGCGGCCCAAGAGCACTGCGTAGGCTGAGATTTGCGTGCTTGGACTAGTACTACCTATGTTCGAAACTTAAGTTACACTGTGAACCGGGAAAAGAGCTGTTCTCTATCCCCATAGCACAACAATTTGAAATTAGCTTTTCATGATATACTCCATTAATGACACTATGTAAGTCGAGGGAAATTAGGATTGCCGATATAACAAGATCATGTGAGGCAGTGGGATTGTTTAGAAATTCTAATTGACACGTTGTGTGGGATCGATTATTACAGAGACCTTGCTATCTGTGGCTTATTGGCTGTCTTGACAACAAGAATTTGATCGTTCTACTTTCGATATGTTGCTCTAACATATTTGTCTGAATAAATGTTTGACTTGTTAGACGACAATTTTAGTCATAAACAAGGTTAAAGGGGTACACAGTGCTCTCACTGTTTTTTACAATTTATGCAAGTGTGAAATATCACCGTAAGTGAAATTCAAAGGGTAAACCAGGTAACTAGATTCCGAAAGTACAGTAACTGCAGGAGACCGAGGAAAGCCATGCAACAGACTAGGCCAGTCGGTATAAAGTACTCCACTTTCATTCCTGTGAAACTGTGAGTTACGTGGCTCACGAAGCCATCACAATCTATGGGGCTAATGCAATGTAAATAAATGAATAAGCTGTGTATATTTCGACGAGGCGAAAGCTATTCTGTAAAAGAAACATACAAACATGTATTATAATTGTTTCTTCCTATTGGACATTGAATTATAAATATTGGCGGAAATATTATGTATAATTGGGCGACAATGGGTAGTCAAAATTGGTTTGTCTGATAACCATTCAACGCACCAGTTTTATTCTCAAAAACACGACAAATATTCGGACCGGAAGAAGAAGTGAGACGAATGCAGCTGTGGGCCAATTTGTGACATATAAGTATTCATTTAGCCTGCATACAGTTATATGTTCATAAAGTCTTTCATGTGCTAGGGATACCGTTTTCAAAAGCATTACGCACATATTGGGTTTGCCCCAAAGATATTAACTACATGTTGAACGGCCACACACCTATTAATTGCAAGCAGTAAAACGCCTTATTTTCCAGACTGCACTGCTTACGTAGATGAGAACATGAAGAGGCTCAATAGTAATTGGCTGATTCACTCAAGTGTTGACCGCTCGCTGTTTCACTAAGTGGTTTCCGATGAAGAATTCTCATTGTCTGCGAGATAAACGCATGGACATAGTTGACTTTATTCTTTTAGTAAATTATTTTGCATATTAACTCGTGCATTCATCTAAAATTTTTAAAGACAGTACTTTGTTTTTTTGATTTTATCTGCATGTATTACCTTACCGAACGGTACAACAATTGTCGCATATTTGGTTCCTACCTCATGAGTATTAAAGTAGGTACATGAATGCGGTATGTAATAAGATTAATAATCTTGAGTTCCACTGTCTACAGCCCTATAGTCCATGTTATATTTAGCTACAGCTTTTTGATTTGCGAATGCGTTAACATTTATTAGCTTATTATGAATCATAACTATGCAAAATTACTCCAGTGTGGATCCGGAAGAGTACGGGAGAACATTAAGGGATAGTTACTTCAGTTAGCATTGTGACAATTGCGAAATGGCAACCTATGAAAACGATCGCCGAGGAATTTGACTTGAACCATTGTAATTTATTTTGACAGCGTGACCATAAGGTAATTGACTTTGCTGAATTTCCGAACTCTTTTTCAATTTGCAACACAATTTGTTTTCACACTGACTGTAATTTTTTATCCCAGTATTAACCTTATAAAATCAAATCAAGAACAGACCCACATATGTTCGCCGGATGGAATCCTCACCACCATAATGCAGTTACAGTGACACGATTCATTATTTTCCAGAATTGTTTATTTTAAGTAAACTGAACGTGAAGAGACATCAGAAAATCAGGTAATAAACTTATGGACATTAAGACTGCAGTATGCCTACTTTGCTGTTCGAGAAATATCAACAGCTAGGTCTACTAGCTTGTGCTTAAGTCCCTTTTTTACCTAACAGAAAAGTTTACATTTTTTTTATCTAAATATGGAATACAGATAAGTGGGCCCTAATGATAGGCATGCATATTTGGTTGTCAAATATCTATGTGCTGAAACAGAACATCTAGCTCCCAATAGTGTCTCATGAGATCTACTTGTAGATTACACCACAGTAAGTGTATTCCAACACTACCGTATTTTCTATTGGAACCGTTTCTTTCTAGGTTTTTTTACATAGACCTGTATTTGAAGGGCGCTTCAGAAATGAACTTAGTCTACAGTTTAATGCGGCAATTAGTCAGAGATATAGAAAAGAAACACTAGTGTTTATCTTGAAGAACAAAGGCGTTGGACTTTTGGCATCTCGTCTAGCCGGAGAGATGAACCGACCATAATGATTCAGTAATGAGACCAAATATGAATGCCCAAGAATGCTTGGGGAATTTCTAGTGAAAAGCCCTTCTACTTTAATTAAAACTCCTAAAATACTCAGCCACTATCCTGCAACTAGATAAAATAAGTCCAAGATTCACAATATCAAGACTGGTTTATTTCATGTAGGCATCTCACTCTTTTACTGGAAATATGATATCGAACGTAATTGAGGCTGCATTTTCATGTGTCCAAAGCCAAGAGATTTTGGCTCTAAAATGGACAGGTTAAGAAGTCACCACAATAAAAAGCATGGCGCAACAGAAGCAAGAAGACAAGAAGGCCAGTAAAACCAATAAGGAAAAACCGTCGTCCATTGTACAAATCCGAGCAGTAACTTTGTTGTGTTTACGGAGGTTAATTTGCTAGAAATCGAGCTGGATAAAGAGAGTTGCCTGTATCGTTCCAAAACGAGATGTATTGGTTGTAACAGTGCTCGTCGTTCCGCTTCCTTATTCTCAAAGCTTCCAAATATAGTAACGCAGCCCTCAGACGTCTCCGCACTGATATACATCTCAGTTTGATCGATTTTGGCACGTGGTCGTGTGCAGTCAGCTGATACTCAGTTCATCCCCTGTTACACACACCTTGGTGCATATTTATCGCAAAGCAAAAGATTGTAAAATTGTCGAGGAACATTTTTTTAGGTATATGATCTTATGCCCTTAGGTACAGAATGCTTTCCACACACTAATTTAATCTAAAGTTCGAGATGAATCGCAACACTTCTCACTGTTTGTACTGTCTATACTTTCCTTGGTTGTTTGAATATAAATTCCATTTCATCCCGCTGCACAGTGAGCGACTCTGAGTTTCCAATATTCCAAATCATTTTGAACACCTAGGGGTACTCAAAGCCCCGCACTGCTAGTCCTTGGGAGGATGTTGCTTACCGAAACATCACCACAAGGCAACAGCTTCATTTCCACCATGAATTCTTAGGAAGAGAAATTCTTCCTCGTCGTGTCCACTACAGGGGACCGATGCACCATCCACCGGCGTGGACAACTGCGCGCCAATTCGGAAAGCGTATGGTACGAATGGTGATCTCAGACGCCCATAACCGTAGCAGAAAACATGGAAAATGTCTAAACGAACAGCGAACTACGTATTTACAAACAACTGGACAACAACTGACTGAACAATCGCAACTCGTAATAGAACGCAAATCTAAAATACGAAAGCAAATAGCAGACTGTGCTTCACCAGAATTTGACCAAACTGATAACCAGCATAGACGAATGCATCAATAATGCTTGAATCAGGAACCTGTCAAAACGGCCACTCACTGGTAGGGAACAACTAATTGTCATCAAAGATCTAAACTATAACTGTAAAGACGCAAGAGCGACAGAGAGTTGAAGTGCCTTACAGTCCAACGGACTGGATAAAGAAAAGCAGAGAAACGACAGATATACCGTCGTCCCATCCATGACCCATTTAAAGCAATGCAACCCTATATCCGGACAAGAGGAAGAAGCAATAAAGCTCTGAAATCGGCGAAACAATTGTTATTCTACCTGTTGACACAGGACGGATGAGACTAATGATGGACAAGGCACCTTAGATCGAAAAAGCAAAACAGCTTCTCAACGATGCTACAGCTTACCAATGAATGGAAAAAATCCAACAGCACAGCTGACGAACAAAAGAAACAGAGAGTTTGCGAAGCTTAAGCAGTCGAATGTAATAACGCAAGAGGTACGACATGGAATGAGGACACGAGACTCGAAAGATGCACAAATCTATGGACTATCCAAGGTATACAAGGACGGAGCACACTTACGATCGATTGTGTCAGTTTCAGGCGCGCCCACCTGCAATCCAGCGAATGAATTATGGAGGCACATCAAGCACCTAATCAGCAAATCTCAACGTTCCATAAACCATGCCCAACAATGCTTTACAACGCTCAGAGACCAACGAATGGACCACGATGAAACTATATTGTCCTAGGAGGTAACCACCCTAATCACTTCCGTCAACTTACAACTAGCCTAAGGAGTAATTGAAAAACGTCTGGACAACATCGGAGAGAAAATGGGAAACAAGGGGATAAGAAAATTATGAAAACTTCTTCAATTCGATCTAGCATCTTATTTTGCGTTCAACAGAAACATTTACAAAGTGAAAATTGCACCGATGGGATCACCCGTATCCGGAATCCTCGTAGAGATTGGTGTGCAAAATTTGCAAGAGGACGTACTACCAATGATTAATCCAAAAATTTGGGTTCGCTACGTCGACTACAGGTTTGTGATACTCCAACCTAGTCAAGTATCGGTTACACAACAACTGCTTTATGACGTTATGGACGACATCCAGCTTGCATGGAATCAGCGAAAGAAAACAAACCCCCTTATTGTATGTGTTAGGAATCAGAAAAATGGACAGTGAATTGTAAAATGTTATAGCGGTGGTAAGAATACTCCACCGATCCCAGTTATTTTGTGTTTTTCCCCACTCACCCTTACTCACCTTTTCCCTCTCTTCCGGTTCCTCGCATACCTCCACTTTTGCCTCACATTTGTTATTAGCTTGTATGGACACTGTATCTTACGTTTATTAGCTTTGCTCTTACTTGTGTATTTCGTTCGCTCGTGAGACAACTTATATATCACCCGCTTTTTGAACTTACCAGCCTTGACTGCTCGAATACCAGCCTTTCCGTATAGCCTGTGCTATGCCCTAATAAGAATATTGTGATTGAGTTGCACAAACAGACGCTTGGTGGTCTGGTTGGCGTTCGGCGTGGACATTGTTTGTCGCCCGGTCGTCGGTGTTCTCACTATCGTTAGTGGGTGGAAGCAGTCGTGGGGCTCCGACACAACAGAAGCATCGGTTTACAGAAGAAGCACACACTCATATCAGATTTGAAGCTTCAAAAGCAACCAGCCTAAAAGTCACAAAATAAGTTGTGTACAGACCATGTTCCATAGAATTGCAGCTCACTGCAGTACGACGGAAACAAAACGAGCAGAAAAGACAACTACTCAACTCAACATTTAAAAACATTCTTGAAACTGATCGAGAACTCAGATTTCGGAAAGGTTTGCAAGGAAACGGGTTACAGTTTGTGAGCAAAATTTCGCTTTTGACCAAATAGCTTCATCAGGCCGAGTGAACAATTCAATGATTGGTATAGCACTTATAGCTAACTGGGACGATAATCGCGACAAATGGGATGTAGGGGAAAGATCAATCGCGTTACAGGAATGAGGACGCTGACTGGCTCTACTAGCTCACCGAAAGACTGGTAGCACAACATGGATGACACTTTGGTGGTTAAAATTGAGGATAAGAAAGAGGAGTTTCTAGACCGTTTGAACTGTATTGTGGATATTATAAATTGCACTATGGAATTGGAAGTCTGTAGTGGCACATTGCTGTTCCTGGACTGCTTAGTTTCTTTGGCATGAGTTAGTCTAAAGCAACCGTACATGGTAAGCCGATGGACACAGATGGGCTACTGCATTACAGTTCAGGCCACCCAAAGCATGTGTCTACTGGAATCGCGTCATCTTTCTTTCACCCAGCACAGACCCTGTGTACAGAAGAAGCACATGGGATGGATGCAGGGAAAGGAGCCATGAACCAACTGCATCGCATTAGATACACGAGACGCTCAGTGAAACAACAGTTGCGAAGAATTTTAAATCCATACCCACGGCGTACCACTGAGTGGATTGGGACGGCAGGACTTTCTTAAAAATATAGCATTTCGGAGGTCATCCCGAGGGTCCTGAGCAAATATACATAAGGGTAATTTTCTAGGGACGCTCAATTCTCCGCTGAAAACTGGTGTACTTGAAGTACCAACTTCCCGCAAATACGATAATTAATTGCGTCTACAAACTTAGTTGCAAAGACTGCGCACACGTTTACCTCTACCAAATCGCGCCAGAGCTACGCACAATGATAGCAGAATACACGATGTGCATAACACGACCAACGAGGAACGAGCTTGAATATAGGGCTCCACTAAGGGATTCGGCAGTGGCGATGCACGCGATTGATGCAGGTCATATATCGACTTGGATAACGTCGAAATCTTGAGGAAGGTGTTACCACCAGCCCCATAGGCTGACTGTTGAGGCCATTCCAATTAGCAAGGTGAACAGCTGAGTGAACAGAATGGACGGGGCAGAGCTATCGAAAGTGTGACGGACTGTCTTAACCCGACCAGTCTGGGGACCACCGGTGGACGGATCCAGGGCAGAGAATGAACGTCATATTAACCCCGTGTGTGACATAGCAACGCGAATAACATTCCATTCCATGCACTACTGGAGTGACGCATTGACCTGCAATGCGATTCACCTTGTGCCTACATTCCATTCGTAGCGATTATCGTCCCAGTTGGCTTTAGGTGCTATACCAATCCTCGACTGGTTCACTCGGCCTGCTGAAGCCTTTGTATCAAAAGCGAAACGTTGACCACAACCTATAACAACCAGTTGTTTACAAAAATTGAGGAAATCATCTGGACAAGTCACTTGAAAACAACGGATACACATGCGGTTTCCTCCGACTTTAGTTAACCTGCAAGAGCTCAAAAAGAAAGTTACATCAGCTACGACAAGACGTGTAACGCTGCGGTATATGAGTAACATTTATGCAATGACTGCCCTATTGTTCAAACAACATCATATCATGGTATCCCACAAGCCAACCGCCACCCTGAAAAAAACATTGTCAAAACCGAAAGGAAAATGAGGAAGACTAGGACGACGGAATGTCGTATATTGAGTTAAATGATTAAATTGTGAAAAGCACTACGTGGGACAAACAGGAGGGAAGCTGTCAACAAGGATACAAGAACACCAAAACAGCGTGCAAGAAAGATTACGCAACCTCATTGGTTTCAGCACACGTGGATTAAGAGGGACACAGCTTCCACTGGAATAAACTAGATAACTTTACCCAAGGAGAAACACAAAATGTGGGTTTCTCCAAGCCTGGCTCTCAACCACGAAATAAATCAACATGCATATCGACATCAATCAAACACACCATCCAACCTGCAATGGAAACCACCTGTCTAGGGCGATCGGTTGTCTATGGCGAACAGCCAAAATAATCCCCAAAGATTTTCCTATATTTCTAGCCATAACCTGCGTATCGTATCCACCTGTCTAACGAAATCGCGACAATGTCTGCGCGGTCCCAACGTTCTGTAGAACCGGTAATATGCGACCACCAAGCCAATGCTTCACCTACATGCGGAAGTGTGTTGAACGCACCATTTGCGCGCACACAAGTGTTCAAAACTATGTGGTCATCGAGACAGTCGGCGATGCCAGTGCAACAACGTAAGCCGTACTCACACAGAAGTCCAAAATTGGTTGCGCGGTAGAATACTGGAACAGAGGAGGAAACCGTCAATGCGACTGGATGTGTACTTATGTGTGAACAACCCAGTGAACTGCAGTAGAAATGCGGAGAAATCAGTAACAGAACAATTTTCGCGACAGTCGGATGTTGTCGCATCTCATTCCTGCGAACCTGACAAGTTCATAAAAGCCAGCCTGTCATCTCAGGTACATGAAGAATATGGAACCGAAAGCCTCATCATCGCACGGAAGGACACATGAGCGAATGCACCCACGGTTGGCATGTGCGTCCAGGCCCATTAACCCAAGAGCAGAGAACACACGAATGTTGTGGTTCCGGCGAACGACAAATGGTGTTTTGAAAAACAGACCAGAATGGTTCCATAATTCAGGTAACAATGTGCACATGTATTTGCTAGACGACCGCGATGCAGCAAGTGTGACCACGATAGAAATTTATGACCAAAAGAAAGTAGTTGGTTGGTCAGGCCAACCAGAACTTTACTGCGGAGAACTGTTCCTGTTTTGGACCAGTGTCTCAAACATGGATAATGGTGATGCACGTTATTTATTGACTTCCATGCAACCGGAGTTACAATTCGTAGCTGCTGAACAGCACGTGTTGCTTCTTTGGTTTTAACGTCAGTTCGGTTTAAACGTTTCCGAAACTGGCTGAGCATATAACCTTCTGAAACTGGTGCAAAAGTTTGAAAAAGTGGTAGTGTTTATAACGCCAGGAAAACTGGTCAGCCTCGCACCAATACAGATGAGCTTTCGACTCGCAATGTTAATCGCGAAGTAGCCGAAAACCTCGATCTCAGCATCAGTAAAATCGCCCAGCATTTTGACACCACCAATAAGCCTGTTCAGCAGATTTTAAAGGGAAGCGAATATCGTCGGTATGGTGAACTGCAATTGCTATTTTAGAGACTGTGCGATCTGAGAAAACGGCATGCAATTAGCCGCTAGTTCTTGGAGCACCTGGACATCCATTCCATTACTTTCTTACATGAATCTGTGTCATATTTGAACGGAAGCGAGAATCAGTATTATTGGGCAGTATCGAATCCACTACGTTGCCGAGCTTCACTTACGCAACATAGCCCAAATGTCATGGTTTGGATTGGAATAACTGGTAGAAAAATCGTGCGCACGTTTTTCTTTTCCAGCAATCTGACCGGTAGTTTGCTCTTGTGCATTATAAATGCCACGCTTTTCATAGCATCGTCTAGCAAGCAAATGCTACAGACCTGCGTACTTCCGCGGTTGGAGGCCGATGCGCTATGCAGTATCACTTAGTGACAACATAATAGCACACCTAGCGACTATACTCAAAGGTTTTGTGATTATTTGAGCGGGAGTTTCAGCCACCGATGGATTGGTTGGGGCGGACCAACGCGGTGGCCTGCCTGGTCACTTGATTTGCTGTGAGAAATTCTAAAATGCTACCAGAGATTTGTAACTGAGCGTTATATGATCTGGTTATCGTTTTGATCTGGCTGCCATTGCTGCCATTTGCATGCTAACATGCCCCATCAATGCAGGCACCTCATTGCAACTAGACCCTGCTATGCTCAACAGGCAAAGCTGTTCGAATGCTGAAAATACCTTGACGTAATCAGACCTTGTGGGAGTAATTTTTGCTGCCGCACTTTGGAACGACCCTCGTTGGTCCCTGTGGAGGCACTGATGAAACTCAAAGGAACCCTTTTCTGTTACATGGAATTTGACTGATTGATGAATGCGCCTCCGCACTTGTCCTAAGCGAACTAAATTACACACACCCGTACACCCACATGTAGGGCCTCATCGTATGCCCCACAAATAAAACAAATTTTAATCAGATCGATCTGCTTCGAGCCTGTAACCAGATACATGACGAAAGAAAAATTAAACCTAAAACGGTCGTCATCACCTTTTCCGGCTTGTGTGCATTGTTAATAATGCCTTTCCGGGCTGTGCAAGGCCACACAAACGTCCCAACGCTTTATGCACGAAGTCTCTCGTGGGCTAGGCTTCGCCTATCCTTACGTCGACGATGTTATGTTCGCCATTTTATTGGAAGAATAGCACCTCGACCACATCTGTTTTCTCTTCTAACGGTTGAACCGGCACGGTATCACAGTCAACCCAAATAAGAGTGAACTAAGCAAATCAGTTGTAGAATTTCTGGGTCTTCTCGTTTCACTGTTGGGTATCGAAGTTCTTCCTTATAGGATCCAGACAATTAAGTGATTCCCAGCTCCGAACTCATTCAAACACTTCCGTCGACTCTGTGCTCCTTTCAGATACACTTGACTATTCAATGCTAGTTGGGCTTAGCTCATGCAGTCTTTGCTTATTCGCATCCAATACCCTTTAGCCTGTATAGTATACATTAAGTCTAACGGCCGCCAATTTCTCTGTCGTCCCGTATTTAACATGTCTCTTACATGTTATTTTTAACGACTACTTATCCAGGCGCCACCCAACAAGATCATTTGATGAGCTAATTGGACGGAAAAGCAGGGTCCTGCTTTACTTCGCCAAGTCTGTCACCCGTAATTTGCTATTTTAAAGTACACGTTCCACACCACAGTGCACCTTACCCTGCAGCCCATTCTCGCTTTATCATGTTGTTCACTTGAGACTAGGAGTTGATGTCCCCGGGATCACCAGCAGTTTAACAAACGACTGAGTCACAATTTCTAGTCTCCGCCGAGTTTGGTGCCCACAGGACATCACTCTCTTCCTGAAAAGCAGACGGTACAGTGCAGCCGTTTGTTTAACCCTAACGCCAGACTGAATTCCGTAAGAAGATCAACCCGTGTGGTTGCATACGTATATTAAATGCAGGAGGTTAAATGGTAATATAAACATCAAAGCTTTCTTGGTTCAAAGTAGCCACTGTCGTTCTGATTGCAGTGCAGTAATCGTCCCAGATAGTTGGCGAGTTCCGACTCCATTAGTACCTCAGTGAAGTGCGACATTCTTTCAAGATGTATTCTTTAATTGTTCCAATGCATTCAGCCTTGTCTCAGAAAAGCTCCATTTAAGAAGACCTCATAGTAGAAAGCCAAGGGGTTATTCTCAAGTGACTAGGCACATACCTTTTATTCGTGATAACTCATTGTTCATTGTGCATGAGCAACCGTTCCTTCCCAATGAACGTTGTGCACCTAATGTACTCTGCTCTTGCTTACCTGTACTCCGTCAGTTGTGGCCGTTAGTCACTTCGCATCTTTACCAAAAAAGTAATATCAAGTTTGTCAGTTACTCTCTTTAACAAGCGAATGTGCCTATGATGGTTACAGTACAATATTTACACAGGAACGAGTACATATATGTAGTTTGGGGGTTGCGTTTAATTACGCACTGCTATCCTTAGTAATGTCTATAGTCAAGAGCTCGATAAGTTGCCATTTGTCAACTCTCGAGGATACAGTTTCGTTTTCCACACCCGTTCATGCCACACTCCTGAGAAGCAGCAAATAATCGATTCTCCCTCCGATTACCTTTATCACTAAAAGCCGTATGTTAAGCTCCAGTAAATATATGTTTAAGTGCAGATGGGTATGAAAGCACAGAAATGAGATACCGTTAGTAACTAAAAATGTGCTTCTTAACCAGGGCATTAGATCGAGGAAAGTGTGTTATCCAGAAGGTTGAAAAGCATGGGTTTGCAGAATCTAATTGCTTCTGCTTCCCATTCGGTGATAACTTGTTATTTGTGTCAGCTGGTATAAAAGGATGACTGTACAAAATTGAATGCTTACATGAAAGTCTATTTGCCATACCTAAACTTTTCTGTGGCATAAGAGTTATGTGGTTGGCAGTACACAGAGGCAAATGTAGGATTATGGCATATAAGGAAGAGGAAGCAAACGTTAATTGGTGATATAAACCTTGTATGGAATATTCCCCTCACGCACACTCGAAAATCTCACCCCAAAGGCCAATTGTGATATTTGCAACGGTCTCCGTATTTTAAGTGTACCGTAGTATCAATCCCGACGTTTCAAGTGCACATTGTATGTGTGCTAGACTTAGTATTACATTGGCGATCCAAACATTTGGTTGGATCTGCTGCCCGATAATCCATACCAAATAAACGGATGGCGCGAGTGGTAAAGTTGGACTAATCTGACAGATGGTTAACACTCACCCAATAGTTTCCGGTAGAGACAACATAACGTTCCACGAGAATTAAGTTCCTCTGATGGTTCGCATCATGGACTACATGGCCAAACTCGTTTAATGGCTCAAACGAATTCGTAGGACTGTTCGGGAGTAGAATCGTAAATATAACTACTACAGTGTCTTAGTCATATTACAGAAGATAGACATCAAAATGCTGTTGAAAGTGAAGCTTTCCAAAGCACTAAAATCGCTTATCATGAGGACGTTTGTGGCTCACCAAGTTATCTGAAGGCAAAGCTGGGGAACAAATGGTTCAAAGCAGAACATTAGAATTAACGTCTCTTACTCCCACAGAAAATCAAATGTGTCAGGGTGCTTACAATTTACATCGCATGCTGGGTTTAGGTGCACATGTTCCGTGAGGCTGCGGTCACTGCAATGGTATAAAACTTGTGCTCCTGTGGATTCTCTTGTAAGTCGCATGCATTCCCCCAAGCGTGTCCAGTGTATTGAAAATGAAATGGAAAACTATGGACAATAAAATGCACTGCGGTTTTATTAAGCTAAAATGTGCATTGATAGATACACAGCGTCTTTCAATTGAGCTTCTACTGAGCACCAAACCCAGCGGATTTGCTCAAGTCAAAGACAAAATCTCTTTTCGTTCTTCGTTGAGGGCGCATACAAAGGTGCCCACTGTACAAAGTGACTCTTCAACCAAACTGGTTAGTACATATGAAGATTTCAGATAACTCGTATAACTGCAAAACATGGGAATGAGGCGGAATCGCAATGTTTCCGTGGTGCTCAGAATGTGTCTCTGCGCACGAGATTTGAAAGTATTCTTAGACAACCATAACAATCGTTCCTTAACGCGCAATCAGGAAGTGATGATATCAGAATTCACACCCGAATTTATTTTCTGTGACTAGAGCTATTGTTAACCTTTTTCTCTGATACTGCCTGTGTTACCAAAAAATGATAAAACACGGCACACTTTCTACGCACGCCATCACAGTCACAGACAATGGGATGATGTCCTCTCAGACATCTTCAGGTCAGTTTGTGTCCTCATGGGTAGTTGTCTGCTCTTCTGTCAGTAAAATGGGCCTAGAAAAGGCAATCAATCAGCCAAATTCGGCGAAACCAACAGTTGCACGACAGGGCAACATGTCAGTTGCTTCATCAGCGTTCCAACTTGACTTCCATTGTGTTTCTCTAGAGAAGAAAATTTTGCATCCTCAAGGATTAGTTTAAAACTCAAAATTATTCATCACCGTAAGAGTTAGTTTTGATAAACACTCAGACTTTGGTTCACTTTGGTAAAACGACCTTACTAATGATATTATTAACATAGCATATATTCTGCATTTTAAGGTGACATAATTGAAGAGAATTAGCAGATAACTAAATGAAATGTCAGTGCACGAATCGCGATTTGATGGCTTGAGCGTAACATCTCGCAAATCAGCATTTTTCAGGGATTCCGATGTTGTTCTACTAACTACTGTGGGTTTACATGCTCGGTAACTAGTCAACTGAAGCCTGCACCCATGGCTTCATTCTTTCAGGTCCAGTTGTTTCTTCATGTACATAGGCCACCTGGTCAGCTATACTCGTCCAATATATATAGATACCAACTTGTCCACACCAGAAACTATCAACAGTGTTCTATACATTTGTGCTGGCCACATACTGTGGATTACTCGCTTATAATACCAATGTATGCGGAAGGTCGTAGAACACTGTACAGAACAGCAGCAACTCAGGACTTAACAATGTTCTTTCACGTAAATCGCCTAACATTAACTGACCGCAGTCCAGTGGACTTGTGTACTTCATTCTACCATCCTCATACCATAGCAGCTGAAAATCAAGCTCCATTCTGCATGTCATCGTCCACTTGTACACATTTTCAACGCAATCATCTGAAGCCTTGTCCATAATTATGTCCATCTGACGGCAAATGTCATAATGTGTAAACCAGCCATGGGTTTCCCATGGGGCATTTTTCACAGAATCAACCACTACGTTTAAGTCGGTCGCGGTTTCGATTCACCGAGTTTTATTGAGTATTACCATCGCGCTACTTAATAGTAACTTTCAACCCAGTAATCAATGGTTAGAATACAGAAGAACTAACTTGCTCGGCCCTCCCAGTAGGAGATCGTGTCTGGACTAGCAATTATTGTGTATCATTCACAGTTTCGTTTCCTTTCGGTTAAACTTCAGGGCAATGGCTTTGGCTACAAATCCCAATTATTCTCCTTCCAATGTATCTGCTCAAGGGTGTGATTTCAACGAGCGTAAAGCCACGAACCTATCAGTACACAAGGAGTGGACGGTAACTCAGCAAGGTCGGACTTTTCATTAGTTTTATGTAACACGTTGACCGTACTTGAAAGGAGGAAGCTTGGTGAGAATGTTAAATTGAGTAACAGCGTGTGGTCATCTACAGATGCCTGTCGCTTGGAATGAAAGCAATAAACATTTACCTATATTGTGGTAATGTTACAATCAACTGACGATGCGCAGAAATCAGCTTAATGCCTCTGTGGATTTTACCGCCGCAGTCAAAGTCGATTTGTGAGGTAACTCAAAATGCTAAAATCTCCAATTATTTTCTCACTCAATAAGGTTGGCATCTTGCTATTGCGGAAGAACAGAACACATGCAACATACTCCTGCTTGTTGGCCTTGAATTTGAAGTGCCAGAACTTCCAGATCGTGAACATTGAAGTCACCTGCAATAAGAACATAGCTTCACCGTCGTCGCAGGACCCTTCCCATGGTTAATGTCAGCCAGCAGCCAAGCTCTGGGGTGGACATTGGTAGACCATAAAACCCTGCCACAAGTCGTGGTATTGTGTCTTAGTCGCAGACTGCACCATGGTGAGTATGTGCTCAATGTTTCGGAATCCTCCGCTGAAGCATTGCAGGTCCCTGCGGGAGTACAAACATATCTCACCGACCTTGCTGATGCGATCGTTTCAGCGTCCATAATTTCTGAGTGCAAACAAATTTTAGTTAAGACGATGGGGTCCAAGTCGTATGATCAGCGATCTTGCTGACGATACGTTGTGCACTAGTATTCATGCAAGTGAGTTGCTCTGCTCTCCGTTTCGAGACGAAGGAGATGTGTTTTGGTTTCGACATTGATTCACGGTTGCCATTCATCCTTTTTCCGGTGGAGTCGTAACAAACAAATTGCGCAGTTTCAACGTTTTCAACATTTCCTTCTTGATCATATCGTTGTATTAATGTATTTGGTGTGACCACCAGTTCCCTCAGCTAGATGAATAAGGTTACTGGAAAGTTGTCCGGGTGTTTTTCACTTAAACTGCCGCTGCCGTGTTTTCGTTTCATGGATACTGCTTTGAGTTGGAGCTCCAAAAGTAGTCTGCGGCGGTGCTTACTTATGCACTCCAATACCATTGTCCACATGTGCCTGATTCCAAGCAACAGTTTCATAATTTAGGGCCACACATCCTTTGCAACTTGATGATCTACGTAGCCACAAAATATATTGCGTCATAACCTTTCCCATGGAGAGCGTCTCACGAATGTAGTGCTACACTTCCCAGTCGTTTCCTGGTCTTCCTCATCGTTTCGCGCTCATACTTCCCCCGAGTCTCGGAAACACCATTCACAGTAATCGTCGTGATACAGACTCCATTCAGTATTTCTCCAAGTCGTCCTCCCTCCGGTTTACGTTCCCTCCGCAAAATCTCCGGGAAAATACGGATAGAACAAGACTCATTTTGAAGATTAGCTTAGTCTACCAGAAAGGCTTCTGCTTCATTGGCGTAGTCAATATAACCGGAACTTCCCTTTTACCACAATGCTTTAAGTTTGGATGATGTGTGATCTAAATATTAGGCTGTTGGACTTCTCTACAACGTCTGAGTTGAGGTCAACCGCCCGACAGTCTGAACCCGACCGATGAATGTTGTGTACGTCCCGGCTAATCTCCATTTACTGTGGATTCAGTGGCATCAACTGAAGACAAAACTTTTCAATTGCTCATGGTTGGTATCCTGTTAAAACCAACACTCCGACCACAGCCCTTCTGGTCCTTTGGAACAGTTTAGTAGGGGAGGAGACAATTGTCGCATTTATTTCTAGCGGATTACAAGAAGCTAATGCAGGTTTAGTTGGACGACTGTTATGTGTAGACGTTAACTCACGTTCACAGCTACATGTGCCGCATTTTAAACGCGCTGCATATGCTTGAGGCTTAGTAAACTGGAGAGGACTGTTATTCGCTATCTAACACCTTTAATCCTAATGAATTGATTTTCGCCCCTTCATTTGTTCTATTGTTGCTACCAGCCATACGGATGGCTGAGGTAGATTTTATCCAGGCTTGACAAGTAGGATGACTTTTATACTGAACAGAATGACATACAGACTGGCTTACTACTGTACAGCTTCACTTTGTGTGCCGCGAGCCCAGCACACCAAATATGAAGATTACTAATTCAACCGGAGCAATGGATTTCTGAACGTACATTTATCTGGTACATTTCGCATATAGCTTGGTGTACTTCGTTTGCCTGTTACAACCCATTGTGTCCCATTGTCACTGTATAAATGCAGCTTACATTAATATCGGAGCGCTTGTATGAAACTCAAGGTCAGTATGGAAGTTTGTGGCTGTCTATTGCAAGCTGAATGGGCGAAGCCTGCTAATAGCGCCCCAGTAGCAGGCTGAGCTGTGTCATATCGCGTTGCGGAGTAGCTAAGTCGATTACGTCTTTCACTCAGTTGTTGCTCATTGGCACAAACAAAGCAACTAAGTAATAAAAATTAGTCCAGGTTCAATAGCGTGTGTACTTAGTGATTGATAAACGTGGTTGATAGCTCATCGTTTAAGTTTCTGTTTTGACTTTCGTTTGATACCACATGTGTTGTTGTGCAACTCAGGTGTTGGAAAATTGTGCACATGTATTTCCGCTGGAAGAGTGCAAAATCTGTGATGTGGAAATAAAAGATGTCTTACACTGCTTAGATCCAAAAGCTTAAGTGTACTAAAGAATGCTCGTTAAGTAATCTCGAATGCGTATAAGCACGTTTGTGTGAGTGAGGTACTGCGTAGGTAATTCCTGGTGAATTACCAAAGCAGAGAACGGAACAACTCGAAAGGAAGTAAACAGGCGCTGGTGGCATTCCATACAAATGTAATGTGCCGCCTCAAGTGTTGGTGAGGCGGTTGGTATGCAAATATCGTGACTGTCAATCTTTATTTTAATCCCTTATGACACTACTAAGTGGTCAGCTTTCTGTCGACTACGCCGCATACCCTAGGCAATTGAGGCATTCTGTCTAGATCGGAGGAAGTGTTAAAGGTTTATTGGCCCTTGTCTTTCGATCCTGATCCTAACTTTGCCGCGCATGAATCTAATTGGCCTGGATTTGAGCTCCCTCACGATATCCTTCTTGGATGGAAAAAGCTGAGGGGAAATAGTATAATCATACCGCCTGAACGCCTCCCACGCAATCCTGATGGATAAGTTTCCTGACAATGACGCAAATATGGACTGCGATAAAGTTGATTTGGTTGAACAAGTTTCAGGTATTCCATGATAAAGTACATGAGTTGATGCTACCGATCAGGGTAATAGAAAATCCTCAAAGAGTATCTCATGTGGAGTCACTTATCTGGCTTGATACCTGGCGAAAGCGGAGATAGATGATAGCCATAAGATGTGTGCTTACGTTAGTCGGCTGTAAACACTAACAGACTGATTGGAATACTCGTGAAGTTGTGCGATCCAGTAACTAGCAATATTGTGTTGCGCTGGTAGCACAACCACCTTTGCCAGGATACTTGTTTCGGTAACTTTTGTCCTGCTTTAGAATTCCTTGCCAGAAGGTATCGAATTCAAGATCTTCACCAATTGCGACAGGCTCCACACGTGCAGTGCCTCGTCACACTTCCGCGAGCAACACACACCCATGGTACACTGTTAAACGCAGGCTGTATTGGGGAACACCAAGCACTAGCTATGAGTAATTTACTCTTCTTGTACATCTTAATGCACACAAGAGTGGTCTCACGTACGCATTTAGCCAAGGATACTTGACAGCTAGATTATTTGGCTGTCAACTTTCAATTATTACAGTGATATAAAAAACATACCTATCATTAAAGGGGATAGCAACCCAATGGGACAAATGGTTGTGATTTACGAGCCTCTGCTCTCTCTAGCCATTGCCATGGCTGCATGCACAGTTACTATGATCTAATTGATCGCGAGTTAGAAGGAGAGGAACTGTGTGGAACAATACACCTAGCATCCAATCTGGATGCAGCAAACTACTGCTGGTGTTTAGTTTTTTATTTATCACAGTTAGATCTGTAATCATGTTACGGTTAATAATAGGGTAAGGTTTATTAACTATTTCGATTGCAGCTTTTCAAGTGACCAAAAGCGTTTTAATCTAACCATTTCTTGTGAAATACATGTAGTATTTTCGTTCACGACCTCTTTTATCACCAATTCTTATAAAACCTTGGGCAGATTGATGCGTGTATTGGTGAATAACGCAGGTCTCGAAAACAATTGATCGCCATGGCTTGGATACACGAAAATAATAAACCTAGCCACGTGAATCGCACACCAGTGCAAGTCATTTTTGCTTATGACGCTTCAGCCTTGGCTTCTGCACTTATGACCATTAGCGCTTGTACAGAGTTATCAGTATCTATGATAAATGAAACATCAACGGAACGCTGCTCGCCCTTAAGTGGTGACAAACTGGCCGATAGAACTCATGTATTCTACTCATCTTTACTTGCCACCTGTCAATGTTCCATCTAAGATGTAGCCTACTTCTTTAGTGGGGTTTTAGTGTTCTCAAGTTCCAAGCACTCATCGGCTTTACACGTTTTCCCCTGGCTTATTAATGAGAGCGTCGTGTTTTCGTTTGCATCAGCTAAATCCCGGTTATTTGATTTACTCTCTTGTTTTCACTGCTCATATCGCTTTAATCGTCTTTTCAGAACACCATATTGGTCCATATCCCATTCGCACACGTTTCGGTTGTCCTGATCCCTTTAACTTGCATCCTATTTTTTGCGACTGTCGACTGTACACATGAGGCTTTTGTTAAAATCAGGCAATCGCTTACTATTGCATTGATTTTGATTACCTTTCACGGACAGTGTTAGCTGTGATAGGGCTCCAAATGGTGAAACTATGAGTTTTGCTAACCAGCGGGAGGTATAAGTGCATCTGCCATGGCTCGATTTCAGATTACACAGCAACTGTGAAGCCCTCGATGAAATGCAATTTGCTCCTTTTCTAGCCGCGGTTAATGTAAGTGATTGCATTATCTTGAATTATATGTCTCATCTGAATATGTCGCTAAGGAAAGCCAATTCAGAAGACGGAACGGAGTCTAATTATATGCCAATAAAGTCAGAAAATCTTATTGGGATCATCCATTCAAACCTTGTAACATTTTAGTTTACATCTCACAGTGATGTTTATCCAGCGTACAACAGGAAGAACGCTTCAAAGACTGATTGGTCGCTGACGTTAGCACTACAACCATAACTTCACTCTCTTACCTGAATCAATCAACACAAAACTTTAACCGGTTTGAAAGTGCCATCAAGTGACTTGCGCAAGCTTGAGCTTCGAGAAGATTGTCTCTGTACAGTTTCCTATTTGCCGCCCTTCCAAGTGTTCTGCCTGTCCATCAGCAAGCCAGCGGAATTGGAATTCCCCACTAGATGGATTCTGCTGAAAAAGCTTCCCACCGGTAGCAGTGCTGTATTTCACCCCCAAGGATTATTTCAGACTATTTCATTAGAGGTGATGTAGCCACGTGGCAACCATGGTCTCCCAAATTCATTAGTTGCAAGGGGACGGATTGCGACAAAGCTGAAAGCTTTACTGCTTCATGAATTTGTATGTACTTGTGAGATGAGCTGCGGGTAATGTACATATATTTTTGGAGATCATCGATTCCGCAACATCGGATGTGAATAAAATATCACTCACTATGTGAGATTAGCTGGCTCTTTCATGTCCATCGATGGTACTGATATTTTTGAATTTATTGATTTCCTTGTATGCATCGATACTTTTATTGGGATGTTCTATTTTACTCCACTCCGGTTAGAAGCACCAGTGTCACATTCCTCACCTACTCCCACTGTATGGCTGTCAAGCATTAACAATACCAAACAAAACTTCCTATACAGTGAATTTCAAGCTTCATGTCACCAGCAAGGAACACTTTTTATTGGCGTATTAATTAGGCGAAAGAGAAACCTAAAGGTCACCACTCGATCAAGCGCAGCTGTTGGTATCCATATTCTTGTCATAATTAATGAATACTCGATAACAGGCGATGTAATGCAAAATTGGGTTCATAAAATTTACGACACTGCAAGTTCCGACTTTCAGCTCTTTGTGATAGTGGGGTGACAAGGAATGAGCTGGCCCGGGTGAATTTTTTGACATGTGGCAGCTGAGAACAAATTGTCCATTTGCAATCAAAGGTAATGATAATGTGTGCACGCAAACATGCTAGACTTGCAGATCCACTGGTTCGTGAAATATCAAGGGGAAAATCAATCGAGCGTGCCTTATAATTCACAAATTACCTAGCCAATATGACCTTATACCGGTCCATGCAAACTCGTTAGTTACACTTACCGTGGAACCCGAAAAGGAAAAGCATGCCGTAGCCATTTTAGTTTCTTTCTTTCCAATTATCACTTTATATTTTGCTCCCTCATACTCACCTTGAAGTCAAGCCTGCAGAATTCCAAAGAAAAATTCAACCATGTTCGTCCTTTGCCTAGGTCTACGGGTTGCGTCATCTTTTTGCTGTCGATAAATAAGTTTAGGTTGACACGAGTGACTTTAGGAAAAGAATTACCAGATCATTTTACCGTCCTTTGGAACAGCACTTTTCCACTAACTTCTTTGCAGCACCTACCCTAAGCTTGTTAATTTTACGTGAATGGCTGGAAGATTTGGCTAATTGCAAATGTCATCCTTCACCACATGCTAACATCACCCTCCCCCTATTTCGGTTACTCCAGTACCAAGCTGAAAGTCTGTAATGAGCTATATGAGTAAAAGCAGCCAGCGTGTTTCATCTTTTCCACACTCCTCTCCTGTCGCTCTTGTAAGTTCTTCTACTTACTGGTAGTTCGTTTCGAGTCAGCTTGTCTCGTCTATTTTTGTATGATAGCTCCATTATACTTATCGGGTGGGCCCACTGCCGTTATAGGATCTGATGTACAGGTTGATGATCCTAAAGATTATGTCTGCAGAATTGTTAAAAAATAATAGAGAATCGAGTTCTGCATTGAGGTTGCGAGTTGCAATCCGTTCACAGCGAGTAATAAGAAATGGCCCCATAGAGAGAATTTTCCTTAAATTATATCTAGCATTTATCTGTCTGGAGCAGACCGACTTGTTTCCATACATGAGAAACTATATTGCGCAAAAGTCATCCGAATAATTGTGACTACTGTCTGTCGGATTCTTGAGAAATATAGAATTTCGGCCAGATTTGTATTGGAACACAATTTTACGGAAAACACTAAACCCAGGTTTCGAATGTAAATTGGGCATGCTAATTTTAGCTTGAGCTTGGTTTGTTTGAGGTTGGGATTTTCCAAATGTTGCACTTTGCTCGTTAATAGTGACTCCACCAAAAAGAACGGTATCCAACTTAAATAACAATCCGTATCCCTGGGCAACTAAATAGTACTTAAGCATTTTCAGGTTGACAAATTAAATTAGAGTAAACTGAAGAATTCTTAACTGTTTGTTCTCTTATTGCAGCTGGTCGCAATGCCTAATCGCTTTCAAGCAAGTGTCCTCTCAGCAGCTGTCCTCAAACTCACGTGCGACCTGCTGTTGAGTTTAATTTGGCCGGAAATATCGTGATGACTGGGCGAAGAAAATCAAATGTGCTACAGTGTCTGCCACTCAATCGGGGTGATCATACTGGTGTTTCTGTGCGTACGACCTGGTGGATTGGATACAACTTGGAAAAGTGTCTCAATGTTTACCTGATATTTGCATTGACATGCTGAGACCGTGTCGTCAGAATATTATTTTCTGAGTCGGACCATAAGTGAGTTAAAGAGTATCGTGAGGAGTAGCAAGACTTTTACAAGCTTTTGTAGTGTCCAATTGGTGCTTCTAAACAGCAAACATTATTTGGCTCAGTCATCCATGGATATTCTTACAAAGAATAAAAGCATTGTGGTTGGATTTACTCAAAAATTGAACTGGCTGTCCATCCTCGTGCAGAAAACACTCCTAAACTATTAGTGTGTGTGGACTAGTTGTAAACCATGTGGATAGTGGGTGACATGCAAGGAATTTTAGCTCCGTTATAATTTTTCTAGATGCATTTTCGAGCTACTATCAGTGAAGCAAATTAGAGCATATTCAAATTGTGTGACGTTTAAAGAAGCTGGCAATACTGAAAGGATGCTGAAGATAGAATTATGCGAATACCGCGAGCTCTTAGGTCCCTGCTGTTGACTGGTTAAATCAGTATTCCATTTACAGAACAGTTCTTTGGCACCCGCGTCCCACGCAAATGTTGTGGATACCGGCCGTGTGGAACATGGTCTCAAGATGGTCAAGGTCAACACATTTATCAGCTCTCTAACGCATCCGCGATTATGCTCGCAATTCTCATCGCATGCGTCCGTGCTTACACACAACCGATCCAGCTCGACAAGCCTTATCCAGTGCAATCCGCCTCTTGCGACAATTCTGTTGGGATCAGGTTTTACGACACGTGTCGCCTAAGTCGCACCCTCACTCTTAAATGTGTAGTTTATTTCAACCCGGAACCCCGAAAGCAAGCGGCATCCAAAACTGGCTTAAAGTTCTACGTGCGCCTGTCCAAATATACTACCGGACTATACAACCCATATTGCAGCGACTCCTGCGTTTGACCTTCACTTACCCAAACGCGGTAATAGATCAACAGCCAGCAAAACGGTAATTGACACTATGGAAAATAGCAGTGAACAAATAATCATGGTTCCAAACGAGGTTTCCATGAAGCGAATGTGTGGATATGCCAAATTTAAGCTTTTTATGAGAGCCGGGATATCTTGCGCGTCCTGCCACAGGCACTATCATCCAAAGTGCGGTGTTCTTTCTTAGCAGCAGCGAGATAGCGGAGCAGCTCGCCGGGTGTTTTTTAGTTTTGTCCTACATGTTTGGCCATACCATCCGTCGTGTGTGCTAAAAATAGTTTATACTTACGAGGGGTTATGAGACGGAGTCGGAGAGGAGAGCATGCACCAGGAAATAATGTCAGGTTTAAACCAAAAGCTGCGTAGGCGACTTGTTTCCCTAGAATTACCAGTGTTAATATTGCAATTACCTTCTTCTCATTTTATCTTGACAGATCGTAGGTTGAAAGCAGAAGCGGGATCTGTCTGTCAAGCAATCAATATGACATTCACGTGTAGCCATCACTTGAAACATGCGACAGATCGTTGGACATCAGTTTCTATCCGCATCAGGAATAGAGTGGTCAAACACCAATCTTCTGTAGTTTTTGACGCATATGGTGGCGAAGAGTAAGATTAATCATTTAAAGCCAAGTACGACGCCAACTGTAACTTTAACTCGAAACTGGAACAACAACCGAGTTCCACGTACTCCGACAGCTCCCCCCTTAGCTAAAGAGCTGAGACCTGAGAACAAATCTGCAGCCTATTCTACACCGGCACACCAGAACTAACCCTTGACCGCCGAAGGCGTGACTTCGTATGTCTCTGTTCCAGCTGCTCAGGCATAAGGAGAACACCTCAGTCTATACCACGCCCAAAACACAAGGCGCCAAAAGTACCAGGGGTGCGCAAATCACACCATCAACAACTCAGGGTACGGCCTTTCTCAAACCGGCCAGTTTTAGAGATGCCCAAGGGGCACTGGAAATCATATGTTCTGAAGTCCCTGTATCTAGTGTAAAGTTAACAGTAGTTAAGCTGATGGACGACAGAAAATAGTGGGACTTCTAATGCCGCCTAACAGGCGTCCACACCGAACCGACCGGCACGGTGCGGATCGTATATCACCCAATCTGAACCTATTACGCTAAACCATGGCAATTAGGTGTGATGCAACAATCAGCGGACCAGGCTGAGGCGGTTCCCCTGTCCGCCACTCGTCTTCAGACTACATCATGCGGTGTTCGTATTATTCCGAATGTCCCGGACGACCACCACCAGCTGAAGAACGAATCATCGGTATTCATTCATGATGTCCCGGAGCTTCAGGTTGCGAATGCACCAGGAGCATAATCCCATAACTGGGATGAGTGGCGTTACATACGTGAATTGCTCACACTCCACAATGTGATTTCCAAATCGATCTCAAGTCTCCTGTCATCATCAAACTAAAAAGATGTGGCCCCAAGATGTTGAAAATTGTGCTTCAGTCCAAACTCATGCCCGAAGAAACACTCGAGATTTGGCGCAAGTTTCGTGCTAAGCTCCCATCAGATATTTGCTAGAAGGTGTTTAACACCATACCCCAGTCCACCGAGGCGAAGCGAAATTACCGAGACTTAGCAACTACCATCGCAAACGTTAATTTGCATCTACCAGCCTTCGTTTTCTTTCCGTACTTTTCCAATTGTTTAAGGCAACTAACTACTTTAAATTTCTGAAACAACGAATTTCCGACGAAACATTCAGGTTGTTGCATCGCATAGTCAGGCTGAGGTGCAAGCTGGCTTGCTTACGTGTGGAGATATCTTTTCTATCGAAATGCATTATTGTGCGTCGCTATCCTCGTCCAGTTCTCTTACTGTTGCATAGAAACAAACTCAAATCCTCTGCAGCAAACCTCAGACGTGTGGCGTTCAATCACCTACAGATGGCTCAAACCAGACTTGCAGAACTACTGAACTCATGCACGCTTATTACCCGTGGTTGAGGATCTGTCTCTGGGGTACCGGATTGATATTACTAACTATTATAGATCAACACTTGATCGTACAAGAAGAAATCACCATGCTTGTTTAGCGAATTTGCTGACAAACAACCAGCATGAGGAACCAACTGCTCGTAATCCAAGTAAGTACGTGATGAATTTATCGAACCTACAACTTGGTGCGTTGCGTTTAGAAGCATTATCAACTGGGCTTGACTACAAAGTCCCTCCTGAAAAGTTGAACGACTTGTCTGTATAAGCCCAAAGTAAGAACTTTTGTGACCAGTTTAAGGAACCCTAACCAATCAGCCCTAATAAGCTTATTTGGTTCGGAAATAAGTAAACCGATATCGTCCATGAGGTGAAAACCGTGCCAGTTAATGAAAAATTTGCCATCACAGTGCAAAATTTTCAGGCCTTACGTGAACCACAAGCTAAGGAAGTGATCATAATGAAACCAGATAAAGGTTCAGGTGTGGAAATCATGAATAAAACCGCACACATTGACTAGATGTGTGCCCTACTCAACGATGCGAGTAAATTCGAAGGGTTCTCAAAAGTGGGGGGCATACCCATGTCGAAACGCGCATAGTTCGTCACATGGAATTGCTTCTGCTACACCGCGTGATAGACTGTGATACATTTAATACTTTAAAACCAAGTGGTAGCATTATTCCCTAGTTGTATGGGTCTCCAAAGACACATAGGAGTAAAGTGCCACCCAAGCCATTCCTTTCAATGATGGACGCACCCCAGCATAAACTCGCTCATTGGGTAGTGAAGTTGCTATCTCCGCTGAAACAACAGTTCAATCCGTACAAGCTTAAACACTCGTTTCAACTCATCGACGACATGGATGAACTCAACCTGTCAGACAGTCATATGTTCGTTGGATGTAGAATCCTTATTTACCAAGGTCCCGCTACATCAGACGGTGGATTAGGAGTGCGAGTATCTGCAAACGGTGGCTATTCGCTACCAATTCCGACTGAAATGCTGAGAAAATCTCTACTATTGTGCACGGAGAATGTAGCATTTCACTTCGGAATGCACTATACCGTTAAATTGACGCCGTAGCAATGGGTAGCCCATTAGGTCTTGTGCTCGCTGATTTCTTCATGCTAATGGTAGAAAGAAGCCGTTCTGCGGAAATAGCCCAGGTGCACTACTACAAAAATACATCGATGATATATTGGCTTTCTGTTCGTCGGGGCAGCAGCTCACACATTTGGTAGAACGGCTTAATGATGCTCATGCTAACTTACGGGTTACATGCTAAATAAAACAGAACAATTGTCTGCCATACCTGGACATACTCATAACTCACAGGGAGGATGGATTGATTAAGAGGTCCATTTAGCGAAAATCAACTTGATCCGGTCCGGACCTGCACTTCACCATCTTCACGCCAGTGCCATACAAACGGACACTTGTGATGACTCTAGTTAGTCATGCCAGACTAATTTGTTCGGCTGACTCTCTGGAGGATGAGCTAATGTTAATTACAGCAACACTAATGGCGAACGGCTATCGTCGAAGATTTATGGAGAAACACAGCCAACCGCGAGGGCCAAAGGACTTGGTGCACACGGCAGCCAAGAATAAAGTGTAAATCCAGTTACCTTTCAAAGGTGATTTAGCCACCCTGAAGACAACTAAGCGTATAATTACGACTACACACGGAAGTTACTATGCTACACAAGTTATCGTCATCAACCGAACCCGAAATTTGCCCATGCCTCCAACGAATGAAGCTCAGCCTTTTGGGGCCAACTCAAACTGTGCATACCAATTTGTGTGTGACTGCGGAAACAGTTACATAGGCAAAACTAATAGAACTCTGACTTCAGGAATTAAGAAGAATGTACCAAGACGGGTTCAGCGTGAATTCGCCCAGGTTGCTTACTCTCCTCAGATTCCGTGTTCGCGCAGACCGACTGCTTCCTCAACAGGCAAACAACTATTAGACTCACCGGATAGAGCTGGGCTCAGAGTTTAAAGTTGTGTTACGTCTCACTAATCCCTGCTTCCTTCAGTTTGCTGAGGCTGTCGCTATAAGCCGGATGAAGCCAGCCTTGAGTGTTCAGAAACAATTATTCGTCAGCCTTAAGCTGCTTTGGACGTAGGTGTGAACTTCCGTCATTCGTTCGGCACCTCAAGCTTGCCTGGTTGCACCCACTGTTAGCCATATCTATGAATATCGGTTCTTGTTAACGGTACTAAACAGACAATACAAAATGCATGCATCTAGCAGCCTTCTTGTTTCGGTTCTTTTCAGCTTATTGAAGGGAACTATCTGCTTTAAAAATAGATCACAATTTCCGTCGGCTTAAAATATATCGTTGTTTTTAGACCCCCCGCATTCCTATGAACTAAGCAGTCAAGAAAGGGCAATGTGCCACTGCAAGATTCCAATTCCATATTGAAATTTATCATCTCTTTATTTCTGTTCAAGTGATTTCTTATCCCACTTTATGATAACAAATGTGCCATCCACATAGCGCCACTAAATTTTCGGTCAGCCACAAAAGTCAGTCAGCACCCTTCATTCAAAGACTTCCATGTACAAATTAGCGATCCCTTGGCAAATCACCGTTGCTGAGTGTATAATCTAGATTGGAACGTGAACTAAGTCATTTTTAGGCGAAGTGTCATTCCTTCCGAGTTTTGATCTACCGTAAACTTTGTCCTCTCTCCCAGGTTACTTTACACAGGTAGACTGTGTTTCACTATCTTCGAAACGTCGCATACTGGCACGTTGGTAAAGAGCAGCCTACCGTCGAAACATACCATAATTTCATCAGGCGCAATCTCAAGACACTACTCCATTCACGTGAAGCCATAAGAGTTCTTTACGAACGTATTCGTTTGTCCTGTCAAAGGTTGTAATATGCTAGTGAAATATCTAGCTAGTTCATGCACCGGAGGATTTATGCCATCTGCGATAGATCGAATAGGTACACTGGGCTTATTTTCGTCGGTAAGCCATACAGGAAATGGTTTCTGACAGGACAAAACCGGTGAATGTACTTACGTTGTCTTATAAAATCAGCAAGTTGATTACCAAAATTTGCAGTCCATATAATGTAGTAGAACTCCTTATCTTGCCTTCAGTAGCAATAATATTGCCTGACCTGATTAATATGAATCCATAAGTAACATTTCAAGCCATTCCGCTCAACAATCCATCTGTATCTAAGTGAATAGATGAAATTGCTCAGGACATCAGAAATACATTAGTTACTTTACTACAATTCAGGAACTTTTGGTTACATTTATATAACTCTACGTTAGCTAGTAACCACGCTCTTCTCATGACCTTTGTCCGATTCTACATTGATAATTGATTAATGGAAGAGATTCTGTTTACCAAGAAAGTTAAAACTCATGCAAATGACCAGTCTATATTTGAGGTATTCACTAGCTATCCGACTGAACACTCCATTGCCACGCAGAACATATTTGCCTGTGCGACAGTTGCTGCTGCCGCAATGGTCAGAAGATTTAAGGAATTTATTGCCTTTCGAGAAAATATTTTCCCATCTGCTCATTCAATTCACCCTGTGATTCATCGATGGCACCTAATGGCTAAGCAATTGGGAGGGCACTTAAACCATTCAATGTAGTAGTCAACAATAACAAATCGCACCATATTCAAGATTGTCTTTTCCTGCAGCTGTGTGAGGAAAGCAGTGGAAGATTTCTAAGTTCTATTGTTGCATACAGAAGTCAGATGGTTTCCTAAGGACAACTGTTTTAGCTGTTCCGTTGCATACCGGGATACCCACGTTACATTTCTTTCTGGAACTAGTCATGTAAGAAAGCTGTGTACAGCTAAGCCAGACGTATTTTAACTGGCTGATCTTTTTGGAAAACACAACTTATTGGGTAAAACTATTCAAGGCGACGTGAATAATCTCATCGCGAGCAAAGAAGCCGTTATCACTGGTCATAAAATGCTGGAAGTGTGTGCTCAAAACATCGGGTGTCAGGAAGTTTCACAGGTCGCAGTTCTCGCTACCCTCATGGAGGTGCTAAAGAAAGAAGATATGGCTGTTTATTTCAAACAACTCCGAGAAGAAATTAAAGACAGGTTTTACGACGTGATTGACACGAAAATCCCGATTTGGATTTTAGATCCATTTGATGTGCAGCCGTGCGATGTTAGAGTTAAAATCCAGTAATGTATCATAGAGCTTCAAACGAACCTACTTGCAAGATCCAAATTCGCGCAATATGAAAGCGATTTTTCGCTTGAAGTCTGATCCCCCTAACCGATATCTCTGTGAGAAACAGGTGAAATAGGTTTTCCTGCTTTCCGTTCACATACTTGGCTGAATGTGGATTGTTTCCTAGTGAAACATGACCCATTTTCTATGCAAAATGTCTCTGGTATCCCAAACATGACAAACTACGACCGAATTTTTAAGATAGTTGTCCCCGTAGAAGGGTGGAAAACCGGGATAAACATCTATCCATTTCGAATGAGGGTCAAGTAGCAGCAGGAAAAATACACTATTAATAGGCCCAAAGTATTCAGCTTGGATGCGTCGACATGGCTTTTCAAGCCAACGCCATGTGTGTACCGGACCGGGAGGTTTATAAGACTGTTACTACTGACACAGACCACATGATTTTAGATAATTCTCTATTTCAGAATCTAGGCCAGGTCACCAGCAATAACCGCGCGCCAAGGCTTTCATTCGCGCTACGCCTGGATGTGCGTTGCTGAGTTTGTTTAGGATGAACGGCAGTGTCTCTAGCGGTGGAATCAAGCGGGAACCGAAAAACATGCATCCATCGTGAAGGCTCAACGCATTTTTCCGTTGTCCGTAAGGCTTAAGTTTGACGAGGACTGTAGTAGGCCAACCGGTTTATGTAAATCGTACGACAGAAGATAGCATTGGGTCAAGATCGGTCCACTGACATATGGTGTCACATGTCAATGTAGTGTCGAGGTGTTACGTTAGATCTACTAGCTCTACTGGTTCATCTAATATTTCGTCTGACGTCGCATGTGGTAACCTACTTAATGTATCCGCTGTAGGATTGTTCACCCCAGGAATATAAGAGATTCGATATTTATATGCATAAGATTAATGCTAAGCGTTGCATTCTGGGTAAAAACATATGCTCGATTCCTCATGACGCGCTAAACAAGGATATCAGTGGTTTGTGGTCAGTTTGTATTTCGAAATAGTTGCCCCAAATGTACTAATGAAACCTCTTGCCGTCAAATATAACTAATAGGACTTCTTTATCCAACTAGGAATAATTACTTTTGGCGGGTTGTAGAGTTCGTGAAGCAAACACAATCGGGTGAATGACACCATTCGATATTTTGTGACAGAACTGCTCCGACTCCGTATGGAGATGCGTCACGGTTTTCAACTATCGTATTGGACCAAAACTGGTGCGGAAGCAAGACACTTCTTTGCGCAAGTAAAAGCAGATTGACGCTCACTTTTCCGCATTCACGGAATGTTTTTGTGTAGCATTTCGTTCAATGGAGCAAAAATGGTTGAGGTATCCGGTAGGAAACGACGATAGTGCGACAACATTCCTAAGCATGATTGTAGTGCATCACAATTCTTGGAATGAGATGCCCACAAAATAGGCGCAATTATATCCTGCAAGACATACAAACCGGTTTTGTCCAGTTTGCAACGGAGGTAATAAAGAGAAGCGGATAAGAATGTACATTGGGACATTTTTGATTTCAACCCACACTCTTCCAGAAGCTCGAAAACAGTCCGCAATGTGTTTAGATGATCAGCATCACTGCGGGCTAGTAACAAGGATATCGTCCAAGTATGCAGAGGTTAACGGTTTATCTTTAACTATATTATCCAACATACGTTGGAAAATGCTGAGTGCTTAATTTATTCCAAACGTGAGGCGCGTGTACTGGTATAGTCCCATGTGGGTAGTTATTTTTGTCAGTTCTTGTGACTCATCTTCAAGTGCGACTTGAGAGCATGCGTGATGAAATCCAGTGTGGAAAACTTTTGACCACCGACTAAAGTCTGGTACACATCTTCAATAATTTGTAGGGGATATTTTTCCACTTTCGACGCTTGGTTGACTGTCAATTTGTAGTCTCTGCAAATACGGACGGAGCCATCAGGTTTGAGTACAGGTACAATAGGCGTGCCCCAATCCGAATATTGCACCGGAACTTTGACTACTTCTGATTGCAGACGCAGAATCTCTGCCTCATCTTCAGGATGCATTACATGAGGTAATGATCTGGGATTGTAAAATTTTGCCTCGGCACCCTATCGGAGTTTAATAGAAGTCTGGAAATGACGCATTTTCCCTCTTTGTTTTCAAACAACTATCATAACTAGTCCTATAGCCTATTCAATCTGCCGTCTTCTACAATGAGTTGGTTGAGCTGTATGCTCTCGGGAAAGAACTGTATCCAGCCTCGAGCCATGAACTTCGGTTTGTTCCCAGGTAAAACGAGTATGGGTGTCGTGAATTCTCGCTCGCAGTAGTTGGCTTTAAGGAAATATCTGCCCAACTCCTGAATTGGGTTACCGCTATACGTCTGTAATCTCGAGTTGCAGGTTGCAGATGTGGTAGCTTTTCCATGGATCCGCGGTTTACAATGTTGACCGCAGCTCCATGTTTATCGGCTGGTCCTCTATCGTCAAATGTATCGTGTAAGGAGGACAGCTTTTGAGTGTCACACTGTTCAAGTACATTGAGTTAACTTTACTATTCAAATGTTATAGGAACTTATTTTCAGGTAGCTCTATCTCGCTTTTACGATTCGATGAGCTGGGAACTTTCCGCTCTGCACACGCGAGTTAGATGGCCTATCTTGCTGCATTTCCCACACATACTTTCTTTGTGCCGACAATGGGAAGCGTGAGAGTGCCGTGAACCGCAACGATGATACACGAATTGGTTTCGATCTTCACTGGTGTCTGGTTAGCGGACCGCGTGCACATCATCAACTACCGGATGACCAATGAACTCGCGTGCTTGGTGTGTAATATTCTCTCGCTGGCGAACGACGAGACAAACGTTTTCCCACGTTGCGGCCGACTCATCCAAGGAAAACTGCTTCTCTCTAGCACTTTCGTCCGATATTTCCGCAACTAAACACTGAATTTTCACTTGCTCGCCAATGATGCCAGAAGGAATGGTATTATCCTTACACTCAGAAGTAGATTGAGGAAGATGTGCAATAAAATCAATGACACCTTCGATTTACTTCTGGGCAAGTTTCCAAAGGCACTGTCTAGCGGTGTAAACGTTTTGTTTCACCCCCGATAATATGGTATAGATATCCAAAGGTGAACTGAGGGTGGCGTAGTTTTCCAACTGCAGGGCATCGTAGTGCCATTGCCCTTCATCGCCAAGCACTTGCCTGAATAGTACGATTTTGTAAGCTTTAGAAATGCAAACGGTCGGATTCAGTACAAGAAGTAATTCCACGCAGTTAATAAAGGATTTCCTCCATCTTATCCATTTCGACAAGGTCGGTTTCTCCGCAGCAGATAACCAAAAGATAAGAGGTGCATACAACATTGGGATCATCATTTTCGTTACCACTAAAATGTAGTACCGCTACGCACGTTACGCACGCTTTTGAGACACGTAATTCCAACAAGCAGAAGACGTCTGAACGGCAGGAGGTTTGTCAGTCAATTGAGGAAGGTACAGGAATCACGGAAAGTCGCGTTGCGAGATCAGTGAAGTATGTTCGATGACTGGCTGGCTGGTGTGAGTGGTAAGTCAACCCTGCACTGCTGAAGTAAACCGGTCGATGGCGTTCGGGTCCATGACAGGGGAGCCATGAGAAAAGAAAGGTACAAAGATGGGTCACGACTGGATAGTTGGGAGTGCATGGTTTAGATCCCAAGATCCTCCTACTTAAAGTTCATAGCTGTGGAATCGGTAACCCCGTCCTTGTTTGGATAAGCTCTTTTCTATTCCAACGTCACCTAAATGTGAGAATTCGTAGCGGGTTATCTGACCCGATAGAGGCGCAATGTCGTGTCCCACAAGGCTCAGCTCAAGAACCAAGGATTTTCTTCATTCTCATTAATGACTATGTTGGCGTGCTAGATTCAAACAATGAACAATGATTTATAACGCGTAAAAAACAGGCGCTTGACATGTCCCGTAGAGTGTTTAGCGTGACAAAAAAAGATAGTGATGGGATAATGGAGTCTTCAGTTCAGGCGCTTACAGAAGTAACTGCACTGTCGTATAAAGGGAGTTTGAAATGAGAATGTACGCACACAAAGCAACAGGGGAGTGATTATTGTTCACATCATAGGCGATAAAAATAAAAAAGATAGCAAGGATAACGCTTACTCGTGTACAACTATCTTGGGTCGACAGGATACAGAAATCCAGTTTCTATAGTAGTAGCGTTTATCAAATTTCGTGCAAGGCGTTTGGAATGACTCCTTCTCGAGAAGGGTTATGGCACTATCCCCTGTCTGTTGTGTATTAGTGCCAGCATCTGATGGTCATGAGCTATTGCACGTAGTGTAAATGTGACAGGGTATCGTCAAGGCGTGATTTGAAGAGGGATAGGGTGGGTGCATTAATTTCAAGTTACGGGAGGGCGTTCCAAGGCTGTGCCACTCGAAAGGAGAAATAGTTTCGCCGACATTCCAGGCGGCTGTACTGCGTGACTAACTTAAACTGGTGACCTCACAGCTAGGTGCTTTGACTGAGTATCAGAAAGGAATTACATGGGTGGTTGGGGTTTCTCAGGATCAGGTCCACCATTATGAGATCGCCTCTTACACGCCGATAACGTCCACTATATATTTCGAGGGTCTTCAGCCTGAGTGGGTAGGGGAGGCTGGTCAAACCTCTGACGCTTTTCGTTGCCCTACGTTGTGCAGTAACGCGCGCGGTGAGATGGTGCTTGAGCCAGGGTTGCCACGCTTGAATAGCGTATTCCGCGTGCGGCCTCACTTACGCACTAAGCATATTTGGAAAGACAGAAGGGTTAAAGTTCCCGAAAACTCTGCGAAGAAGGCCGAGGTACTGGTTTGTTTTCCTAGCTGCCTTTTCAGTCTGCCTCAAACAACCGAGGTCATCTTGAACTATCACACCGAGATCGCACTCGTGAGAAGCCCGCTGTAGAATTTGTGGTCCTAGGCGGTACTTGTGCATACTCTTGTGCCGTATACTGAGAACTTTGCACTTGGTGACACTGAAATGCAGCATGTTCCCGAGGGACCATGTGTACGCTTTCTGCAGGCCCTCCTGTAACACTGTGTGATCCTCCACAGCAGCTATAGTGCGTCATACCTTTAGGTCATCAGCAAATAACAAACAATTAGAAGATAACACACTCGCGAGATCACTTATGAACACCAGGAACAGGCGGGGTCTACGTACTGAACGTTGAGGTACGCCGCATTGAACTTCGATGGATTCCGATAGGTTGCTTCTAACCCTCACATTCAGGTGACGTTGCACGACAAAGCCTACTATCCAGCCCAGAACGGGATCCCCGATTCCATATTTCTGGAGCTTGTAGAGGAGAATGCGATGGTATAAGCGGTCGAATGCCTTTGAGAAATCTAAGTAGGCCACGTCGACTCCTACACCAGCGTCCACAGATGCCGTCCAGTTTGCACGAGCAATCAACAGATTAGTTGTACAGGAACGATTTTGGCGAAATCCGTGCTGCTCCGGAACGAGAATTTTGTTGTTCTCCAGGTACCTCATTTAAAGCCTCAGCTACGATGGACTCCATATCCTTGGAGATCACAGGCAGTAGTGTTATCGAGCGATAATTTGTTGGTTCAGCACGGCTACCACTTTTGTAGATAGGCGTGATGATTCCGTGCTTCCACATCGTGGGGACCTGCATCTCGTTCAAACATCGTTGAAAGAAAATTGCTAATGGTCCTGCCAAACTCATAGCAACAACTTTCAACGCCTTCGGACGAACGCCGTCCGCACCCGGGAAGCTGAACTCGCGCAGAGACATCAGCCTCTTCAGTACAGCTGCGGAGGCAAACGATATGTGCTTTAGCCCTGATGGCAGCGTTATCTGCTTAGGCAGAGTGCATGTTGATTGCACGCTTTGAAAAGTACGGCCAAATTGTTGTCCAAGCACGTTGGCCGCCTCTTGTGCGGTTTGGGCTAACCCGCATGCTGCGTGCAGAGTAGGAAGACCGCGCTTAACACAGCGAAATTGTTGGCGTGTCTGTATAGCAGTGTGGGATTGGAGCAAAACTTTTCCACTAGACCTTGTTGGTTCTTCCGTTTCTCCTCCCGGACAAGTTTGACACAGTGGTTTCTTTGTATTGTGTAGACATCCCAGGTATGGTCGTTCGGGGAGGCTATGTAGGTGTGCCATGCCAAGTCCCTTAATGCCATGCATTTACGTGTCCTGCTCCTTACGAAAGACTTCATCCTTTTAGGCCGGCAGAGTATGGTTGCAGATGTCCTTGCCACGGGCTTGGTAAATATGTTGACGAATTCTCCGCAGTCCACCTCAGGAGTCAATTCAGCCAAGAACGACCAGGTGGTTGCATTAATGAGGTCGGACAGGTCGTCATAGTTGGTTACGATATGATATTCCTTCGCATGCTCTTTAGGATAATCCGCATATCACATGTAATGAAGCACTAGCGTCGCATGATCGCTGCAGCCCAAAGGAGTATCGGATATCACTCTCTCGACCATTAATTCTTCATTGGTGAATATTCGGTCCAACATGGATGGCCTATTAGTTCCCCTGCGTCTGGTGGGCGTAGTGACGTGGCCATAAAGCGGGAAGTCTGAAACCAGATCCTGCAATCTGCTTTGAATTGCTCTCCTGGTGTGGCCTGGGATTCGAGAGCATGTAAGTTGAAGTTGCCGGTGACTAGAATGTGACTGTACTTCCTCTTTATAGCTTGCCTCAACGCAGGCATCAAATTGCAGTCCATCTCAGGACTAGACGATGGTGGGCGGTAAACAACAAACAGCAAGCCAAGATCATGCCCTCTTAGCCGGAAATAACACCAAATGGACTCAGGTACGTCAGTTTCCGAATCGTTTATGCGTTCGCATTGCATGTTGTTACGAAAATGGTGGGCTACCCCACCACCTTTGCTGGCTCGATCCTTCCGGAAGACGGATATGCCTGTTAGCTTGATTTCAGCATCCGTTATATCGCACCACAACCATGTTTTGTTGACAGCAATGAGGTCTCAAGCTGTTGACGCGTGTCGAAGTCTTATTTCAGCTAATTTGCTGAGTAGAACTTGGGCATTTGTGTACATGCATGAGAGCTTCTCGGAGACCAAGAGTGTGTTAGATTGGATGGATGAAGCAAGTGAGTTTACGCCGACCATTAAAGGGTCGAAGACTAATCGTCTTTTGCATGGGTTGCATACTCTCGAGAAGTATTTGATATATAAGCAGGTATCAGATGCTCCGAATGCCGGTGTTTGCTCGTGCTCTGCTGTGTCCCTCCGGATATTATGTCTACTCTTGAAACCGTCCCCGAGTCGGTTTCTGCAGTTCGCGTTTTCATTAATAGTTGTTTCTCTACTGAATTGTCATTAGAACATGTTGGTGTTCCTGCTGCTTTCAGACGAATTTCTGTTGACAATCTGCAACGGGATTTAATCCAGTTCGCTAGTATTGTTTGTGCCATTAGTTCTGAGTAACACAAGTTTTAACAGCCTGGGACCGCACCCCTTATCGTTTGGTGATATGGGAATCCTTGTCAACGAGGTGATCACCACATTTTCGAGAGAAAGAGCCTCCCGGATGTAATGACATTGCTCGCGGTCGTGTATCTGTGCATCGTCGGAAGAGAAGTCAGTAAGCTCAGGAACACCGTGAGCAATCACTGTTTTCTTATTTTGAATTATTCTGTACCTATCTTTGTTAGCGGGATCCCCTGAAGGTTCCTTCCACGGGATTTTGGTTAGTATGCGCATTCCACTTGAGTCGTTTTACTCTTCGCGGACGCTCACAAAATCTAGCGGACTATCAGGACGATAAAAGATCATATAACACTACAACGTGCTCTAGACAAGTCTCACAATTGGTCTGTGCAGAACATGCATATGTTGTTAGCGAAAAGATTATGTTGCCTTCAATAACAATAATCCTGTTTGACCTGATGAATATTAATCTACAGGATGCAGTTCAAATCATTCCGCTCAACAATTCCGCTGTATCTAGGCGATTGGATGCGATGGCTCAGGACATCTAATGTTCCTTAGTGCCTTTACTATAGTTCGTAAAACGGTCATTATAATTAGATGAGACTACTTTATCTGAAAACGACGCGCTTCTCTTGGCGGTTAACAGATTCTTCAATGGTAGTAAATTCATGGAAGCGATTCTGCTTCCCAGGAGAATAAAAATTCATACGAAGTTCCAGACTGCATTTGATGCAGTCAAAGGCTATCTGGTTGAAATCTCCATCACAACAGATGATACTGTCACAATTGTCAGAAGATATAAAGGAGTTATGGCCCATCTCCCTTCTTTTCCTACAATGCATTGAGTGATTCAACGAGAGCACCTAGTTGCTAAGAATTTGGGAGCGATCTTATACGATTCACTTTCATGGCTATAATAATAACCAAAAATATTGGATCGCACGCTCTTCAACATTGTCAGTTCAGGCAGTTTTGTTAGGTGAACAGTGCAGATTTCCGGGTTAGTATGTTACATAAAGGGGCAACTTTCTTCGCCGTTTTGTGGCACTCTGCTAAACTGTGCTGCCATTTCTTTCTGGAACTGATTATGAAAGAATACTGTTCACGTCTAAGCCGGATATCTTTTATTTAACTGGTTTGATTAACTCAATTTACTAAATGAAACTCTTTGGCAAGTCTGGTATTCACATCTCGAGCAAAGAATTTATTATGGCTTCTTTTAAAGCTGGAAATGTATGCTCAAACATCGGACAAGGGGAATTGCACAATTCCAAATGATCACTATAATCGCGAATGAACTAAAGATAACGAGTTGATAGTTCATGTCAATCATTTACAACAACTCGGAGTGGAAGTGAAAGACAGATGTCATGACCTGATTGACATGGAAATCCCGATTTCAATTTTAGTTGCATTAGATATACAGCCCTTGGGTTTTGGAGTTAAAATCGAGGAGTCACATAGCGCTTCAGATTGACACGTTATCGTGATGCAAATTCGCGTAAAATAAAAGGGATATTTGGATGAAGTCTGTTGCTCCTACCATATACCTTACACTATGAAAGACAGCTGAAAAATATCTCCTTACATTTCCATTCACAAAGTTAATTGAATGTGGATTCAGCAGAAAGGTTTCTCTAACAAATTGTAGAAAGATTGGAGATCACAGCAAGAGGAGTTATCAGACGCTGGCTGTCAAATCCGGAGTCGGACATAAGCAAGACAGCTTCAAGGATCGCATTAATATTTCAACAAAATATTGTCAAGAAGTTACTGTGTTTCTTAATTCATAACATAACTTACAGTCAAAAAGCAATAATATGTAAACACTATTTTAAATAGTAATGATAACGTCTTCGTAATTGGAAAAAAGTGGCTCGATGTTGCGGCACAATGAATGTTATTTTGAGTCTGTGAAATTAAAAAGTGGTTCCTATGGGAAACAGCAGTGATACCAACCTTAAAATTAGGCCATGTTAACTGAAGATACCAATATGACCACCGAAAATCAAAGATTTAGATCTCTTAGACATTGCGGATCGCTGAAATTGTAGTGCTCAAGGGTGTGGGCGATGAGAAATGGAAAGGTTCAAAAGGTGGACCACGGCTGTATAAACGTTGAGAATGTTTGGACTGGAGCATTGCTTTTGATTGCTTTCATCAACCTTGAGAACAAAAGCAGGAGAACCAGTGTGCGATGGCTTGCGGGTTCGGAAAGGTTGCAACGTGTAAAACTTACCGGGCTCAGGACAGTTTCCACATAAGAATCAGCTTTATATCTCCAGGCATTTTTGGAAGAACTACGGTACTGACTTGGCGAGCCCTCTACTACTGAGTCCAGCGCTCTCGAGTGAATGTTAACGATTCCTGGAGAAATTTAGTTTTGCAGAGAAGCCGTTTTCTGGACCACGACGTAATAAGTGTGCAGGTGACGCTAACTGACTGTGAAGGTCGTGGCATGCGGTATTCCTTGATCGTCGGCTGATTCGTCAGCAGACTGTGCCACTCTCACTCTTGTGTTAACTGAGGGGTTACCGTGTTTTAATTTCAAAAACCGTTGACATAACTCTAAAATGTTTTATTAAATCTGGAAAGTTCGCAATCTATTTGACTTGGAGAGCGACTTTGTCCTCACGGACTGGCCTATTACAATGGTTCCGCTGGGACACATTGCAGCTTGAGGATCACAGAGCAGTCAGAGCTAGGTAATTATGCTGCGCTGACAAACTTTGTTGACAATCATTTTCGTTTTTTTGCTTTTCTAACTGCAGTGACTTGGTGGGACAAACCGACTGTTTTCCGAAGCATTTGCATGCAATTTGCCGATACTTCTAACATACCGTATCTGGGATCTAACATGGAAGCCGTCTTTCAAGAGGCCTCAACAAGCCATCGTAACTAGTTCTGTCAAGATGTTGCAGTGTGATGTTGCAGTGCTTTCTCCTGGCTATTCAGCGTAACCTACGCAGCTGTAAAATATAGTAACATACTTACTTAGCCCTCTTGGGGTGTATATCAATGGCCAGTCATGCATGAGTTTCTCATTGTAAATGCAAGATCTAATATCGATGGTTTGTTTTTAGCTCTGGACTCAGTGAATGGAGCGCTGCCAATGTACGTAGAAATACTTGCCATCGATTCTTACAGTTCGAACTTGAACACTTCGCTGGAGGACAACGAGATGTCCAGAATGTGTACTTTACCATAATCTGATATAAGAATATGGAGGTAAGTCGGGAGTGAGCGTTTTGTCAATTTCGATTTAAGCTTGGGAATTATTTCTGAACCTAACAATGCGGAATGCTAAAAGGCTGCCACTAAGCAGCTATTACTGGATCTGGGATGTAAACTGCACAATATCGGTTTCGTTACCTTTGTCCTTGGATCATCCATGCACCACAATGTAAGTTGTTGCGATGATACAGAATGGCGCAATTTCCCCTGCGAGGACGGTCCTTTCGGCAGAATAACGTCCCCGGAATCACATGCTAGCTATTCGTAGTTTCTGCGCTTATTTAAATCTCGGTTACTGAAATAGATTCCTAAGATACTTATCTGGAACCATCTGACTTAACAGTCAGAAGACTAGTAGCGGTGGTATGGCATTCGTCGAAGCTGCGTCCGCCAGATGTTGGCTGCGTGCGCCATCATTCGGTCGATGATCTGTCGACTAACGTCACTGATGCAACAGTGACGAACGCACTCATGCAGTGGTGGTTGCCAGCTCAACAACTTCACAGCAAAAGTGGAAGAAAATAAACAGACAAGGATACAAGAAAAATCGTAAATAACTATAACTTGGACAGCATCACCACAACAATGAATTATGATGTACTATTTGTCCAGCACGCAAATAAAATACAAGAATCAGCAGTTGTATATCGCAATTTTGCTAGTCTCATACCTTCAGTGGTTGCGTCCAGTCAGAGACGGTTCCAGAAAGTGGTGCTCCCACTGATCTAATTAGGATCCACACCTTCCGTTCGTGGATGCTAAGTTCAGATCCTCACGTTCCGCCAGCTGCTTGTGTAACATCACATCCACTAGTGGCCTAACATCATCGGATTTCTTGACATAAGGGCGGCATTTGATTCTATTGACCTACCTGTTTTGTCTAATCTTTCTGTTAATCCTGATAAGACTTTCGTCCCAATAGTTCACAAGCTACAAAGCAGAGCCTAGTCCGGAAAAGCGCCAGACACGTTTCGCCGTATTGGGGCTCGTCAGTGGCGCGCATTCCCTCGGTCCTCTAAGGAGGATCGAACCCATGACCGCTAGAGGCAGATGCCAACTAGCCAGCAGCTTAAGCCACTGATCCATGGGGGACGTTGGCTCGGCTACATAATCTGCAAACTAACTGGGATATAGCACCACCTATATACCACTGTCACTGACAGTGGTTAGCCTGCATTCATCAACAAAGGCATCCAGGAACGGGTACTTTTCGAGTAACTAGGAATGTGGAAATGCTCCTACGACAAGTAGGTCATAGGCAAAGTAAGCAATAATATTTATGAATACATGTTTGACAGACGAGATGTCGTTTTTGTTTGGTCTCGGAATGATAATTCCGTTGTGAGACTTGCCGGCAATTCTGTTGGTGCATTTCCTTAGACGAGAGCAAAGAGGTGGTTGGCAAAAGACAAAAAGCACATACCGATGAAACAACTTGGTATCGTTAGCCAGTATACAACTTTGATGCGAGGAGTGGTTCTATCGTATCAATATGTCGATCAATACATATGCTACTTCTGTAGCAAAATTTGTTGTGGCCGCTATTCCTTTTTCTCCCTGATACTGCAATGAACGATGCATGGCTTTTGTAAGGTAAAGTACCTGCATATCAGCACTATGACAGGTTTTCCTTCAAATGCACCCACATGAAACTCTACTTGCAGACGTAACTAGCAGAGCTAAATGTACCAAAATATCTTAAACTCAACAGCCAACTACAATGAACGATGATTAATCGCGGGTAAAAATGCAGTTGTTTGACAAGTCCCTAAGAGTGGTGGGAGTGAAAACAACAAGATCAGAAGATAGGTGAATCGTCATTTTAAGCGTCTACTAATTTAAATGTACTGTTGCAAAACGAAGTTTGAAATGGAAATTGAAAATACGTATACAAAATGATATGAGAAGTGGTTCTAGTTCACGTAATATTTGAGCAAAAATAAATAAGTGAAATGATAACGCGCATTCATGTGCCGCTACCTTGGACCGATGTGATACTTAAGTCGTGTTTGTGTACAACCCAATGATATTCCACGGTAGCAAAGTTTAAGTACTAAAGGGCATGAAGTGAAAATGAGCAGATTGATAGGTAGGGTTAGATTGTGGCAACGTCATAAGGGACTGTCTAGCGTACTGTAAATGCATGAGTGTACAACGATCATTTACTAAGCGACTACTAGGATATTCCATCATACTTTCTTATATGGATCGCTGCATCGCCTTAAAACTTGATCCACTGTGGCTGCAGAGAGAAAATATCCCTTTTCATTTGCTTTGATACAAATACTCAAAAAATACACTCCTCACGCCCAACAGTACCACGAGCAGAATTCTCAATCTATCGCAATCGAAATACTAACAACAACAAAGTCAACGTGAAGAGATCACGAACAAAATTGTCGTGCCACTTTTTTCTTTAATCGATACCTCATACTATGGAACAGACTTCCATCTTAGATTCGTGAAACCCAGTCAGGAGTAAAGTTTCGACACGCTATACATCCATTTCTAAACGTAGAAACAGCGATTAGTATACTGCTATCCACCATGATAAATGAATCCATGTGGGAACCAGTTGCAAGATGGATATAGCCTCAATACCCGGGTACTTTTACTTTCTGTTGTTGCCAGACCTTGCTACCATCCCCATGTCTATCAGTGGATAAAAGCCGTTTTCCAAATAAAAAATATCCTGTACGCTTATCAAAGCGGATATATTTCCTAGAGCTCCAATCTAGCAAAGTATTTCACATTTGTCCTAAAATACTAATTAGTTTCTACTTTTTCCTGGAGCCCACCCCTTAGGCAAGTATTGCATTTCTATGTGCGCCACGAAAACAGTCTAGATTTTTCACCGCTTTTGACTGGATTCATCTGAGGGTACTTGCTGAAAACCTAACATTATCACCCATGTTTATGATCATTCTGATTGGTAACCTCCTTCAAAAGGTACTTCTTCTCTTTCAAACGTAACTAAACTGTGGGAACGACAGTAAACTTGATCTACACTGTATACAGTTTTCTCTCCCTCCCTGAAGAAAATATTTTGTGCACCTACGGCATTTCTCAGTGCAATAAAATTGATCTCACATCATTAATCTCCCTAATTTGACCTCTTACAAATGTTGGAACTATCACAATTATTTCCTCTGAAAATTACTTTCAAAAAACTTGTACATTACTGTGGGTTTGTCTCGAGTGATAATTTGTACAATCCGCATCGAAAAACTTCGGACGAAAGCCCTTCATCTTCTAAGTACTGTTCCTTCATCCCTTTTGTGTTTGTTTATTTCTGTCCTACCACTGTTGGTCACGACTGGGCCGATCACCCGAGGTGATGGATAAATGCTTCCTAAAATGCAGTACACTCATGAAATGCTAGCTGTCACAAACTCACTGGCGAAAATAAAAGTTATTTACTCGAAGTAGATAAATGATGGCTGTATTATGGGGACAGCTTAACATATTACACAGGCCCCCACATAAATTTGTACATATGTATGTATAATATACCACCATAATTATGACAAAATTACATATGACACCAACCAAAAAAGTGAGTCAAAATACTCATTGGCTACTTGCTTTAAGCCAGAACAGCACATGTCCAGATGCGATGTGGAAGTGAAGTGTGGAAGCAGGTCTCCGGGAGACGGTTCCATGAAGGGTCGTATTAGTTTACTTGACCTGACGGCTATAACAACTTGTATTCCTACTCTTAACTTCTCTATATTTTACTAATTTTAAATCATTGGGCACCTTAAACATGTAAATGAGAACATAACAAATGTTGAAATATCCCACCACAAGCCAACTTTGTTGTACCCCTTGATCAGGCTTGTATTTTGCCTGCGTCTCGCATGTCGAGAAATTTACTGTTTATTTATCATCGAGACGTTTTTTGAATATCGTCAAATTAGGGGGAAGATACACCATAAGTAGTGAGGGCGCTCAAATTTTGGCACAAAAAGTGAACAGAAATTCTAGACATTCCAACCGGCTATACTTTGTCGTAAGCTTTAGCTGATATCACCTCAGAGTGGTATTGTGATTCAGGTGACAACAAGCTTGGTTTGGATTCCTTATGCATAGATTTGTCATTATCAAATTGCCACGCATACGTTGTTATTTTCCACTCTAGACCCCAAGGGTTTCAGCGTCATTTGGTAAGTGGGATTAATCAGACCTCTTTATGTTCTTAGTCGCCCTTCGATGGGGCATTTCAAGTGCAACAAGCTTTAATTTTTCCAGAGCTGGCAGGCGAGTATGGCGTATTCAAAATGGAGCCTGATGTATTCGCTGAGTAGCTGAGATAAGATGGAACGGTCAAAGTGCCAGAATACCTTTCGCAATAGGCCAAGTTGTTGGTTGGCGTTCCCCGATGCTTGAGCAACCTGGCGTGAACAGTCAAGGTTATCTCGTACCATCGGTCCTAGGTAGGATTCAGCAGAAGCGCGCTGCAGAGCTTGATCCTCCAGAATGTGCACATAACTAGATTGACGCTGTATGCTTGATGTCGTCCAATAGTATACCCTTTCAAGGTCATCTCAAGGGCCACGTGGTCCCCTGTTGTTTTGTTTGTTTGCCATATCCTGAGATCACTAGCGAAAAGTAAAAATTGGAAATGATAACTTCCGCGAGACCGTTTATCTAAACCAGGAACAGAGGTGGACCAATTATGAGCCTTGTGACACTGCGTCATGAACATCGATAAGGTAAGAGATGGATGCGCAAACTCCAACATTCAATTCGTTGATGCATGGAGGTACCCATCCAACCGAGAACTAAGTCACCAATTCCACTGCTCTGAAGCCTGTAAAGTAGCATGTGGTGGTTCTGACTTTCAAAGACCTTGAAGTTCATATACACTGCCTCAACACACACATTACTGTCGACGGTTACAGTCTAAATTGAACAAACAACTAGCTGATTTGTTGTGCCGGGACGATTCTGACGGAATTCATAATGTTCTTGTTCTGTAGTGTCGCATCTGTCCATGTAATTAATGAATGCTTCCGGAATAATGGCCCTCCTGTGTTTGGAGGGCAATGAAAGTAATAGTATCAGGTGATAGCTGGCCGATCTGAGCGCCTTCCCTATTGTGAATTGTATTAAGATTTCGTGCTTTAACATTGTCGGTACCCGCATATCAACAAGACATTGTTGGGAGAACTGAGAGACTGAATCTGCCAAATTCATTACAACTATGTTCATTGTCTTTGAGTGTATATTATCATAATCAACAGGGGTATGTTAATGCTTGGGAATCAGCCTTTCTAAGACAATTTCAGACCTAAACGAGATTTGGCTAAGTCCTGGCGGTTGTAAAATTTGAGTGAACAGCATAGGCAATGAAGTCGTTCTTCGTAAGTTGGTGAGTATTGATGACATGGTGCATAGGCCGCTTTTGTTGCAGTTTGTGTCGCTACAACTGACTTGCGTAAGGTAGGAATCCCTTGCTGTAATTGACGGTGTTTCTATACATGTGTGTGAAGGAGATTTTGGATTAGAGACCACCTCACAGCTAGATGCGCTTGCTGTTTTTTGGCCTCGCCTACCAGAAGCCCGCAATCATTTCTCTGGATGGTGTAGGTTTCACATAATTTAGTACCCAGTAACTTGTACCTTCGCCAGAGTGAATCACGTGTGACAATACACTTTCGCGTCCTACCGCGTATAAAATGAATTAATTCTGGTTTCTTGGGTGGGTGGGGGGCTGTTCCTCGAAGTACTTGTTGATTTGATGAACAGAAGCCCACAAGGCGATATCTGGGGTTAGTTTAGGTCGAAGTAACCGGTTTGTACTATTACTGAGTGTGATCAAAACGACGTACTCAGTAATAAGCTAAGTCACCGGCATTATTTTCGGAAAACAGCATAACAGATTAATGCACAATGCAAAATGAGTTATCATGGGTCCAAAAGCAATCGCATGACAAGTCGCGTAGGATGGCGTGGGTAAAACTACAATATTGATATATATGTGGTTTGTCCATTTAACCGTTTATTGAGCAACTGCTCAACTGAGTACCAGTCGTGTCACATGAGAAGTGAAAGAAAACAACCAGCATGGGGGCAGTTTTGACTGATTATACGGTGAGAAAATTACATACTAGTATACTCACTCATGTACCGCCTCCCAAGGTCTACAGACACACAAATCCGGTTTGAAGACATGATTAACGTATTCCAATGTAGTCCAACCGAAGCAATGAAGGGATGGGATCCAAGAGCAAATTCCAACGTAGGGGAGGAAACAACGGAGTTCGAGATAGTGTTCTAGGTTCAGCAAACCCAAAGTGAGAAGTGATTCCGTTGGCATTCCAGACGGCTGTATTGTTCACTCAGTTTCAAGCAGTTACTTTTGAGTTTGGTGTTATGACTGCGCATCAACAAGTGCATAGGTCAGCCAATATTTGGTACACTGATACGAGATCGCCTTGCAGCCTTCGGTAGCGTCTGGTGAAAACTCCCAGTAACTTCAGTCTTTGACGGTAGGACAGAGTTCGTAAACCCTTGACGTACTTCTTGACACTTCGTTGTGACGTCACTAACACCACTGAATCGAGCTTTAGTCAAGTTTACCAAGCTTAGATGACGTATTCAACATGAGGATGCACGTATGATTTGTGCGTCAATGAGAAGATGGATGGGTCAGATCTCCAGAATGACCCTCGTAGCAGGCTGACGTGCTGGTTGCACCTTTTCACAGTTGCCTCTAAAGGTGTCGAACAGTTATAGTCCCTTTGAATGAGCGCGCCAAAGTCGCCTTCCTGGGAGGTGGTTTGCAACACGTGTGACCCATAGAAATACGCATACTTATGTCTATGGTGTAAGTCAACACCGTATCATTCGTCTACATTATACGGCATGGTATTTTGAAGTTACCAGTTCGAAATCGTGTTGAGGTCACACTGGAGCTTTCCTTGATCGTCCATTTCCCTGAACACTGACTATATTTTGATACCATCAGCAATTAATAAGAAACCGGAAGTAAGTACCCTTGCCAGACGATTTAGGCAAACTAAGAATAAACAAGGCTCAAACCTTGAGCCTTTTGAGAAAACGCACTCTAACTTAACTGCATCGAACAAAGATTCCCAAACTCTCATTTCTAACCCAATTTCAAGCAGGAAATTGCTTATCCAAGGCAGCAGTGGGTCACCAATGCCATAGATTTAAAATTTGTATGGGAGAATGCGATGATCTAAGGGATCGAACACGTTTGCGAAATCCAAGTGGATACCCTCGACTCCTGCTCCACCAACAACAACTGCTTCAGTCTAGCTATTGCGTGCAATTAATTGTTTGTAATGCACGAGCGTTTTCGTCGGAATCCACGTTGCTCAGTTGGTGTTATGAAGTTGTTTTACAACTACTGCATCAGCGAGCCTGCGACGATTAACGCTCTAAAATTTGAAAAGCACAGCTGACAGCGTTATCGAACTTTAATTGGTTGGGTCTTTGCGGCTACCACAATTATGAATCGGTGTGATGATTCCTTGCTTCCATATTGCTAGAATTTGGTTGTTCTCTAGACAGCATTGATATAAATTGGCCTGAGGTTCCGTCAGCTCACTGGCTGTCGCCTGTAGAGTCTTCGATCCAGTTATTGAACTCAGGAGACCGGTTGCTACGTAGGAACAACAATGGCATCTTTAACACAGCTTGTGCAGTAAAAGTGATCTTAAATAAAAATCACGTTGGGACAATAGAAACAGCGACAATCATTGGGTCCATTATCGTCAGAAACGTATGTGACTAATGAAACCGTAAGTGATCGGCTGCTGCTGTTGCTGAACACGTGTATCAGTCAATCGTGACCAGTACTGGAATTCCGCCATCGCATTGAGGCTGGACCTTACCGTGGTACGATGGTTTGTGTGCTTCTGTGATCCATTGAGCTATACTGGGTGGCGCATTTTTTGCACCTTCAGAGCCACTCATACCAGATTGCGCAATGGTTAGAGGCCAGACAAACTCAGCCTCCTGGTCCTCCAGGTTGCGGGTTGGAATGAGGGTGGCACCTTATTCCTTAAAAAGGACTCCTTGTAGCCCAGTGCCAAACCCGCTGCCTTGCGGTCAGGTTTTTGAACCAAAGGCTTTGGTTGAGAACCCTAATCGTTCTCCTGTTCAGGCCTGGGCTACCTGACAGTATCCTGCTCATGCAATACAATGAATCACACTTCAAACAAATTTCTGATGCTCTGCCCACCGCAGAGGATAATCAACGGTGCCCTATATGCTGCATCGGACAGGGTGGATAGGGGTTTGGATGCTACTGCTCAAGACTTCCCGTCTTCTTATTCCCCCACTTGCGATTTTTCACCTTTATCGTCCCGTTCCAGCTTCACTTTTATTCCCCCTGTTTTCAACCCCCCAATACTCGGCCCTCCACACCTTGCTTCAATAGTCACTTGTCTTTTATTCTCAAATCACATGTGAACGCGGAGCGTCATTCCTGCCCTGTCAACAGGTCCATGTCCAAGCAAGCGGCCCATTTCAGTTCGTCGGCTTCCATTTGGAGCCCTCGATCCTCCTTCAGATTGGCATGCCTCAATGTTCGCACATTGCTTCAGATCGGTCAACAGGCAGCACTTGCTCGAACATTAGAAACCTATCGATTGATATCTGCTGCTTATCGGAGACACGCCTGCAAGACCCAAGCTCTGTGAACACTCTACGATCCCCTTCAGGTGACACTAGCAGCACTTTCTCGTTGCGCCTATCCGGGGACGATGCAGCTTCGAGCACCGGCCAAGCCGGTGTTGGTATTGCCCTGAGTCCCCGGGTTGAAGCTGCTCTGGTTGATTTGATCCCAGTCAGTAGCCGGATGTGTGCGGTCCAATTGGCTGGCTCGTTCAAAGCTTCGAAGTCGCGCGGGACTAACAGGTGTCTATTCGTTATCGCTGCCTATGCACCGACAAACTGTAGCGATGACTCGGTAAAAGACGACTTCTATCGTCAACTGAACGAGCTCCTTCGCCACAGAAGAAGCACGGACACTGTAGTGCTGGCTGGGGATCTGAACGCACAAGTTGGAAAATTATCCACTGATGAGCTGCATCTGGGTGGCCAACATGGTATAGGCTCCCGTAATGATAATGGTGAGCGGTTACTGCATTTGTGTGTAGATGCCCGCTTATTTCTTGCGAGCACTAATTTCAGACACAGCACCCGTCGAAGTGTGACTTGGCGCCCACCAGCCGCGAACCAGCTATGGACGCAAATCGATCACATTGCAATCAGTTACCGCTGGAGAGGCTGCATCCACAATTGTCGCTCGATTTGGAGCACAGGTGTGGACACCGATCATGCACTTGTATGTGCTGACATGCGGATGCGCTTTGGCGGACGCCGACGACGACGCTGTGAGCGCATTGACACCAGCCAACTGACAAAGATAGCTGTTCTGAATGCGTATCGAAGTGCGATGACATGCGAGTTGAGTAATCGCTCACTGGATGCAATTGAAGGTCACTGGTCTCATATTCACCAGACCTTACTAGCAGCAGGAAAATCCTCATGTGGTGTGTCTAATCGCTAACATGGACATTGGGTCTCTTCACAGTCTCTGAAACTTATCGATGCTCGCCGGCATATTCCGGCTGGAAGCGAACACAATGAAACTCGCAAAGAGCTCCGGGTAAAACTCCGTGCTAGCCTGAAGAGAGACCGCGAATCTTGGTGGTCTCATCGTGCGTCAGAGATGGAAGTGGCCGCTGCCCTTGGTAACCATCGTAAGTTATTCCGTCTGATACGGGAAACGGGCAGCAGGAGACCTGGTGTTAGTGAAACTATACGTGACGAGAGTGGACAGCCTATCCACAACTTATCAAAACGCTTAGAGCGTTGGGCTGAGCACTTTGAAAGGCAATTTAATTGGTCGGAATGGTTAGATTTCTCGCCGGTCACTGATCGCCCTGCTTCGTGGGCTGTCCCTTTGGATCCACCCTCTCGCTCAGAAGTCGAACGTGAGATCGGACTGTTGAAGTTGAACAAAGCCGCGGGGCCAGATGATCTTCCTCCAGCCCTCTTCAAATTCGGGGGACCTGCTCTTATGGAGGATTTACACGAGTTACTAGTGAAACTGTGGGAGCAGGAGATTGTCCCAACCGATTGGAGCCGCTCCGTCATAGTCCCAATATTCAAATGAGGCTCACGTTCGGAATGCGGCAGCCATAGAGGAATCAGTCTGATCTCCATCGCCTCCAGATTACTCGCCTCTGTCATCCTTGACAGACTGACTGGCAGTCGTGAAAGCCAGATTCGTGAAGAGCAAGCTGGATTTCGTCGAGGTCGTGGCTGCATTGACACATCTTCACCTTGCGTCAGTTATTGGAGCAACGTCACACATATTGCCGGCCCACCGTAGTCGTGTTCCTCGATATGAAAGGTGCCTTCGATTCGGTGGATAGACCAGCACTTTGGGACTGTCTACTCGGTAGAGGTATGCCCGAGAAATATGTTAATATTATCCGCGCATTATATGCTCCTAGCTCTGGCAAAGTATGGGCTTACGGCAAGTTGTCGTCGCCCTTTAGTATCTCCAGCGGCTTGAGACAAGGATGCCCGCTCTCACCTTTCCTCTTCAACTTCGCTATTGACGAAGCCATGGAGTTTGCATTTACAGGACGGGATTTAAAGGGTGTGGAGTTACTCCCAGGAGAACGACTTCTCGACTTAGAGTATGCTGATCATATTGCCCGAATCTGTGACAGCTTACAAATGTGCAAAGGCAGATTAGCACTAGCTGTCAGGCGCTTCGGGCTTTGCTTTGCACCCTCGAAGTGCAAAGCGTTCCTCCAAGATTGGTCTGGACCGCCCCCTACTTTGACCCTTGGTGGGGATCAGCTAGATGTCGTTCAAAAATTCAACTACCTGGGAAGTTGTATCAGCGCCCTTGGGATTGAAGATGAGATCACGAACCGTATAGCGAAAGCTCGGGGCGCTTTTGTTAACATTCGCTGCTTACGGCGCCGGCGCGACATCACTCTCGCCCTGAAGGGTAGAGTGTACAATGCAGCGGTACTTTTGACCCTACTGTACGGTTGCGAAACTTGGCCCCTAACATCGGCGGACATGAAGAGGCTAGTTACGTTCGACCATCGGTGCCTTCGTAATTTAGCTCACATCTGGTGGGAACACCGCGTGAGTAACGAGCGTGTCCGACGCCTTGTTTATGGCACAGGAAAAGGAACTGAACCGCTCAGCACCGTTATTTCACGCACCAGGCTCCGATGGCTCGGCCACGTGTTACGCATGCCAGCCCACCGACTCCCGCGACGTGAGTTGTTTGCTCACCGGGATGTGGGTGGAAGAAGAGGAGAGGTGGCCAAACGATGACCTGGTCCAGAGTAATGAAGGCCCTCACTTCTGAGCTTGCCTCGGTTGGAACTTCTCGGCTCCCTGGTTGGGTTCCGAAAGACGATGAACACGTTTGGTTGGACACACTTGCTGACATGGCTAGGAACCGACCTCAGTGGCGTTTGTGCTGTGAGTTTCTTTGTCCCACCCCATCCCTCTTAGCCTCCCACTCCAACCAAGATCTCATTATTTAACCTTATATAATTTTGCATAGTAATTCTTTTAAGCATAGTAGCCTGCTGGTAGCTTACCGGAACGATTCCCATCCGTTACCGGTAGCTCAGCCGGCTTGCCCCAGTTGAATTCTTTTTTCTCCTTTTTCTGTGTATTGCGGCACAGTAGCTGAAGTGTTCCCCACCTCTAGCTAACGTGTATGATGATGACTGGAATTCCGCGTTAGAACTTACAAAGGCCATTCACATGGTTATATATGCGTTTGCATCCATACAGAAACGCACCAGTAATTACTGATAACCAGTTACCTTGTCCACGCGGTCGATTTCACGCCAACCTTATGCTGTATCACGTATGCTGTAAAGGTTTTGTAATTCGGAGAGTCCGTGTGAGCTCTCCATGCTAAATCCCCCAAGGACACGCAATTACGTATTTAGCTCCTTAGAAACCACTTCTCCTTTGACGATGCAAGAATTTCAGTTCCGACGCATGCGCTACCAGAGTGCAAAATAACCTCGTGTACGTTTCCCAGGCGACATCGGGGATTATTCGGTTAAGAAGCTCCAGGATTTCTCTTCAGCAATCGCGGATAACAGGCAACGCTTGACAATACAAAATTTATCATCCTCTTCTTAAGAATATTGCGGATTACATAGTCAAACAGTATAGTAACATGGTGACTGCGACCCAGTGGTGTGCTTGTAACCATCCCCTCGACCATGAGATTTTCGTTGGTTATCACGAGATTAACTATTGACGACTTTTTAGCAGTTTGAAATCTAGTAGGTGTAGTTACATGGTTGTACCGAGAGTAGCTGGAAACAAGCTTTAGTAAACAGGCTTTGACTGTGAGCTGTCGCTTGACGTTGTCTCCAGTTCATGTACAGTAAAGACGTTTGCGATGAGAATGTGGCTTTATGCCTTGTTCAAAGCTACCAGAATAGTCTGATACAGCTTGGAGTCCATTTCGGATCTAGAGTTTGGCGGACGATAAATTAAGATTACAAGACAGGTGTGTTGTTCCCCAACCATAGCAAGCACCAAAGGGAATAAAGGGCACGGTTTTTGGGTGACAAATAAGTTCACAACGGAGGTCAGCCTTGTAATACTGAATTATACTAACATCCCTTCCAATTTCATCATGCCGAAGCTGCGACGTAAATTAGCCTCATAATAAGCCATCGCATTGCTTAACCAGGTATCTGTAAACTCAAGGGATTCTGCGGTTGTGATGTTTGACTTCCTGTAAGTTTAGCCATCTTGCTACCTAGGCCTTGTGTATTAGTATACAAACAGCAGATTGTTTTTAATCTTAAAGTGTGTTGGTACTCGTCAAGCTCGGGTTTAGTTCTAGACGGACCGTGTAGCGTTCGGCCGCTAATCAAATTTTCGTGTGTCCTTGGCTCTTGTATTTCCTTCAGGTTTCATGTTAGCACAGTGTTCCAGACCAAAATGCCTTGCATCTCCCTGACCTGGCGGGCGCCGTGAGTGCTACCGTGTCTATGACTCTGCGGGACTATGGAAGCAAAGGTATTCCTGTGGTGACCTGTTCTAATGGAAGATTGACCACTATTGGACGTGCGCCTGATATCCTTTGCCACATCTCGGTAGGTAATTTGGAGCGGTATTTCAACCGGCTCTCAAAGCGGACTTTTGCAATTCCTTCCGAGTGTAGCACATGACGCAATATTTTTGAACCACAACCCTTGTAGTTTGGTGAGGAAGGAATTATTGTCAACGAGGTAGCAATAACGTCGTCCAGAGCGAACGTTTCGCGGGTGTAATACAATTGACATGGGTCATGGGTTTGTGCTTCTTGATCATGAGAATCCGGTATTTCAGGAACACCATGAATTAAAATGCTTTTCGTGTTAGCGCTATTCGGAAGGCTGCCATGCTTGTCAATTTCCACTGACAGCCCTTTCTAAGGAACTTCTAGTAGTATGCGTACACCACTTAATGCGTTGCGACGAGAGTATGCTAAGAGTAAGAGGCCTCTGTCTCCTCTGCTGAGTTCAAGGTTCCTCGAAGAAACGGGGATTAACTTTAATTTACTGAACTTGGGTGAAGCGCTACCCGTCTCAGAATAGTGGACACAATTCGAATGCAATTAGCATTGCAGACGGCACACCACTGGTTGCAAGCATTTAGTTACTTCCCCCAGTTGTGCAAGGTTTGGGATCAGGAAGGTTAGTACACCCAAGTTGATGCTATGTAGCCCAGCCAACGTCCCACATGGCTCAGTGGCTTAGGCTGCTAGTTAGTTGGCATTTGCCTCTAGCGGTCATCGGTTCGATCCCCAGTGGGGGACCGAAGCAATGCGCACCACCGACGAGCCTCAATAGGGTGAAGCGCATCTGGGTTTTTCCGGACTAGGCTGTGCTATGTAGCTTAAGAATTACCGGGATGAATACATTAAAATAAAAGCTATGTGTTCCTGTTTAGCGGATCTCGGGTTGAGTTTTGCGGCAAACAACTTGGATCGTTTAGTAGGCACTAAAAACGTCGGCTAAGCTGCGTCATCTCAATCGAGCTGATTCAGCACATAACTAAACGGGTGTCACTTCCGGCGCTTTCATCAAGGCGCTAGTTGCTATGTTACCCTGCTCTTATCTGCCAGTATTGTGACCGACTTGCTAAGTGTAGCATCCAGGTAAGAGTTAAAAGCATTTACGCCGGATGTTACTTGCCTACTTAGATAATTAGTGTGGCTCGGAGTATGTGGCGCATATGCAGTGGTGCGGTTAGCACAACTGACTTTATCCTTCGAATTAGGGACCGAGCTCAGAGGTGTTTACTGTGGTATAAGATACGTCTTGTCATATTCCATTGGCAAATTCCTGAAACCTGCCAGCCACTAGACTATTCCAAACATTTTTCCCACTTTTTCCTGAGCAGCATTATACAATTGTCCATCAAAAGTGCTCTGTATGTTTGGTAAAAACACATCGCAGCAGCCCCTTTAATTTGTCGCCTAAATTCTAGTTGACTTACACTGCCGTACTTGGGATGGAAGGGAATGACACTTTTGATCCTCCGTGTACGTTGCGGCTCATCACATTTGCCGGTATGTATAATCATGTTTAGTGGCGCTGGTTCTTGAACTCAAACGCTGCACTTGAATGCTCAGGCGAGATTAAGAGCTTGTGATCCTCACGTTTTTCGTCCCAGTTGCATTATCGTCGTCGGTTTTCGCTGCTACATGTGTTACGATAAGACATATATAAGAGTTTTGGCTACCTTATAGATCGAAAATGGTTTCGGCCTCTCAAACTTGCTTATAATGTGTGTACGTCAAGGACTAATTGTCGGTGATAATCACAAATTGACTTTTAGATTCCTTAGAAATACTTATGAATGAGTAATTCGAACACCACCAGATAACGCAGGGAATCCTTTTTCTATTAGCTTCACCTGGGAAAATTATCCCACACGGTAAGGATTGAAACTGAATGGTTAGACTGCGAGATACTGCTTTTCAAAGGTTGTACAGCAACCGAACGAAAGACTTCATTGCGCACATCCATCAGTTTTATCCTGAATGCAAGTACAAGGAAATTCCGCTGGCAAACTTGAAGAAGCAATGAAAACACAGTGCTTAATTGCGGGGATTCTGGAAACAAGTGCAAGGGGAAAATTTTTATCTTTGAACGAGACAAATACCACGGGGTAGAATGCTTGTCAAATCGTTCGCCAAAGGGAGAATATCTCGCAGCGGCTACGTAATATCACTGCGCATCCATTAATCGATGCTTTTCATGCAGTTGCTAAACCACGGTGAACTTCGAAAACAGTTCGTGTGATATCGTTGCGAGATGCAACAAGCTCGTGTTGCTGAGTGTCGCCAAAAGAAAGCATGTGCAGCAAAATTGGTAAAATGGGGCAACTAATCCGCGTGTGCTGATCGAAACCCGTCCCAACGATTTATCTCACTCAATCGGGGCGCCATCCTAAACTGCCACTTATGGAGAAAAACGTTCTGGAAGCCCCAGAAACCGATCAAAATTCCGTCCACTTCAAGCTAGTATCACCCAACAAGTGCCCTCTATCCCTTTTGATAATCGAGAATGAACCGATCGACTGAAAACTGGATACAGGGGCTAATTTTACTATGATGATATATGATTCAATTAAGAGTCTGCCGCCCTTACAACCATGTGACTCAAAATTACAAACCTTTACCGGAGATCCGATTAGGGTCTTGGGAAAGTGCATGGTTGTAGTCAGGCACAGCGAGCGGTAATTAACTCTATCTTTGATCTGGATACTTTGGAAAGGACCAAAGCTCTTGGGCAGAAATTGGATCCGATACCTCCCAGAAACGATGCAGATTAATGAGGTCGTGATCAATGACAGCAGTCTAAACGATCTGTTGAATTATTTTTCTTCTTAATTCGAAAATAAGTTGGGAAAGCCGAAACTTTTCAAATCTTCCATCAATCTACAGGAAAACACCAATGCGAAGTTTTACAAAGCAGAAAACATTACCGTATACTATGCGTCCCAAAGTTGAAGTACAACGGCTACAATCCAAAGGCGCAATCATACCCGTATACCACTCGGATTGGGGTACCACAATTGTTCCTGTTCTCAAACCCGATGGTACTGTTCGTATCTGTGGAGACTATAAGTTAAATCTCAAGCAGGATACCAAGATCGAAAGGTATCCTATGCCACGCATCAAAGATTTGTACGCTTCGATATCTGGTGGTCAAACATTTCCTAAGCTTGATCTTAGTCACCCATACGCTCAAGTTGAAGTTAGTGAGGACTCACGCAAAGTAACCACCATAACTACACATGTTATGGACTATTTTATTATACCCGTCTTCCTTTCAAACTAAGCTCCGCCCCCAGCATCTTCCAGCGGAGTTTGGATTACATCATGTGGGAAATACTCTTTACTTGTGCTTATTTAGATGATATCCTAGTTTCTGACAGAAATTATGCTGAACAAGTAAAGACACTTCTGATGGTGTAGGAACGTTTGGAATCGGGTGGATTTAAACTGTTTAAATCTAATTGTGAATTTGGGTCTGAATCTTTTTGTTATATTGGCTACAAACTTACTAACAGGGATCTGCATGTTTGCAGGATAAATTATCCTAAATTATACAGGCACCGCACAGTAATAATTTTGATAACTTCCGATCATTCTTAGGTACGTTATCACACTATCGTCATAGTTTACCTGAGGCATCAACTAATTGAACTACTTTGAACGCACTGCTACATAAAAACCAACTGTGGGTGTGAAATCGTAAACATCAGTCCGCTTTAATTCGTACTAAAAACTGTTTAGCATAAACACCAGTTTTACTTCACTACGAAAGAAAAACGCCTCTGATCAATCGACACATCAAACTGGACGCAGTATACGCAACACTACTGGTAAGCCACCGCCAAGTACATCAATTGAATCTGGTGGAATGTGTGCCTAGACAAGCAGAACTGACGACAGACTCGCTCACAAGAGCAAGCAGACAAGGGCCACTAAACACAATGGGTCAAGATCAAAGTTCAACTGTCCAGCAACCAAGCTGAACGCGGATAGAAGTCCCAACCAATAGGATTGCTCGGTTCCACTGGCTACTACGGCGGTATAAAAAACGTACGCACACCACGCTCAGCATACTCTCACCGTGGGTCCTATATGCTATTGACCGCCACTCAACTACGCGTTGATGATGTCACCTGGATTGGTGACGAAACGTTTGCAACCAAATTGTCAAGCTCAGCGAACAGTTCAACTGCCATCTGAACAACCTGAGATACCAGTCTTCAATTCTACAGCCCAAGTGAAGCTTGTAAACACCGCAAGTAACTCTCTTGCCATCACTCCAGATCGCTCAAGAGTTCCCGAAAACCTCAACTCTAGCACTTTGTTAGCAACTTACCCCGAACTCATTTCCTCCCAACAGACGTCACAGAAACTCAGAAATAAGTCAATGTCAGTGGTAGCTGGGCCGTAATTGCATCCAAGATGCTCTACTCATAGTGCTTGGGTTTCGACGTTCCTAGTCGAAACACGACGAACTCTTTTACTCTCTGTTTCCCACGTGCAGATTAGTCTAGACCAGTCATTCGAAACTTGACCTGTATGACCTTAATGTGGGCAAAGCAGAATACCCAGGGGCCCTGCGATGAGAAAATTAATTCAGACGTAACATGGGGAGTTAAAGGGTTGTGATAACACAAACAACAACATCAATTTAAACAATTTCTGATAGTTTCTATTCGCGCACCATACTTCCTTGGTAACTACCGGTCACTGAAATGAATTACACACCCGCAAGTGGCGGTTTACAAAGGTGTGAGAGCCAGATAGCGCAGACTTTCTGTTGCGCAGCTGACATGGCAGCGCCAAACTTGCGCCAATTTTCCTGGGCTTACCTAAAATATGCAATCACCATACGGCGACTTAGACTGCCCCACTAACAACGGATTCGTCCTCAGGAGTTTGTGTCTATCCACAGTAAACCATTTGTCTTTCACTCTGGACACGGTGCATGTACTGTGCAAGCTGCGGTGAACTTGACGAACGCCCGTCAGAACACTGCGGCAGTTACCGTACAAAGTCACAATGACACCAACTGAGCTTTTCTCAGGACAACTCAACTGTGTGACAATTCATGTGCCGGTTAGCCTTTCTTTTTCGGGTCTCAGTTCAGTAGGGCTGTTACGCGTTTTCCGTCTCCAACCTCATCCTGCATGTACGTCTGGCGGCTAGGTCACGTTATCCCGCAACGTTTCGAATTCGAGTGGCCATTCTGCGCGTTTGGTACTATTTCTGACGAGCGTCCGTGCGTTGCAGATAACAGTCGAAACAACTAGGACGCGTTGTACCGCTAGCAAAACAACCAGTTCAGATAAAGTTTACAAATTAGCGAGCAGTTTCGCAAATTACATCACATGTATGGACATCTGGTTTCTTTGGTGAGTATATAACGTGGAGTGTGCATGAGTATACTTTGCCCAATACTCATAGTAACCAAGTGCCTTGCCAGCACGCATTGTTATAAGCAAATGATTAGCTTCAGTAATGTCAAGGCTACGTCGTACGAATTATATGCGAATGTACTGAATCCCAACACACACAGATTGCATCTACGTAGAAAATACATGTAAAACATCACTGCAACACTCGCCTCTAACTACTGACTGCAGCTTGGCACTGGGAAATGATGACTTCGCCAAGATCGTCGCTTGTATCATCTAGCGCCCTCACGCTTCAGAAAGCAGCAAAATTCACCCATCATAGAAGACGAGTACTTGCCACCGTAGTGCTGCTGCATGCCTGAAATGTCTTGGTGAAAGCGTTAAGCAGGCTTAGCGTTAACAGATGCAAAGTGCTCAGGGGAAAATTCAAGGTTAATATGCAAAATGGGCATCTTGATTTACATTCGAGCACCAACAGCTCGCTAGTCCGCAATGAGCTATTTTGTGATGTATTTGTAGTTTTCTGCTTTTGTTCTGACCAAACATCCAGTAAACACTGCAGTGAATGATTGCCACGCTTCTAACTCAAATGAAGTCAACTGGCATTAAAAGAACTATTTGCCATAACCCGGTGGATATCAGGCCCAATAAGCATTACTTATTTGAGTTTCGCATTACTGATCTTCGGAAACATTTGTCTCAGTTACTGGAAAGCAAAACCATCTCGTTTGAGGGCTTTGACGAAGTTTTAATCCAACAAAGCTTGATGTGCAGAGGTCGTAGGTAGATATGAGCATATTACATAAGTATTTTATGCATCACACTCATTTTCCCTGCTACATACTCCGTCCGCTTTGACCACTTTTCGTTTGCGGAGCGCTGTTGAGTTGCTCTTCTCTCACATAAACACAAAACAGCAGCCTTTTTGTGAAGCCAACTGCATGTCCATTATAAATCCAGTGACTTTGAAGTCAGCACTGACGTTCCAACAGTATTTATCGAAATTCAGTGCAGCCAGTATCTGTTGCGTACTTTCGTAACTATCCTTCAGCTTTGTGGCATGTAACTGGGACACCTGGGTGCACATTTCCATTATGGAGCAGTATGGCCTTAGGAGTACTTTTGGACGAGTCAGTGAACAGACGCCGTGCATCACTGATATGCCTCACGCCAAGCTCCTTTTTCAGTCATTTCACGTCGAAACAGTAACCAATACTTGTTCTCATGTCATAGAAATCGGACAATATAACACTACGCATCCTGGAAACAGTAACCATAGTGTTTGCAGGAAGTAAACGTCACTGCTTTAGCTGTGACGCCAGCAACTCGGCCTTATCTCAAGGCAAGCCCAGGTCACGAACTAAGTCTTCCAGCTCTGCTTATACTGTAAGATATAGATTGACAACATCAGCTTCAAAGTTTTCACAGATGTCAGAATCAGAGAAGTTGACAATGCGGAAGCACTACTTATCATCAGTGATAGGTTCACTGAAGTCACTGGAATCTTCAAGATGCAATTATGAGGAACAGGTCGAATAGCTGAAGGAAGATCGGGGTAAGGAATGTGTCCTTGTGTCGGTTGGAGATAACGACGACACTGGTTAGGCAGAAGTAGCAGTCCATCATGTGATCCTCCGGCTCCTTCCACACTATGGGGATTGCAAAGGCATCTTGCCTTTGCTCTTAAGCCCCTGAGTCAGATGAAGATTGCACACCAAAAAGCAATTGCGGCGCCCACTTCTTATCCTGATCTCCCAGTTCCATCCCGAAATATGCGTGGGAGTCAGACTTTAGTAGTAAAGAAATGAGTTTGCACTGTGACTTTGTAGTAGACAATCCACAGATATAATAAAAATGACTTCCGGCCATTGACAATGAACTATGAACAATGATTTATAACAGGTAAAAAGCAGGTGTTTGACATGTCCTTGATGGTGGTTAGAGTGAGAAAATAGAGATCAAGGGGTAATGGAATCGTCGGTTCGAGCGATTACAGATTTGCCTGCACTGCCGTATAAAGGGTTTGCAATTAGGCTGTGACCACACAAAGCCATAAGGGGAGTGGTTATTGATCACATAATAGGTGAGAAAAAATAATAAAAATAGCAAGGACAACGCTTACTCGTGTGCAGCTATCTCGGGTCGACGGGATACAGAAATGCAGTTTTTGCAGCATCAGCATTTATCAAATTGTGTGCAAGAGGTTTGGAGTGACTCATTCTCGAGTAGGGTTATGGCACTATCCACTGTCTGTTGTGCATTAATGCCAGCATTTGTGGTTATGGGCTATAGCACGTAGTGTAAATGTGACAGAGTATCGTCAAGGCATTTTTTGAAAAGGGATAGGGTGGGAGCATTAATTATATGTTCCGGGAGGGTGTTCCAAGGCTGTGCCATTCGAAGGGAGAAACAGTTTGGCCGACATTCCAGTCGGGCTGTACTGCGTGACCAGCTTAAACTTATGATCTCTTAGTGGGGTGCTTTGACTGAGTATCAGAAGGGAATAGCATGGGTGGTTGGGGTGTCTCAGGATCAGCTACACCATTACGAGATCGCTCCTTAGACGCCGATTACGTCCACTGTATATTTGAGAGTCATCAGCCTAAATTGGTAGGAGGGCTGGTCAAACCTCTGAGGCTATTCGTTGCCCTACCCTGTGCAGTGTCGAGCGCGGTGAGATGGTGCTTGAGCCAGGGTTGCCACGCTTGAATAGCGTATTCCGCGTGCGGCCTCACGTACGCACTAAGCATTTTTGGAAAGACTGAAGGGTCAAACTTCCCGAAAGCTCTGCGAAGAAAGCCGAGGTACTGGTTTGCTTTCTTAGCTGCCTTTTCAGTCTGCCTCGAACAACCGAGGTCATCTTGAACTATCATGCCGAGATCGCACTCGTGAGAAGCCCGCTGTAGAATTTGCGGTCCTAGACGGTACTTGTGCATACTCTTGTGCCGTATGCTGATAACTTTGCACTTGGTGACATTGAAATGCAGCGTATTCTCGATAGACCGTGTGTACGTTTTGTCCAGGTCCTCCTGCAACACTGTGTGATCCTCCAGTGCAGCTATAGTACGCCATACCTTTAGGTCACCACCAAATAGCAAACAGTTAGAAGATAGCACGCTCGCGAGATCATTTATGAAAATCAGGAACAGGCGGGGTCCAAGTACCGAGCCTTGAGGTACGCCGCACTGAACTTCAATGGATTCCGACAGGTTAATTCGAACCCTCACATTCAGGTGGCGTTGTAGGAGAAAGTCTACTATCCAGCCCAGAACAGGATCACCGATTCCATATTTCTGGAGTTTGTGGAGGAGAATGCGATTGTCTAAACGGTCGAATGCCTTTGAGAAATTCAATTAGGCCTCGTCGACTCCTACACCAGCGTCCACAGATTCCGTCCAGCTTGCACGAGCAATCAACAGATTAGTGGTACAGGAGCGATTTTTGCAAAATTCATGCTGTTTCGGAACGAGAATTTTGTTGTTCTGCAGCTACCTCATCAAAACCACAGCCATAATGGACTGCATAACCTTGGAGATCACAGGAAGTAGTGTTATCGGCGATAATTTGCTGGTTCAGCACGACTGCCAATTTTGTAGATGAGCGTGATGATTCCGTGCTTCCATATCGTGAAGGCGAGCATCTCCTTCAGGCAACGCTGAAAGAAAATTGCTAGTGGTCCTGCCAAACTCAGGCAGCAACTTTCAACGCCTTCGGATGAATGCCGTCCGCACCCGGGGAGCTGAACTCGCGCAGAGACATCAGCCTCTTCAGTACAGCTGCGGAGGCAAACGATATGTGATTTAGCCCTGATGGCGGCGTTATCTGCTTAGGCAGGATGCATGATGATTGCACGTTTGGAAGGTACGGCCAAATTGTTGTCCAAGCACGTTGGCCGCCTCTTGTGCGGTTTGGGCTAACCAACATGCTGTGTGCATAGTGGGAATACCGCGCTTAACACGGCGCAAATTGTTTACGTGTCTGTATAGCAGTTTGGGATTGGAGCAAAACTTTTCCACTAGACCTTGTTGGTTCTTCAGTTTCTCCTCCCGGACGAGTTTGACACAATGGTTCTTTTGTATTGTGTAGACATCCCAGGTATGGTCGTTCGGGGAGGCTATGTAGGTGTGCCATGCCAAGTCCCTTAATGCCATGCATTTACGTGTCCTGCCCCTTACGAAAGACTTCATCCTTTTAGGCCGGCAGAGTTTGGTTTCGGATGTCCTTGCCACGAGCTTGGTAAATATGTTGACGAATTCTCCACAGTCCACCTCAGGGGTTAATTCAGCTAAGAACGACCAGCTGGTTGCATCATTGAGGTCGGACAGGTCGTCATAGTTGGTTACTACATGATATTCCTCGGCATGCTCTTTAGGATAATCCGCGTAGCACATGTAATGAAACAATAGCGTCGCATGATCACTGCGGCCCAAAGGAGTATCGGTTATCACTCTCTCGACCATCAGTTCTTCATTGGTGAATATTCGGTCTAATATGGATGGCCTGTTAATTCCCATGAACCTGATGGACGTAGTGACGTGGCCATAAAGCGGGAAGTCTGAAACCAGATTCTGCAATCTGCTTTGAATTGCTCTCCTGGTGTGGCCTGGGATTCGAGAGCATGTAAGTTGAAGTCGCCGGTGACTAGAATGTGACTGTACTTCCTGTTTATCACTTGCCTCAACGCAGCCATCAATTTGCAGTCCATCTCAGGAGTAGATGATGGTGGGCGGTAAACAACAACCAATAGGCCAAGATCGTTCCCTCTCAGCCAAAAATGGACTCAGGTACGTCAGGTTTCCGAATCCTTTATGCGTTCGCATTGCATGTTGTTACGAAATTAGAGGGCTAACCCACCACCTTTGCTGGCTCGATCCTTCCGGACAACGGACATGCCCGTTAGCATATTTCAGCATCCATTATCTCGCACCGCAACCACGTTTTGGTGACAGCAATGAGGTCCCAAGCTGCAGACGCGTGTCGAAGTCTTATTTCAGCTAATTTGCTGAGTAGAACTTGGGCATTTGTGTACATGCATGAGAGCTTCTCGGAGACCAAAAGTGTGTTAGATTGGATGGATGAAGCAAGTGAGTTTACGCCGACCAATAAAGGGTCGACGACTAATCGTCTTTTGGATGGGTTGCATACTCTCGAGAAGTATTTGATATATAAGCAGGAATCAGATGCCCCGAATACCGGTGTTTGCTCGTGCTCTGCTGTGCCCCTCCGGATAGTATGGCTTCTCTTGAAACCATCCCGGAGTCGGGTCCTGCAGTTGGCGTTTTCATTAAGAGGTGTGCCTCTAGTGAATTGTCATTAGAAGGTGCTGGTGTTCCCGCTGCTTTCAGACGAATTTCTGTTGGCAATCTGCAACGGAATTTAATCCACTTCGTTAGTAGGGTTTTTGCCATTAGTTCTGACTGTAACGCAAGTTTTAACAGCCTGGGACCGCACCCCTTATAGTTTGGTGATTTGGGGATCCTTGTCAACGAGGTGACCACCATATTTTCGAGAGAAAGAGTTTCCCCAATGTAGTGCCATTGCTCGCGGTAATGTATCTGAGCATCGTCGGAAGAGGAGTCAGTAAGCTCAGGAACACCGTGAGCAATCACCGTTTTCTTATCTTGACTTATTCTGTAACTAACTTGGCTAGGGGGATCCACTGAACGTTCTTTCCACGCGATTTTGGGTAGTATGTGCACTCCACTTGAGTCGTTGCGGAGACAATTCGCAGACAGCACAACGGCCTCAGTCTCGTCCGCCGAGTTTCGTGTTACGTGAAGTAATCGGGGTTCGCCGTAGTGCAACGCGTTTGGGTGGCGCGAGATTCTTTTTACTGTCGTGGGATTAGCGTGGACACCGATCGATGTACAGATGCTATCCCACTGATTTCGATCGTCCGTCAATTTATCCTTAATTGTATTGGATTTGGGTTCGGGGACATTTCTGCATACAAGGTTTAGGGCACAATGGTTGCGCCTGGTGGCTACTTGTTTTGGATTTGGAGCCTTAGTATCCGGTGTTTTTGTTGAAGTTTTAAACGGGATTGATGTGTGCCATCCGTGCTGCGGCAGTTTAGTTTTCTCTAGTCCGGACACAAAGGTTGCAGGTGCTCTTTCCGTTGCTTGCTTGGCGGCAACCGATGCGTACGTTGCCGGGTTGTTCACTATTGCTACTTGACTGTAGCTTACGGTCTCGTGTGTAGCGAACAGACTACTAGGTGCAACACGCTGTAAAGAAGTTGAGACAGGCGCGCTGCAGGCAATGTTTTTACTTATAGGAGGGAGAGAGAATGGAGTTGATACTGCTGGAGGCTGAGTCGTTAGGGTTAGGTTAGGACGCCTGGCTCGCTTCTTCGGCCTGACTAGGGAATTCGGGGTGTTATTTTCACTCACAAGTGCAGGTCCGTTTCCTCCCATGGGTGTAACTCTGGCGCTCACCAGTTGCTCGACCGCTTCGGTTAGCCTTTCACACCTCTTCAGTAGCACAGCTAGATAGCTAACAAATGGGATAGAATTGCATACTTGGCAGAACCAAAACGGCTCTGCCGTGTTAGTATACCATTTTTTGTCGGGCCCGTCCAAAGGCAGGTATTGTGGTTGGATTTCAAACACATGGTACACACTAGACCATTTTTTGCCACTTTAGCACATGATTCGCATTTGCTCTTCATACGAGACATGTTCAGAGTAGGCGTGCTGTTTTAAGGGGTAGCAAAAGGACAGGGATACTGAATCTTCACTTTTCGTTGCGCGTCTATGGGAGCTGGTTTGAGGTCAGAGGGGTCAGACGTGCGGTGTCTAGATGAGTCCCACAGTAGTGTCTTTTGTCTATGATCAAGAGACCAATTAAGGAAGCATAGCTCTCAATCGACTTTGTTTATCAGGTTGATACCATGGCCAAGAGGACTTCTTGTATACGGTTACAAATAAGCAATGGACCAAACACAGGCCAGCATTTGATGCATGGAACGCAGTGCTTAGCTGAAATGTAAATTTGCCATTAATGAAAATACCCGGCGTGATGAAAACGTTTGGTTTGCACATTCGGAATCAACTCAATTGGTAGTATTAGTGATATCCTATACCATTTCTGTCGTAAAAACGAGGTTGCCCAGCGTTATCTGTTCCGTTGTGGACTCTCCTGTGCAAGTTTATGAACTATCCGGTAATTTCTTCCGTGTTTGTCTCTTCTGTACTTCATTTTGTCAGTTGTCCCTTTTGGCTCCAACTTTCTTGTAATGAAACGGCATCTAGTGAGCTTGGCCATTTTTAAGTTATCCCTGTTTTCTTTCTTATTTGTTTCTCGTCAAGAAGTTTGCTTCAGCTATTCCAGCTATCCACGGTATTTTTAGAGTCATCCTCAGAAACCGTCTAACAGTGTTGCCACACTTTTACACGTTAACATTGTAGCCACCAACAGCTTTTCCAAATATGCATTATATGTTTTATAATATCACGGTCAAGCAAGAATAAATTTACTACCACAATCACGTATGCAATCCGTGTTTTTCCTCTTATCGAACAACGTTATGTAATACTTATGAAATAATTGTGTTAATACGATAAAACAAAGCAGTATCTATATATTACCTAGTTAACATTTACAATGACATATTTCGTAAATTAGTTGCTCGACAAAGAAGTGTCGGTAGTACTCCGTGGAATACCTGTCATTTGGACCTATCGCATTATCTCAAAACCCCACTGGACCTATGTGTGTAGTTGACCAAAACACACATTCAAATGAAAGTATGCGACCAAGTTTACTGAAAAATCATTTAGAAAGTGTTCATAAGGGTGAAAGCGGAAAGTCTGTGGATTTTTTTCATAATGCTGCAGGGTAGTTTCAAAAACAAGACTAAATTTAAAGACACTGGTTTATGACAGGGCAAAAATTGGCTAATGGACTTAAGGCGCCTTGTAAAATCAGCAAGTTGATGACCGAAAATTGCCGTCCCTATATTGTTAGAGAAAAGACTAGCTTGCACTTCATATCAACAATCCTGTTTGAGCTGATTAATACTAATCTACAAGAAGCAGTTCAAATCATTCCGCTCAACAATTCCACTGTATCTTGGCGATTAGATGAGATGGCTCAGGACATCGAATGTACCTTAGTGACTTTACTAGATTTCAGAAAACTTTCATTACAATTAGATGAATCTACTTTACCTGACAATGAGGCTCTTCTTGTGGCGTATAACAGATTCTTCAATGAGAATGAATTCAAGGAAGCAATTCTTTTTTCCAGGACAGTGAAAACTCGCTCAAAGGGCCAGTCTATATTTGAGGTAGTCAATAGCTATCTGACTGTAATCTCCATCACAATGCACAACACACACACAACAACAGATGATGCTGCTACAATTGTCAGAATGTAAAAAGGAGTTATGGCTCATCTACCTTCTCTTCATACAATTCACTGAGTGATTCAACGATAACGCCTACTGGCTAAGCAATTGGGATGGGGCTTAAACGATTCACTGGCAAATTTTATAATAATAGTCGACGATATCAACTCGCATTATCTTCGAAATCGTCTTTTCCAGTAGTTGTGAAAGGATAACGGTGAAGATCTCCATGTTCTACTGCTGCATACAAAGCTTAGACAGTTCTCCGAGAGCAACTGACTGCTTTTTCGTTGCATTCTGGGACATCATCATGACATATTTTCTGGTACTGATTCTGAAAGAAAACTGTTACCGGCTAAGCCGATCTTTTTTATCAGCTAATGCTTTTGAAAAACTCAACTTCTTAAATAAAACTATTCAAAGCAAGTCAAGTAACCTTACCGTTTTCTTAAAAAAAAGTGGTTTAGGCTTAAAATAACAGACATTTAGATTTTCATAGTTCCCTGTTTTCGCTACAGTAACGCACGGGCTGAGGAATAGTGTTGGGTGTTCATGTCAGTGGTTTCCAACAGCTTCGAAAAATATGAAAGATAACTTTCATGACCTGCTTTTCATGGCAATATGTATTGGGATTTTAGATCCATTTGATAAACAATCTTACAATGTTGGAGGTGAAATCCAGGAAAGTCTCATAGTGCTTCAAAGTGACACTGGAAATATCCAAATTCATGCAATTTAGAAGTACTTTCTGCATAATGATTGATGTCCGTAACAGATATCTCAGATTTGGGGAAAAAAGTTGAAATATGTATCGTTGATTTTCTAACCACAAACTTGGCTGAATGCGACTTCAGCGGAGTGGTTTCTCTAAAAAATGTTGAAAGAGATTGGATAACACAGCAAGACGAGATCGACTCTCGCTGTAAATTCTGGAGCCGGACATAACCAAGCTTGCTCAAAGATATCAGGTTCAAGGTTTACATTAATATTTCGACAATATATTGTTAAGAAGTTACTATAACTCTGAATTCATGGTGTACATTACAATTGAAAGCTAACAATGCTTACATACAGTTTTACATAATAAGGATAACTTCCGCATAATTATCGACAAGTGGCTTGATTTTGCCGCACAATGAATAATATTGAGGCTATGAGTTAAAAAAGTTTTATAATGGAAACAGTAGTGATACCAAGGTTAAATATTTAGCCATTATAACAAAAGATACCAACATGACTACTGGAAATTAATCATTTAGTTCTCTTACACATTGCAGCTTAGTGAAATGTAGTGCTCCAGGGTTTGGGCGATGAGAAATGCAAAGGTCCAGGGGGGGTTCACTTCCGTATAACGGTGGAGAATATCTGGCCTAGGCGATTCGAACTGGAACGGCTGCTGGATTAAGCTGGCGGAGGTAAACTCCTAACCTTGGTGAACGGAAGGCATAAACACCGCACCGCTGTACCGCAGAAAAAAACCTGGTCAATAGTTAATTACTTTTAGTGACTCAACCAAGGCAACCGCGCTATCTACACCTTAATATTTATAGTTCACGAAAAGAGTAATAGTTCCATAAACTATAAGGAAAGGCGTGTTTGTTGCCACGTGCGTTGCCCCGACGTGGTGGGGTCAATGTCGTTGACACGTTAGGCCCATCGCTGTTGTTCAGTGTGCCCAGTATCCATGACATTGGCATGAACAGGACTCAGACTAGCCATAAACCTGCTGATTGGGAGGGCAATGATGAATTACCTCGATTTAAAGTCTCGCCTTATGAATTAAAAGACTTGTGACTTTCGACAATTTGTCTCCAGAACGGTTCCTGCATTTTCCGTGTCTTTCAAGGCGTTCCTTGCGGCCAGCGGAGGCGAGCGAAGCAGAGCTTTTGAGAGTACAGTGTAAACACTGTAACCAGGAGGGTTTTCGTCTATGGCGTCCCCCAGTCTCACGATGAAAGTGAAGCAGTGGCTCAGGTCCAAAAAGTGGCGCTATATTTGTGAGACGCGGCTTTTGCTGCTGCTTTTTTCTCAGTAAGTTAAGATGGTACGGTCCAAGGATAAGAAACGTTGTGCTTCAAACTAAGTAGGGAGCACTTAGGCTATTGAAATGCTGACGGCAACAAAGGAACAGATTGCCAACCTTGCTTCGGTTCCAATTAGCGAGCGAAATTGTAGCCCGATTTAATGTGTCACGTCAGCAGGAAAATGAAGCGGAGATACCATTCGAACTGCACACTGGTAGGAAGTCTGAAAACTTTAAGAATTATCCTGTACAATCTTGTAAACATACCCAATGCTCTGTACAAATTGTGTTGCCAGTGGTGCTGAATACGATGCTGCAGAGTGCAACTCTATGCGACTCCTTGATAGTACCTCCAATAAAGAGCTAACGGACGATAATACTACGTCGGATCTCATCTCTATACCCGAGACTTGGTTATGTTAAGACGTTGCCTATGCCGAGATCACGTTTCACGGAATGTCACTGTTCTGAAACGCTCGTCCCAGCGTTGGACGTGGTGTAATTTTATACCATCGTTAGCATTTGCGAACCATTGGATGATCCGGAGACGCTGGTCACCGATATTTTATGATTTGGTTGCGTCTTAGATACCAAGATAACCACTTTGTGGCAGTCCTTCATCCCTCAACTGTCCACTCCAGTAATGGATTCACATCTAACATCGGCACTGACAAAAAGCTTACTCCAAATTTACAGATCCGTTCTTACCTCAGGCGATTTTAACTTGCACGAATTGGAAGGCTCGGCATACCCAGCGAAACATATAACGCCGAACTGCAAGACATTATCGCAAGTATTCTACTGTACATTCACTGCGCCTCACCTACCAGGTATAGATTTGGTAACAAAACATCGGGATCAGGACGTTTAGGTAAAATGTGCAAGTCGTGATCGATAGTCTATTGAAAGACAACCTAACAGGGCAAAGCGCTAGTGTCACCATACACGACAACACGGTGTGTTGCCCTGAATATCCGGAGCAATGCACTAAATGAACACACACTACAACATCGTGGCCGGCCTGGTTTCCATAACTGATTGAAACTTCTTAAAAGATGGCTCCTGTGACAGAGCTTAGATACAGTTCGTGAGATATTTCAGTAATCTGATCGTAACTGCGTCAGAAGCTGAACGCTTTCCTTCTCCCAATCCATTGCCTACAACATAAGCAAAATTTGAAAACGCATAACGGTAAGTAATGCAGCTTGGTTGCGAAACCTTAAGCGACCACTTTGCCGAATGTAAGCATAATACTACGCTTGTCCGTGAGAACAAAGTGGCTTAACAGCAAAACTTATTTTGTTTTGTTTTTCGCAATAAAATCTCTCATATAAGTATGTCAACAGCATTCGCAAAATTTAGCTTGATCTCCCTCCACTTAACACTGCGGTTGACTTTGCACAGAGCGCTGAAGCATCGGCTAATGTTCTATTGATGCAGTATGCCTTGACCTTCGAACGAGACGTCCGCCAGTCTAACATATCCACAGTCACAGCCTCGATTACAACACTTACTAACACTAGTTCTATTGCCCCATTTGTTTCAAGGCAACTGTTCGCACCTACAGTTCTCCCGAAATCAAAGACATTCATTCGAGAGCGCTGAACGTAGCAACAACTACGCAGAACGAACCAATACCTCGTCTCTTCTAAACATTCTTGTACAAACAAACTGTGCTTAACACAAGGAAACATTGTCTGATCTCTTCAAGTTACAAAAGTTGCAGCTGCTGGGAATCATTAACTTATCGCTCAGTCGTCCTCCTCCCTGTATTCTCAAAGGTGAGAGAATTAATCTTCGCCGAGTTTTTGTTCGACCAGTTGAGACTCTACAACATCGAAGCACCAGAACCACAAGGTTTCCCTTAGCACCGTCCTTGCACAAGCAAACCAGTGACTACACGTGTTGCACGGAAGCGGCTGACAATGGGACAAGGAACGCCGTCATTTACCTCGACTTCTGAAAGGTTTTCCACCGTTTGCACCACGGTCTAGTGTGCTACGGAGTTGAGGCTCCTGTGCTTATGTGCACCAGATATTCCTTGCAAAATCCGCAACTGCAGATTCAAGTTCGGAGTGCGCTGTGCAACCCTACTCATGTGGAATCTTGTGACCCACCTGGTCTTTGGGCAATGTTAGTTCCTCATGTTGATTAACCAACTTACACGAATGATTGCCGCGGATTTCCTGCTTTGTTCTGATTGTGTTAAGTTGCGGCGCGCCATAGCTGACCAGTTATATCACGAGACAGTTCAGTGAGACCTGAACGGAGCATGTGGATGGTCATTCCACCATCTGCTACACTTTAACTCGTCTAATTGTAAGGTTGTCTACATTCGTCACCATCCAAACAAGATAGGCAAACTTGGAGACCATGGCCTGCAAAACTCACCCAGGTGAGAGATTTTGAGGTATTAATTCAGGCTGATCCGGGCGGCTCAGAACAATCTGAACAAATACTGCGAACCAACGCTTTGATATCCTGCGGATGGAATTCGGGCAGTTTTATACATCTCTCTGTTTACAGCTGCCTAACACATACATGCGGTGTCACGTGGAATAAGCAAGGCAGACCTGGAAGCTTTGGCACAAGCATGACCGCGCAACGCTCCAGACCACAGCGAACAGACATCAAGCACGTCAGATGAATGTATTACTTCACATAAATATTTAGGATGAGGGCCCTAAGATTGTAAGGTGGTTAGTATCCGAGCTTCAGTAGGGAACAAATTATGGCGTATCAAATTCTGAGGAACCTCAACCACGTCTGCTTCATCTAATGGAACTCAGTCAGAGCGTCCATTTGAGGGGCCACCAGCTCAATTTGCCCACGCAACTCCGTCGACTAGACTGCCGGCAATACTTTCATTCCCTTTATATCTGCAAGCCATGGACGCCCTCCCAAATTGGATTGTTTCCTTCCCACCTTATGTGCGTTCAATTAATAACTTGCTGATGCCATAACCCACCTACATTGCGTGACTTCGCGTGTGTAGATGGACAGATAATGTACTCGGAGAAACATTGTACAATCAGCATTAAGTGACACAACTGTGTTTGGCTCTTTTTTGCTCAGCTCTGCGTGAACACTATGGTGCGTCCACCAAAATGCTTTCATAGCATCCTATGCAATTTTCGCTATTTGGTTGTGTTTATTTTAGCCATCGCTAGGGAATTGTTAGGTATTTGCTATGTTACACGTAATACGCCATTGTTACATTATACGCTTCTGGATGATTTTGCACTGTGGTTGTCTTCTCGGCCTCCCATTTTCAATGATTCTAAATGTAGCGATGTAGAGTTCTCTTTTATTCGGGCTGGTAAGCTAAAAGCTATTTCGAATGCCACTTGTTCACCGGCACTGAGTAAACATTGCATGCCCAGGACATCAACTGCCAAACACCTGGGTATCGTTTTCTCTTACACCCTGCCTTGATCTATCCTTGTCGCAGAAATATTTCAGATGGTCGTTAGGCTATCATTATATGCACCTTCGGTACCAGGTGGTTTGATTTTTAAACTTGTGACCACCTGCATTCTTTCTTCCTGGCTTTAATGTTTCACAGTACTTTTATGGACGACTCAAAACAGCTGCACACTGTTTCTACGGTCGTTAAAACTTTTCCCGTATGCGCTGCACTTTGTCGAGAGGACGTTGACGGTTTTATTTTCAACAAGCAGGCATAAGATTGTAATACATTTTCTATACTTTAGACGACACTTTCCACCCGCTACATAGTGATCTATCAAATGCGCTATATGTTTCTTGCCACACTTCTTTACTACCTTACTAGTTAGGACTAGTTGTTGACCCAATGAAAAGCATCAGTATGATGCGGTACTTTTTGTATGAGTGACACGCCAACACATTTTCCATTAGATAACTCATTTAATATCCATTAGCTGTATTTTCCCATTCGCAGTGACAGTGGCAATTGTTGAAAATGCGCCGATCTGAGTGCATAAAGTCCATTTTCACTGAAATTACCGTGAAGAAATTGCATTATACGCTCACCTTACGCCCGAAAATTTGTAATCCAGTCAATGATTTTCAAACGGCAATGTGTCTTGCTCCTGGTTATCTGTAAAACAAGCACAGCCAAGCAGTCGCGCAGGTTGTCTCCGCTTCTTTCGTACCCTTTTGAATTCCCTGTATTAACGCCTTAGCTAGTGCATATTAGAACTTGGCAGATGATGACACGCACAGTGCGAGTGACTGTGGCTGGGCAGCTTACGTCACTTTCCGTGCACTTGCATTAAAACCACCCACCTGGACACAATTGCTAAAGAAAGTTTAAAATAAGATCCCAATGTACCCAGTGTAGGCGGCGGATGCGTGTGTGTGTGTGTTACTGTAATGTCCGTAGACATGCAGTACGCTTCTTTTCAAATACGAGCTAAAGTGCTTCCTTATTCGTGCCTTGAAAGCATGCACCGTCGATTTCCAGTCCAGTAAACTGCCATAGTATAATGGGATCAATCGAAGTAACCAATTTGGCTGTTATCCCATGTTAATTAGTAAAAGTCCCCTAATGTTTCGTTTTGTAGGCTTTAACGTACGCTCAGGAAATTATTCGCTGTCATTAAAGAAGAAACCCTCAGTCGATATAATCCTGTGCGCATTTTAGTTAAAAAAAAACTTAGTCCAGACACTTTAGTCCATTTTGCTCTTTTGAACTGATCAGTTAGAAATCCCATCAAGCTAGCCACGGGGCTCTTCATGGTTTTCCGGTCCAATTACCTCTCGTCCTATCTTGATATCAACCGCGAAGAATAGGAATATAACAGAAAGTGCACTAGCTAGATCGTTTATGGAAACCATGTATAGACAAATCCTTAGAACCGAGCTTTGTGTTACGCCGCACTACACCTCCGTTGCCTTAGGGAATTCCGGAGTCTCACGTCCAACCGACGTTCATGAAGAAAAGTACCTATCTAACCCAGGATTGACTTGACAACGCTATAGTTCCAAAGGTTGTAGGTGGGATTCTATGATCTAAGCGATTAAATTATTTTGAGAATTCCAGGACGATGACATCGACTCCGCTCCACCGTCAATTGATTTCGTCCGGCTACTGAGTGTACTTAACAGGTTAGTAGCGAGTGTTTTCTAGACTATTGGTTACACACCACATATCTAATTTGTTTAATATTTTTATGCCAACCGTAAAGATATATGGCGTGCCGTATCTTATTTTTTCTATAATTTCAATGATATACATCAGAAGGAGCAAAGGACTCAACACACTACTCTGGATCAAACCAGTTTTGACTCTCTGGAGTCAGGGTTTCATTGCTCTTTTGTACCTGTTGCATACAACCCGAGAGGTAAAGTTCGAGGTATGTGTGCACGGGGTCGGTGATCTTGTAAGTTGTCAACTTCTCCAACAGTCTGTTTTGCGACATGCTTTCAGAGACTTCCTGCAAATAATTACAAAGAATGATAGCCGCTAGTCAGCAGATTTCCAGAAATGCAAAATGATAAGTCTGGCGAGAACGTGTCTGTAAGAACCCACGTTGAGCTGGGTATGGCTAATTCATTTATAATTAGTGCATAACTATTTATGTTCTCAGAACCCCTTTCATTATTCTAGGAAGAACCGGTGTCTGTCCAATTGGGCGAAGGGGAGTGCTCCACGGTTGACGGTTAGAGTCTTAGGCCAGACAGCGGGTTTCCAAATCAAGTTAGCTTCGCTCTAGTTGTTTGCAGTATCTCAGCTACTTTATAAGCGGTAGGCAAACTTAATGCTAGGACTGTGCTTGTATTAACATTCCTCCGGATGATTTTGGGGTCACGCTATTAGGTATTTTGCTATTTATAGCTAACACAGTTGGTTCGGTGTTTAACTTGTTAGAATGCGTGACAGCTTTGAGCATTAATACGCTTATGACTTCGTGGCACAGGGAATCTCCTATGCAGCATAACCTGCATCTGATACATTTGTAAACTCAATGTCAAAATTATGGGGGCAAACTTCAGTGCCTACATCGGTTTTCAAACGCGATTGCTCAACATTCACTACAGCACAAATTGTTGAGATATTTCTTTTATTCTGTTCGATGGGTTTGAACCAGAGGACAGGTTAAGCAATGAAATAATTCGAAAGAAAATACTGTATCTTTTCACTAAATATGCTAGGTCTCTAGCAATAGACGACTTTGTAGACCGTCTCAAAGAGTTCCTTTTTGATTGTCTTCCCGGAATACAAGACTCGGAGCTCTTCATTTCAGTGCAGTCAGATCATACCTAATCACTGCAGGTTCAAATTCAATATTCACCATGATTAGATTGTTGGTTATTACTAGGCGATAAGGCAATCTGGGGGGGGGCTGAACCTTGGTATCGTCGGGCATGTGTTTTATGTGAATGTTGCAGTTCGTCGCTCCAGTTAAGTCAGACGTCTTTGCGACGCGTATAATATGTTGACAGAAGCGCGCCCGTGGATGGGCAGCAGCCAGTCGCCACCAACCAGGATAGAATAAAGGCAGAAGAAAGTGACTTGGAAAGTACTACCTAATGGATGGCCCACAGCACCGCTTTCCGAATAAAATCGCCACAGTTCTTGTTTGAAACTAAAAGCATGAAATTGTGCGCTTAGTTTTAAGCAATGGATGAATTCTAACTTGCCAAAGCGGTTTTGGCGATGATCCATTGATAATAAATTCAATAGATAAAGAGTGAAACGAAGGTCTCGTGATTCAGAATCGAATGACGGTACACAGGTCCCTAGGCGAATATATCCGGTGATTTAAATATGTACAAAGCAGTAGCACAGAAACAGTGCAACCGCAAAACCAAATGGACTAATTTCTTTTATTCCAGATAACATATCTCTCCTTGATCAAAGTAAATGATATTAGGTAGAGTGTACACGGTTGCATAATACACCAATCAGGAAATTCAGGCATAGTTGCATTCTCTGTAGCAAAAGTTACATTAAGTTAAACAGTATGCAGCGACCGAATCCGTTTCTGTTGGCAATTCTTTAAATACGACTTAGTTTGACCGAACTTGCGTGCTCTCTACTTATGTACGACCACGCTTACTAGCACTAAAATACCTCATCGGACAATAGTTCAATAGTGGGCGTATGTGTAATATTCCTCCTGGTCGGGGGTTCCAGTTTATTTCGCAACCAATACGTAGAACAGCTCAACATGAGCCCGGTAATCACCAAAGGAAAATAAAGAGACGTAGGTGGCAGGAAGTTAACCCAACCACCGAGTAAGAATTAATATCGACAAATAACTTATCGAGGGCCTGCTGGCAAGCCAAAACCAGAAAGTGGCCGAATGCCAGAGAGGCAACCAAGCGCAGGCTGAGAAGTCTGCAGTCCAGGTCACGACAACTGGAAGGGCGCCGATGTTTCCAGGGTGGTTAAAACAATGTGGCGCATCGATACGTTGTTTTTCTTTCTAATAAGCCCTGTCCTCAGCGCCTGATACTCTCTTAGCTGGCTTCAGCTTGTTGAAGTATACAATTGTTGAGCAATCAGGAAGGCCAGGCTTCATGGTTCGATAAGTTATTTCTGACAACACGTCTTCCGCAATGAATGGTCGTTTCTAGTTTTAACGGAGTATCGCAGGGACGCTCGGTGATGTTACTGATGCTTTAACTCCGACCGTTACATAAGGCTTGAAAGGGCTCCCGAAAGCCTTTCGGTCAATGTCAGCCTTTTAGTGATGCTGCCAGTTTTGCAGTTGCGGTTTTGCCAGCTGGTGTGATCGTAACAGACTCGGCTGTAACCGAAGTACATACTCGGACGCGGTTAGTGATTCATGCTGTGACGTCGGCAGCAGAGTATCCGAGGGCAGACGCAGTTCACGGTCCGTCATCATACGATGTGGTGTCTGAGCGGTCGATGATTGGACGGAAGCGCCATAAGCCAGTAAACAATTGGGTAGAGCCTTGTCCCATTTCTCAGGATGCTCGGTAGTCAGAAAAGCCTGTACTAGCGTCCTCAGCGTATAATTCGTGCTTTAAGTATTCCTTTTTCCTCAGTGTGGTAGGCGGTTGTGCGGGTCCCCCGAATGCCGCAAATATGACACATCTCGCTCATGAGTGTGCTCTCAGAGTTGGCTCCGTTGTCTGGGTGCAACTGGAAGGGTAATCCCCATCTTACCACTATTTGCTGAAGAAATCTTCTGCACACGCCATTCATCCATATTTTGAAGACAGTCTGCTTCACACCATTTGGTAAAGTAGTCCACTATAACAATGATAGCCCCAAGCAGCCTCTGGCTTTGGCCAATGATATCGATACCTACGATCTCTTTCTGAAAGCCGGCCGTCATTGACTGCAGTGGATCGCGACAACTGGTTGTGGATTTCTGGATCCTTGCACAATCAGCGCACGACTCGCACTATATAGGGATGGCATGCCATATTTGCGGCCACCAAAAGTGACGTCGAATTGCAGCCTTGATCTTATTCTGTCTTGCACTTCCTAACTCTTTGTGGATCCTTCTCATCACTTCCTGCGTTGCAGAGGTCGGCACAACAATTCTACACAAATAAACCGGGCCGTTATGGTAATACATGATACCGTCGATTACCGGTAAAAATGCAAGCACGGTCATCTTAAGCATTTGGTTTTATAAGTGGCACCCACCAGCCCTTGATGCATGAGTCGGTATCCATCCCGAACGATGCGATCGCACAAGAGGCTTAGTTCCCTTCCGTCGACTGCAACGGAATCCATTTCTCCGCCTCCTGGGCGTCTAGGCTGACGGCAGTTACGCAATCAGCAGTGAAAGATGTGCATCTTGACAGGCCTTCGGGATAAAGCGTCGTCATTCCCATGCTTTGTGCTTGGACGGTGTTGATATTCAAGTCGTATTCTTGCAACTGTTCTTGCCAACGGGCGATCGGCCCACATTGTTCGGGAAATTTTGAAGCCAGATCAATGATTGGTGGTCAGTACGTACAATGAACTTGCGGCTGAGCAGATTTTGCCTGATTTGTTTGATGTAAAGCACGAGCGGTAGCATTTGGTTTCGTATTGTGCAAACGTTGCACTCTCTTCGCGATAACTGGTTCTATCCCTTCCGCCTTGTGTTGCAAGAGTACAGCTCCAAAGCCAGTGTCGCAGTCATCTGTGTCCATAATTAAGGAGCCCGCGGAAGGACGAGTATCAGGGAATGTGAGACTCGATGCTTCACAGAGTGCAGTCCGAATTGTTTCAACTGCTTCTTGCTGCGCACTTCACCAAACAAAAGCTTTATCGACCTTCAGAAGTTTAAACAACATACCAGCAAGGTTAACAAACTGTCGAACGATGTGCCGATATTAAGATGCAAGGAACATAATGCTACGCACTTCGTCAAGGTTTTTGTGGATCGACCATGAGCGGACCCGCTGCAATTTCACCAGGTCGCAGCGCACTCCTTCTTCCTGCACGATGTGACCTAGGTAGAATCTTTCTTCTATTAGGAACTGGCACTTTTATGGTTTAGACTTTAACCTCAGCAGGAGCAGTCGATCCAGCGCGGTGACAAGACTCTGAATGTGTTCTTTCGTAGTTCCGCCGTGCACAATGCGATTGCCCAGATAAGTCAGAAAGTGTTTCGGTATCAAGTTTGCTAGAGCTTGTGCATTAATAACTGAAAGTTGCGGGCGCCTTTGTTGAACCGAATGGCATGGTCTGGAATTCGTACCTATCGAACGGGACAATAAACGCGGACACACTTTTTGGCAGAGTGTAGCTCGACCTGCCAATAACCCGAAGGCAGATCCTAGCTAATAAGCCAACGTGAGCCACGGACGGTGTCCAATGAGTCATCAATTCTCGGTAATGGAAAGTAGCCCTTTCTAGTAACCGAGTTTACCTTAGGATAATCTATACATAGCCGCCGTTCTCCGCCCTTCTTTTCGACGAGAAGGATGGGTGATACTCAAGAACATTTTGCTGGTCGAATAATAGCACCTAGTAACAGATCATAAATAATGCGTCTGAATTCCTCTTGGAACTGAACCGATACGCGTCTGGCAGGTTGATGAGTTGGTGGCGCCTCTCCGTGTCTACGCTGTGCTGCAATAAGTTTTATCTTCCCATACCGTTATCTGATCAAGCTAAAGCGCGTTGTTATTTGGATACAATTTCTTCCAATTCACTGCCGATTAGAGTCAGTAATTCAGCAGAAACGCGTTGAATAAGTTGATGCAAATAGGTCAGCGCTACCGCACAAAAGTCCACAGAACGGTTTACCGAGACAAACGGTAGCATGTGATTGTCGACTTCCAGAGTTTTGTTGACTAAATCAACCATCGCATTGAACCAAGAAAGGAAGTGCACTCCAAGGAAAATATCCCAGGAGAGGTCGTCGACCACAAAAGCCGGTGGGTTGCCGTCATCTATTTTAACTTAATCGTCGCTGGGATCTAAACCGAGGATTCGATACCTGTCCACCAGGTTCATGGAACTGTCTGGGAGAACAGCAGCGTCTACCGGACTAGAGAACAAATGATCCCTGCATCAATGAGCATCTTAACACGCTTCCCCCATATCAACCCTGAGATCGGGGAACGGTTAAAAGATTTGCGCCAGAACGTTTGGCACGGTTGGCTTACTACGCTCTTAGCGCTCGCCAGTGACATTGCGGACCGTCGTGTCGCGGATGAAAGGGAGGATGGTGACCAATCCGCCGAAATCTGTTACCGGACATTCCACAGTAGGGGCGCTTTTTGCGATCGACTAGGATCGTTGAGCGACGACGAGGATGAGTGAGGCAGATATCCTGAGTGGATTGAGTGATGTCGGCGCTTTGAGGTAACAGAATACATTTTGATTGTGAATGCAGTTGCTGTACGCCTTAGTAGTTGGTTGCAAATTCGCAGCTGCCGCCACTGAGCGCGGAGACTGGTGACTGAACTTGGAGAGCAGCTCATGATTCTACACGCCGACACGAAGGCGGTAAAGGATTTGCTTTTCTACTTCTGCTTTTGATGTGGCAGAAAAAGCCTTTGCGGTAGTTCCAAAAGTGCCCCAACGTAATTCTGGAGGTTTTCTGAAAAGAAATTTTGTCAGGCATATAAGGATTGAAGAAAAACCGCCGACGGAGTTATAACCTAGTAAAGAGTTCGTAGACAGGTCCTTATGTCTTCCGGTGAGCCATTCGACGACAGTCGGAACGCTAACAGTTGGTGAGCAGGTTTGTCGCAGAAGAAACTCATGATGTATTTATGGTGGTCACTGTAGGCTGCGCCGGTCAAGTAGTTTGCGTTTGAGCTTCCTAAAGGTCGAGGTTTTGCCAGGTGTAAGCAAAGAAGGCTCACACAAAGCAAAGCGGCTGATTTCTACGTGACACTACATTTAGTATCCTGACTGGGTCGCCAGATATGCAATATTCGTCCGGCTTGGGGATTCCAGTTTCTTCCGCAAACGACACGCAGAGTAATTCACAGCAAAAGCAATGACCTGCACTAGATAACAAAGCGACATAGGTGGCAGGAAGTTAACCCAACCACCGAGTAAGAAATAATATCCACAAATAACGTATCGAGGGCCTGCTGAGAAGCAAAAGCCAGAGAGTGGCCGAATGCCAGAGAGGCAACCAAGTGCAGGCTGAGAAGTCTGCAGTCCAGGTCACGACGACGGGAAGGGCGCCGATGTTTCCAGGGTAGTTGAAGCAACCTGGCGTGCGTCGTTACATATGCAAAACTTGAGCATACGAAATTTGACGTCATGTACTTCAATCGCTATGAAGATCAGTCGCACTGTTTGTGGGCTTTGGATGGTATGGATGCAAGCTGCTCACGTAAATTCCGGGCGCATTTCACCACTAATAGGAATTCGTTTCCAGCAGAGGTAATGGGTGCCCCTGTCAAGTTTACATCCTTACGCCAATACTTCGCATTTGTCCTCATCGGTTCATTTGTCGCGTGTCGCAACCAGTATTTACATATGTTATCTATGGTAGCTTGCGTACTTCAAATAACTGGATGTGTACATTAGACTTATATTATCGGTGAAGTGGTACATTTTTCCAATGTTTAGTAGAGTTTGTCACAAAATTAACTTATGCCATGATTAGCAAATGAAAGATACCTAAACTCGGATCCCACCGTTGGTAGCAGGCAATGGTGCGGACCAGTGGATCATTATTTTACTTAAAAGGTGCGCTCGAGGAGGTATAGTTTAGACCGACCGTGAAAAGTGTACATGAATCCAAATCGTGAAACTATGGCTAACAGGCTACATGCGGCACTCCATGGAATGATTATGCATATTAACGAAGATATGAATATGTGGTTTAGTATCGATGAAACGGAACATAACAATACACATATGATCAAATGGTTGACGGGCTCACATTGGTGCAGCTGTCGCAGCGAAATTAGCTGAAACTGTAGAAGACAGACTGTGTTTAAGAGTAAGTAGAACGGTTTCTGTACAACCCTATGGATAATATCGAAGTCAAACAGATCGGTCTATAGTTTTCTAGATTACTCGGATCACCGCTCTTAGAAAGCGGTCTCACTATCGAGCGTTTCCAGTGGTTAGAGACAGGTCCTTCAGAGAGTGATTTATTGGATAGGTTTGTCACAGCGGATGAGATGACATTCGATAGGGACTTGAGTATTAGTGGGTGAAGTCCGTCTGGTCCGGGGGGCTTTGCACCATCAAGCTCGACTGCATCACATTATAGGCTGTCGATCAAAACTGACGAAACTTGTGCCGGTACTGGAACAGCCGCCGGTTTACTGGAAAATACGGTGAGGAAGTGCGCAGCCAAGGCATTCATGCTCTCCTCGCTTGAAATGAGCGTCTGTCCATCTAAGCTCTCTAAGACTGGCAGGTTGCCCGCAGGTTTCAGTTAATGTTTCAAGTAGACAAATATTCTCTTGGCTGCAGTTGTGGCCGAGGATGCTAGCTCCTCTTCGAACTGCCGGCGTTTCTTGATCTTTGCGGCGTTACACAAGTTACGCTGTTTCTTTAACACCGTGTAACCTACATTACAACCTGAGTTGATGTTTCTATCCCAAAGTTTGCGACGCCGTCGCGCTATCTATATTCCATATCAAACCAATGCGCTCCGACTTTGAATACTTCAAGCGCACGAACCGAGTACACAAAATGCAGGCTTCCCCTTCATTAATGACCAACAGGTCTCAAGCAACGTGTCCTGTGTTAGTGTCCGAACAATCTGACATGCTGATTGAACGAGCCCGTTGATGTCCGTCTTCCAATAGTTGAATGTCGGCTTCCGTTGGTTGTAATATGGTAACGGCAGTTTTATGCTTGCCACAATGGAGCAGTAGTCATTGGTCGCCAGAGATTCAATGACTCTGATCTCTTTTAGTTTCTGCTCGCAGCTCCTAAACATTGGATCCAGACAAAATGCCGAGTGCGGAGTAACACTCGTCGGTTTTATGCCATGTTCCGTTGTCTCGATTTCAATAGTCATTTTGGCGAATTGAGTCTTTAACGTCGCTATGACCGGGAAGAAGCCGCACGTCTGGCCAGAATCTCTTACGTAAATTTAGATCCTCCATCATTAAGAACTGAGCGCGGCTTATCTGCTTCTGCATATGTGGTAGCCAATCGCAACAACGGTTTAATGGGCTGCGGTACATAACACCCCGTCTGCACGTCTGATGTGGATTGTAAACCATAATTGCTCGCATAAATTATCCTCGATCCGATAGGTGCTGGTAATTTTTCTCGTTACTGACGATTTTATGTACAAGTGAATACCACCGTAAACGTTTGCTTTTCGGTCGTATCGGAAATAAGAGTATCCTGACAACGAGACTTCTTGAGGTATGACGTCGGACTTCAGCGAAGTCTCTGCAAGTCCTAAAACGTCCGGCCGCTTCGAGACAGCGAAGCGGCACAGTTCGTCACTTTTGTTCATTAGGATGCATATGTTGGCGAATGCCACACGGAGGTCCTGCGATGTACAGCTGGAAGTGTCTGGAGGTTGAGCAACCGGTTGATACGGGTTCGGACACCCTTCATGATCACCCGAAAATTTACAATTCTTAAGTCAGTCTCACCTTATGTACGTCTTCTGTGTTCAATGACCGCAGTCTTCAAATTATCCCTGTCTTCTGGTTCCAAGTCTCGGCGGATGTGAGCCTTTATGCCTTTAAGCCTTGACAGACGAGACAGCATGAGCTTCTACATATTGTGATTTGCATAATGACGTTCAGTGATCGACATGACTGCTTAGCTTTCTGGCCAAGTCGGATTACTTTTTTAAACGTCCCACTGTCTTCACCTACATCTAAGAGTCAATATATGAGCCCCCGGAGGAACTCAACCTCGTGATCAGAACGTATCTGAGGGTTTTCATCTTTTGACTCTAGTACGTGGAAATGCATGAGATTATGACTCCTCAGAGGAATTGGTGATGAACCTGTGGGATTAGGACTAGAGGCGCTTATCGGTTTGGGTTGTCGTTTATCAGTAAGGGACGCATGAGCGCGATTACGTGGCCCCAGACGCATTTGAGTGGTCCACGGATCCTAGGTATTCAGAGGCTCCCAGGCAAGCTCTGAGAAATTCGCAGACCGATCAATGAAACGGCATTTCGTAGGTTCTGATTCTGTCTTCATTCAGTGGGGAACATTGAACCTGATGCTCGGCCAAGGTCGAAGACACTGGTGGTGGTACAGATCTCGAGGTGACAAAGGAAGGCTATGTGACAAAGTACTCTTACGACAGCGTCTGACCTCACGTCGTGAACGGTTTGTTTCTGCCTGGAAGTGATGTTTTTCCGTAGTTGTTGGCGGTCGCTGTGTATGCTGATGGCTTTCATCGCGATATTTAGCACACAGAACTTGGAAAATCTGATGCCGGATGTCGAGAGATTTTCGACACACGTCAACGGGTAAACCAATGCACGAAATACGAGACGAAAAATCGTAACAAAAGCACCGAAGTGCATGAAGCAAGTGTAGAAGAACTTTCGAAAACGGACCACAAGTAGCTTGAGACGGCGTCACAAGGTAGAGCACATCCGAGATGGAAGACACAGATGGCATTAGGGCCAATCAATGAGATCTCCAGAATTAGCCAAAAATATCTACTAAATTTGCAGCGATTGTGGAATACACCAACAGAAGAATATTGGCGCGCAATTCGTACAGAAAAAGATACTTATAACATAGTAATCCGAAGCGAAAATAGTATCCAGCACATATTGATTCAAAAACCCGCGCCGTCCGTGGGTACGGCTCTGGTAGAAATTGCTAGGTGAAAAACCAGGACAAAAATATTGTTCAGCATATTCATACATACAAGTTACCATATATGTATGGAAATTCTTTGGGAACAGAGTATGATATAACTCTGGTTCACGGAAAAATCAAAATGAATGGCGAAGTTAGTGAGTCTGTAGTTTACTGCTGTTTTGTATTGCTTCTTAGCTTGTTGGGGTGCAGGGCCCAAGCATATGTTTTATACAAGTATTCTGTGTGAGGAAATGATTTTTTCTAGGTAATATTGTGAGGACCTTGAGTTCCGGAACTCGTGCTCCCTTGAATTTCAAGCTTTAAGATACGGAGATATGACTGTACCGGAGTTTGCAGGACGAGCTGTGGTCAACCGAGAAAGAGATGATAACTGAGTCCTTAGAATGGTTTGGAATGAATTCGAAGAAGTAGGGCATCTATGATTGTCTATGGTGAAGTGTTATTGTAAAGAGATGAGACAACATTAGTTCATGTTATTGCATATGATGATCCCTTTTTTCCAAATCAAATCCAAGTAAGAAAAACTTGACAATTTACGAAAGAAATTGGCAAGTCCTTTCAGTATAGGGTAAATCGGCGAGGCACCCGAAAAAGTAACTTTAACATGAGCTGGATAATCTGTCGACAGCCTTGTGAGAGACGCACGTAACGAGTACATAGCAGTTTAGTTGACCATGCGAATTTAAACAACACCGAATGAATAATAGAAAAATGTGAAATGCTTGACCTTGAAGATTCAAGGATATGCAAATAATGAGAAAGGAAAAGGTAAACTGTTTCATTATGCAAGTGTTTAAAACAAACGTGTAAATTTCTACAAAGATATAAGTAAAGGGTTTGGAAACACGGATAAAATGTCTGCAAATAGCTAGAGCAGTTTAGTTGCATAAGCGAAGTTTTCTTGCGACTTTACACTCCCGCTGCCGTCTTCTAACCTCTTTAATGGGTTCCCTAGCTTATTCATGCTCTTCGTTGTATGCTTCTAGCATACTGAATTAGCTGACGTCCCTACTTTTGTTTGCCCTCACTAACTAGTCTTTCCAGTTCAGGATTTCTTCCACACTGCCAACGGTTACAGACCACTTGAAGTACGTAAGTCACAAACTATAATTAGATCCCCGTACCCAGGCTCTCTAACTTTGGTTAACAATTGCTGTCACTGCTGTAGTTTTAAAAAGCAAAGCAGCTGTATACACATTCGTATCTCTTTACGCGCACACAACTGCATCGTGCCATTAAAAGTGCAAGACTATAAACCGCAACTGCAGGAAATGCTGGACAGAAGGTCAAGCACTGCGCGGCTATAATCAGCGCCATAGCTGACTCAATAGTTTTACATGGTTTATACGGCATCTAGCACAGCTGAACAGCACACGTCTCACAGCAGAAACCCTTCCTACAATCCAATAAGATCAGTGTACATCATACAGTGTACGCTGAATGCCGGAGTGATGTAGTGATAATGCAGTGTAAGAGCCGAATGACAAAGTGGCTACCCGGAAGTAAATTCGGATGCCTCCCTTCGCAAGGCATCGAGAGTTAATTCGGTCCTCTGCCCACCCGGATTATATTGTTACTGATGAAAGACGTAAGTCGACTTCAGTTTCAAATTTCGTACTGCTGTCTAGGGCCCGTCTTGTGAACAAAGACAAAGCAATTGTGCGAAGACTTCCGATTTTACCAGTCGAACAATCCTAAAGGCAGGTTGACGAATTTCAGTATTCTCTACCACACCTGTGTGGCATGGTGCAACGTTCTTCAGAAGCTTCGCTACGAAATAAAACATAAAATGCAGACGGTAACGAACCATCTGCGCAGCAGCATGCAAGTAGCGGAACCCTCGAATTTACTTATTCATTGTTCTCCCTATTCGGCCAAGTATACATAGCTAGTATAAGGCCACAACTATTCCGGCGGCAATTTACTTAACTTCTCCGGAGGCATGTGCCATAAGAATAAAACTTGGAAGAGAAATTTCGGACCATGTAATCAAGTGTTTACTTCTTTCTGTTATGACATAGCAAGGCCAAGTGAGACTATATCAGCTGTGTCGTGCTTCAAGTTTCCGTAATGCCACTGGCTTGGATGACAATGCTGTTGTATAATGGTAATTTGGTTAGCAACGGAATTCCAAAACGCCTGTTAACACAACGAAGCAGCTTCAGAACTACCATCGAATCTGTCCACTATGTTATGCTGCAATGGTACCTCATTTTCTCTATGACTTTTGCCGCCATTCTCACGGAATTATAGCAGCGATGAGCTCTAGTTTTGGTATAAACACTTTTCGAATAGGACTAACTCTGGACTTTCCCACAGTCAGCTATTAGCACTGTCTTCGATATTTTAGCCTCGCATATACAAATCAGCACCGTAACCGGTATCACATGCAACGGAAAAATAGTGCAACTCTAGGGAAGATATGGTATATTCAAACCAAGTGACGCATCGTTCAAAAGAAAGGCTTTTATGTCTACAGGTGCTCTACAACCATTGGTTCCAAGTCCGTCGATTTTCGCTGGAGATGTTCAATGGTCAGTGGTCAGTGGTATATTTCAGATAAAAATGCCGAAGCTTGGCATGTCCCGCCTGATGATCGGTTAGGGTTGAGTATAATAAAGACAAAAATGGCAATAGGAAATAGTGAACGACTGTAAATTGCGACCTTACCGATTACAGCGTGCCCAACCGTTGTATGTACTATCCAAGGTTATCATCTGTTGTTTCTGGGCGAAAATAGAGGTGGGTTGGTTTGCTTTCGTTCTGTTGCTGTTTGTATGAGTCGTTTGGATTACATGATATGGTGTCTCACTGTCGACATGTGTTTTGAACACGGCTAATGTGGGGGTAAAACTAAGAGCTTCACGGAGGGTATTCCACGTGTGGCAAACACGCTGCGAGAAGAAGCTTTTTCAACATTTCAACCGACTGTATTGTTCTGCCAATTAGTAATGATGACCTCTCAGTTGGCTGTTTTGACTCAGCTTTAATAGGTGATGGCAGGAGTGATTAGTGTTGTTTAATTTTTGTCAAACCATGAGTAGGTCACTACGTAAATAGCGATAACGTCTACTGAAAATGCCAAACACTGAGGCGCTGTTCGTTTGACAAGTGGCGTAGCCCCTTGACATGTTTGGTCGCCCGATGTTGTGGAAGCTCCAAAGCCGTGAGGTTCCGCTTTAGCCATGGGTGCCATGCTTGAATTGCGTATTCAAAATGAGGAGGTATATAAGCGGGAAGTATTTGGCAGAAAATCGACGGTTCGAATTGCCCAAAACTCTCCATGTAAGCCCCATGTTTTAGTTCCCCTTCATCTATGCCTTTTCGATACCGAGCAGCTGAGATCTTACTGGACCAGCACACCGAGATTCTTTCCGAGAGAATAGTGTTACAGATCCAGGTCCTCTAGCCTATATGTGTGAACCATTCGGTGTCTTAAATGGAGCACTCGACATTTAGCCACATTTAAAAGGAAACGCGACGTTGGGCTGACCATACATAAATGTTGCCACGTTCGACTTGAATTTGGATACGGTCTTCTGGAGCTCTGATCACTCGCCGCACCTTGAGGTAGTCGGCGTAGATTAATCCGTTTGTCGTAGCCATTTAAAATCTCCAGCGGTTTGAGACAAGGTTGCCCGCAGTCAACTTTTCTCTTCAACTTCGCTGTTGACGAATTCATGGAAATCGCGTTCACAGGACACGACATAGAAGGTGTGGATCTGCTCCCAGGAGAACGACTTCTCGACTTACAGTATGCTGATGATATTGCCCTAATCTGTGACAGCTCACAAACGTGCCAATGCGGCACTGGACAGATTAGCACTAGCTGTCCGTCACTTCGGGCTTTGCTTCGCACCCTCGAAGTGCAAAGCGTTCTTCCAAGATTGGCAGGGATCGCCTCCTGCGCTGACTCTTGGTGCGGATCAGCTAGAAGTCGTTCAAAAATTCAACTACCTGGGGAGTTGTATCAGCGCCCGTGGAATTGAAGATGAGATCACGAACCGTATAGCGAAAGCTCGGAGTGCTTTTGCTAACCTTCGCCACTTATGGCGCCGGCGCGACATCACTCTTGACCAGAAGGGTAGAGTGTACAATGCAGCGGTACGTTTGACCCTACTGTACGGTTGTGAAACCTGGCCCCTTAAAGCAACGGACCTGAAGAGGCTAGTTACATTCGACCACTGGTGCCTTCGCAATTTAGCTCACATCTGGTGGGAACACCGCGTGAGCAACGAGCGTGTTCGGCGCCTTGTTTACGGCGCAGGAAATGGAAATGAACCGCTCAACACCGTTATTTCCCGCACCAGGCTCCGATGACTCCGCCACGTGTTACGCATGCCAGCCCACCGACTCCCGCGACGTGTGTTGTTTGCGGGCCGCGGGTGTGGATGGAAGAAGAGGAGGGGTGGCCAAGCGATGACTTGGTCAAGAGGATTGAAAGCTTTCACTTCTGAGCTGGCCTCGGTTGGAGCGCCTCGGCTCCCTGGTTGGGGTCCGAAAGACGGTGAACACGTTTGGTTGGACACACTTGCTGTCAAGGCTAGGAGCCGACCTCAGTGGCGTTCATGCTGTGAGTTTCTTTGTCCCACCCCATCTCTCTTAGCCTCCCCCTCCAATCGCGATCTCATTATTTAGCCTTATATAATTTTGCATAGTATTTTTTGATGCACAGTAGCCGGCTGGTAGCTTACCGGAACAATGCCCATCCGTTACCGGTAGCTCAGCCGGCTTGCACCAGTTGCTTTCTTTCTCCTTTATTTCTATGTACTGCGGCACAGTAGCTGAGGTGTTCCCCACCTCTGGCAAGCGTGTATGATGTTGGTGCTGAATCCGTTTGACGCAATTTGACTCACTAGATCGCTGATGGAGACCAAGAATAGACGGTCACTAGTAACTAACCCTGTGGCAATCCGTATTCGACGTGAATTGGGTCTGACATAGATTCACGTACTCGCATATCCAGACGTCCGTGCAAGAGAAAATTGCAGATCCACCCTAGGAAATGGTCCCCAATGCCACATCCTTGAATTTTGGCAAGAAGGTTACATTGGTTTAATTCCCCGAATGTCCTAGAGAAGTCAAGGCACATCAACTCCTGCACCAGCATTCACCGTTGAGGTCCAGCAATCTCGTACTGAAAAGAGGTTGTTTTGTACACGACCGATGCTGGTGGAAGCCGTATTGCTGCTGAGCAGTGTAACCAAAGCCGTCCAGCTAAGACACGCGTGCGTCGGCAATTATAGCCACCATAACTTTTGGAAGAATTAGCAGTAGAGTCATTGGTCGATACTTAGCTGGGTCAGAACGACTAGCTCCTTTGTACATAGGAGTTATTATTCCGTGTTTCCACATTGCAGGAACGTGCTGCTCGTCAATGCAGTGCTGAAACAGATGGGCCCATTCCAATCCAACCTCATTTGTAGGAAATTCTATAATCGAAGATTTTCTGTTGACAGTGCTGGTATGATGGGGCGACAAGATTATAGACTGAATCTGCCGAGGAGAGTATGACCTTGCGAGCTAACACTTTATCAAAGCTTACCGGCTTGAAGTTTAAGCGGTCTTTGGTGACGCTCCAGTTTAAACCAATAGCCCTTTCTAAGCAGTTGTCGTCAGTCAGGTATCCTATCCGGACAACCCTCAGTTCCATTTCTGGCAAATTCGCGATGAACTCGCTTTGATTACTGATCCACTTTGTTAAAAGCAATCCTTCACTAGCCAATTGGGGACTGTCAAAGCCGTCGAAGTCCGTTTCATAGATTCGTTCGTGGCGAACGATCAGAGGACCGGATGACCACGAACGGCTCCAGTGCGATCTTAACAAGATTCCGAACTGGACAGTACAGAACGTCCTACCATTCAAGTAGCAAACTGTCGCATTATGTAAATATGCCATAAACATGACTGCACTTATTTTTTGGGGTACACGGATTTCAGATCAGCTCGTATGAATTTGGCGTAGATGTGCTCGTACAGAGTGGCCACAACTGTTCAAAACAGGCTGAGGTTGCTTCGAAAAGTTGTAATCAGCATGTCGACCTGCTACGAAATGCATTCGGGAGAGTTGTCCTATCAATCTTTCCAATGACGTACAATTCCTACGTGCGCCCGCAAGTCGAATTCGTCATTCAAACTTGGCAAACTTTGTTGGAAGGTGACCTTAATGCGTTACAGGCGCCACAACAAAGAGCAACAAGAATGTACATGGCCTGCGTAATCACTCTTACCAACGAAGACTGAAGTTGTTAGGAGTTTTCAGTGGAACTTACCGAAGGTTGAGAGGCGATCTCATATTAGCTTCCAAAGATTGAGTGACCCCAACCACGTATGTCGCCATTTGCTGAAACTTAGCCGCAGCACGCAGCACAGACGTACCTTTGAAACTGAGGGAACAATATAGCTAACCGTCCGGTTTTTACAGAATTAGTTTTCCCTTCGAGTTTGCAAACCATGAAACTGCCAAACTTAGTCGCATCCTGCCCTACTTCGTACATTTTCAACAAACGATTAGATGTTGTTCCTAGCTCCCAGCACTTCGTTAACTAAAGCACACTATTGTGGATAACGTTAAGCATAGGTTTCTACCGGATTTACATGTCGTGTGGGCTTAAGGAGCAGCGCATAAGTGAGTGATCATATGCTATTTTTCTCACGCTTTACATTAGCGATCAATGCGCCCCGTGTATTTCTGTATGCTTGCACTTGAGTTTTACCTTTCACTAACATCATTTATCAACGCATTTATTTCCGCAGACGCTTGGTACATGACGCAGATATATTTTGTGTTCATTGTTTTCACCCCAACCGTTCTACGGGACATGTTCAGCACTTGCCTTTAACCCGTGCTAAATCATTGTTCATCGTTCATACGGTCTAACAGCCTACGGCTCACCAGTTCGCATGCGCCTCTGATCCAAAGTCCAGTGAGTTACCACTTCCGATCAGAAGCTCTCCCTTCCCCTTCTGTTCGGAAAGACGCAAGTCACATTACTGAGGTCACCTGTAGAAATAATCTCTTGTGCCCGTTTCAAATGTTTAAAAGAGACTACTTGTTAGAACCCAAGGGGCAGGCGGTAATTGTTTATTGCTAAAGTGGCTTACAGTAGGTGTGTTAGTTCATACCTTGGAGGCGTCCGATCATCAGCCTAATCTCCATGGTGTGTTCCCCAACTGGTGCTTGCCTCGTCGCTGATTGCGACGAACAAAAGTACTCACCAAAATCCTTCCACTCATAAGTAATACCGATTCGCCCTTTAGGGATTCCACAAAATGCTATGTCGATTCATAGCTGCCGTAACCAGGAAGTCCTGACGCCGGAAGGCCGACCGCTGTCATCTGCATGGCAGGTGCCTGCATGGCAGTGGAGGATTCGTCAGGCTATTTCGCATTTAGCTAACAATTCGTGATAGTCAGATACCGTCCTCCATGGCGCAGTTGCATAAGCTGCGGGCTAGTTGGCAAGAGCCACTAGCAGTCATGGGTTCGATCCTCCGCAGAGGACCGAAGGATGCGCACCACTGATGAGCCCTAATAGGGCGAAACGGCCGTCTGGTGCTTTTCCGGGTAGCTGGTCGACACATCTGAATTGTCGGCTGATTGCGACGAACAAAAGTACTATATGAGCGTGTTTCCTCCTCCCATTCGTACCACTTCCTGAGCTCGCCGGCATTCACCCTCCGCGATTCACCTTGCCGGGCGATTGTATACACCGGGTCTCGCCGGTCGACTACCTCGTACGGTCCTTTCCACTTCGCTAGGAGTTTCCTCTCCCCTGGGCCGCAAGTGGGATAGCGTTGATGGTCCCTGTACTTCACTTTCGAACCAGTCTGAAACTCGATATTCCTTCCACCTTTGCTGGTCTGGAACTTCGCCATCCTCCGCGCCTGAGTCGCCTGTAGGTTGCAGTTGGTGGTCTTCCGGTTATTCCGTGTCTCCTCTGGAGATATACGGCAAGTTGGCCACATTCCAATCTCTAGGTCCATAGGTAGACGAGGTTGTCGACCGTTCGTCAAAAGGAATGGTGATTTCTTTCTGGAAGCCTGTTTGGTTGCTCCATGGGCCAGCAACAGTAGCGGCAGCGCTTCCTCCCAGTCTCCACCTTTTGCGGCTAGCCACTCCTTGATTGTTCTATTGTTACGTTCCGTCAGGCCATTTGTTTGCGGGTGGTATGGGGTGGTGCGCAATTGCTTAAGGCCAAGTTTCTCCAAACAGTTCCGGAATTCTTCACTCTCGAAGCACGGCCCTTGGTCTGTTAATATGGCCTTTGGGATTCCGTGAGCCGCTACCAAGTGATTCATGACAGCATGGGTAACGGTGCTGGCCCGTTGATCCGGGATTCCTGTCGCCTCAATCCATCGCGTGAAGTGCTCCGTCATCAATAAAATATATTGGTTGTCACGCCCGGTCAATGGAAACGGCCCCGTCACGTCGACCGACTAAAGTTCACTAATTTCCGAGACCGGGATCGTCATCATTTGCTGCTGCATTCCTCGGCAATCCGTTTTCATGAGCTGACATTGTCTGCACGAAAGCACACACTTCTCAACGTCCCTTTTCATCACCGGCCAATACGCGCGTTGTTTCAGCAGCTCGTAGGTCCTGGAACAACCTGCGTGCGCCATCTCGTGACAAGAAACTACCAGATTCCGTCTTAGTTTCATTGGAATGACTGGTACCGAAGGATTGATACCTCCTGGTTTCCACATCAGGATCTCTGCTTCGTTCACTTGCAGCTTTCCCAGGTCTTTTGCAAACGGTCCCAGCTGCTTAAGCTGGTTTTTGTTGAAGTTTGTCTGACCAGCTAATCGCGCGGTGATCAACTTGCGCAGGAGTTTGTCAATACGTTGCTCAGTTGGCAATCGTTCTGGTTCCTGCTCGCACAGTATACCGCTAATACCGAAAGCTACGCTCGGCAGGTCATCATCATCTATTATGCGTGACAAGAAATCCGCCGTTTGATTTTCCCTCCCCGGCACATGTTTTATCGTGAAATCATATTCTTGTAGGCGCAATGCCCATCTCGCTAGCTTTCCTCTGGGGTCTTTGGCAGACTTAATCCACTCCAACGGTCTGTGGTCTGTTTCGGCGTGAAATCGCTGATCCAGGAGATATGGGCGCCATTTATCTAACGCCCAGGCAATTGCGGGACATGCTTTCTCTATGGTTGAGTATCTGCGTTCCGCAGGTGTCAAAGTTCGGCAAGCATACTCAATCGTCCCATGGTTTTGTTTCAACACCGCACCGATCCCGACATCGCTGGCGTCAGTGGCTACGGTGAACACCTCACCAGCAATGGGCAATTTCAGGGTCAATTCCTGCCTTCCCATTTCCTGTAGAATCTGATCAAAGGCTCGTTGAGCTTCTGCATTCCAAGTGAATTTCCTGTCTTGTTTCAACAGCTCGTACAAGGGTGAGGCCAAGGTGTTAAAATCCTTGACGAATTTGCTGTAGTACCCGGCGCGGCCCAGGAATGTACGGAGAGTGCGTTTCGAGGTGGGAACTGGGCTGCGTTGTATCGTCATTATCTTCTCAGGTAGCGGTTTCAGTTCGCCTTGTCCCACTTTATGGCCCAGTAAGGTAACACAGGTCTTTCCGATCTGGGATTTTGGTCCATTTATACGAAGTCTCGACTGCTGAATGCGTTTCAGAACTGCTGCGAGATTATGGATTTGTTCCGCTTCTGATTGCCTATACACCACGATATCATCCCCGTACACAACCTCGTTTTCCAATTCACTCAGCAATCGCAGCATTAGACGTCGGAAGGTAAACGGGGCTCCTGATAATCCAAAGGGCATCCTCTTAAACTGGTACTGTTTCTCACCAACGGTAAACGCCGTGTTCTCTCGATCTTCCTGTTTTATTGCCAGTTGCCAGTATCCTGATCTTAAGTCCAGGACCGTGAATATCCTTGACTGCTGCAGCCGATCAAAAATGTCAGCAACTGATGGAACTGGAACGAAGCGAGTCAAGGAAATTTCATTCAGTCTTCGGAAGTCGACACAGAATCGGTACTTCCCATTCGTCTTCTACACTAAGATCACAGGAGAGTTGTACGGGCTATGTGCCTCCTCAATCACGCCCGCGTCCAGCATTTCCTGCACTTGCCTGTTCACCTCAGCCTCCAGATGGATTAGTATCCTTCGAAGTCCATGGGGCCGATACGGCTGGAGAGTTAGCGGGATGGTGTGCTCAATCTAACCGTAGAACCCATATTAACTGCTGTCATCCGTAAACAAGGGTTGGTATTTGTTGAGCAGCGACTGCAAAGATCTCATTTCTCCACGATTAATGAATGGTAGTGACCTGCATTCCATTAGCAATTGCCTACGCTTTAGATCAATGACAGCTTTATTGAGCTCCAGGAAATCTGCTCCAAATATGGTTTGTTTCGCATCTGGTGACACGAGATAGAAGTGTGTTCGCTTTCGTCCCCCGATTCCCACGGTGTATTCGGCTATCCCATCAATTCCCACTGAATGACCGCCAACCGCTCTTACGATCGTGCAGCACGACTGGAGCTTTTCACCTCGCCGATGGTTGATTAGTGACACTGCGGCACCCATATCGATCAGACACCTTTCTATCGTTCCGTCTACTTCCACCATTGCTTCAACCGCACTCCTGCTCAACGCCCCAAGTACACAATCCTTGATCCAAAAAGAAAATTAAGCTTTCACCCGTTTATTCGTCACACGAGTAACACCACGCCTCTGCGGACATTGTCTCTTCCAGTGCCCCGGTTTCCCGCAGATGAAGCAACATTCCTTTGTGGCACCCGGTAACGCTGAACGCGAAGCCCATTGATGTCTTCCGTAAGCTGTTCCATCATCCCTTCCAATTTGTCCATCCGTTCCACATTCTCATGAGGCTCTTCCTTCAGCGCAGCTAGTGGTGCGTCGCCCAGGTCTCGAGTAACTTGTGCCAACTCCTCCAATTGCATCTTCCGAGTAGCATTCGCAATCCGAACGCGCTCCGCGGTTGGCTGTGGGAGACCGGCCAAAAACTGATCCACCAGCAACTGCGTCTTTGACGGCTCATCCAACCCTGGCAATGCGCGGTCCAACGAGCTCCTGAGGTGCACCGCAAACACAAGGGGATCCGTCCCAGCACCAAGCCGCTACGCCTTGAACCATCGCATCGCCCCCTGGCGGTTTGCTGGCGTGTCCAGGCCAGAGAGCAACGCTTCCTTCGCGGTGGTCCACTCCAACTTGACCGGGCAATACACTGTGATAAACAGCAGGCTTTTCGGAATGGCTTAGAGCGAAACTTTCTACTTCGGTATTCAGGGTCACGTGGATTTTCTCTTGCTCATCAAGTAACAATTGATGGTGAAGCAGCCAAGAGTTACCTAAGCCAACATACTTTCTTGACTGGCAGCTTTGTAAGTGATTGTTCGGTTTGAGACACAGCAACACCGGTGAAAACAGCAGAATTCCAGACGTCCGTGCCAGCAAGATTTATAATTTATAGCGTTGGTCTAAATAAGGACTTCGTTCACAAGGAATTTACCGTTTTCCGGATATTACAGCTTTCGAGTAAACCGCATGACCTCGTGGATTTAAGCCGCTATTTTTGTCAGTGTTAGCAGTTGATTCGAAGGATGTGATAAAATACCGATAAGTGTCGATGACGGGGTTGGTTCACCCACGACCTCCGTCAAATTAATAAATGTTGGCTGTCTTTCCGCCCGGATAATCCAAAAGGCGTGCACGGCCCACTTGAATTGGCAGTCATCTGACTATGGAGCCTCCAACACATGGAATGGCGGGAACGTGTTTTTCGGCTAGAGTACTTTGAACCAGCTATGTAGCCGAAAAATAACGCGAGAATTATGCAGATAAGTGAACTAGGAATTTTAAATTAAAACAAATAATTAAAGAAGTAGAGGAAACTCCTCATTGAAGTGATACTTGTTAAAACAGAGTAACATGTCAAGTTGAAAACTGAATCATGACTTTAGTATAAGTATCAGTTCTAGTTAGGTCAGGTACCAGGAAGCATATACGCTTTACCTAACGAGCGTCGTGTTTCATGTACCGGTAAGTTAACAACGACCCCCGGCTCTTCGACGTTGGGTTAACTATTCTTGGTTTTGCAAAAAGATGAAGCAAGAACAGGAGCAATTTTTGCACTTTCATGTGTCAGCATCAGAATGCGCTACATATTCCAGTATAATTGCATGTTTAGATGCAAGCATTTTCGGCTTGTCATTCATTCTCCCTCAATGGCTCCAAAAATGGTTGCTTTGCCCAAACCCACAAGTCATTTACGGCTGATTTTAGTTCCATGCGTTGGATACTCCGGTCTGACTATAACGCTAAATGTTCGCGAGGCGTTTAGATCAGCTTCGTATCTCAATTGCTTCAGTTAGGTAACGGGGCCGCAGTTCCATAGCGAAAAAAGCGAACTGCAAAATCATTTGGCTTCATGATAGATCCATCAGTTAAAGCATTGATGTGGGTCCTTGCTATCAGATGAAATCGTCCGAAGCGTATGCGAAAATGTCTCATTGTTTCCACTAAACCATCAGCATTTTTAAGAATCAACCAGCTTTTGATTGCTTCATTGGCTATGGTACAGTAGTATTATATCAGAGTTCAACGTCCGATCGTCGGATCGGAAGTGGTTCGGGTCACACTGGCTTCAAAGTAACCCAAAAATAACCAATAGATAGTTGGATCACCATCAAATGTGATGAGCTCTCTCTTAGGGAGACATGACGTCATGTACAGGCCAAAAGATTTGGATTTATGTTCAGGAAAACAGTTAGTGGCATTATGTGGATTAAAATGTAGGTCAACGCCGCGGTCTCGAAACACCGAACCTGCGATTACCAGCGGATCAGTCTAACAAATGACAGACAATATACGCCGGCGTAAGTTATGGGATTTAGAGACGATGGTGGTAGAGCAACCACAGTAGGAAGTCCACCAACATCTATCCATTTAATAATCGACTGACCCGACGTAGCAGCTTGAGCAAAACAATAATCATCTCTTTATTACTTAGCGTACAGACGTATATTCCTCAGAGTTTACTCCACCATTTTAATCCGGGTCTAAGCATTCTTTAATTTTTCAGCATCGGTACTATCAACAGCAGCACAACAGTCGTGAGCATCAAAAGGAGAAAAAGACATTACTGTACTATTCAATTATGTAAGGACTATACGAAGCCTAGACTAAACAGTCGCACGAGACTGGACAAAGAAACAGTAGGCTAAGTAACCTCTACTATGCGCACGATCTGGGTAGAGAAAAGAAAGGTAAATTCTCCTTACTGTGGTTCTATAGTTTAAAGTAATGACACTAATTCGCTTACGAATACGTTCGCCATCGTAATGGGAAATGGCGGAGTATGGAAGGCGTGCGACGGCGTGGAAATGGTACAACATTTCAACTTGCTAATCTGCCATCGGTCAATAGTGAAATGTTTGACCTTGAGGAGACAGGCATAAGCCAATAATGCGAAGTAAGTGTGTCATTTTGAAAGTGTTGAAAGCAAAGATGTGTGAATTTCTATAAGGATATACATGAAGGGTTTGGGAACAAGGGATATTGTCCTCAAATAGGTGGAGCAGTTTAGATAAATAATTAACGTTCATTTTGTACTTTATATTAACTAACTAGGCAATGGAGAGGCTAAATTTACAAGTTGGATAACTTGGTATCTTTGGGTGGAGCTGGAGAAATGTGTAACGACAAATCAAAGTCTTCGAGGTACGCGCAAGAAATGATCCCAAATAGGACAAAACAGAGAGTGGAACTAAAGTCTACGGTATTGTATAAAGCCCATTAGTGAAATACTTAAGTATACCTCAATTTATCGTGCTCTGATGTCCATTATATATAGCGCTGGGATAGCGTTCCAGCAGATATGTTACATGAAACTTCACGATTCAAGCCGATAAGAGTGCAAATGAAAAATCAACTACGACGCTGTGCGCATCCGTTTAGGATAGTCAGACACACTAGTTCCTGATAGGAAAAAGCACACACCAATGTACAGTGCGAGTATTGGCCTCATGGTTCAAAAGAAGGTGCGATGCACGCGCATTGGGAACATCATATTGCACATTTCGAAAATAATTTTAAGCTTTGAGAATGAAAAACAAATGGGACGAAGACTATCACAAGTTAATACCAAAACAGATGTGTACAGTATTGTGTGAATTATGTCGAGAACCAATGTGTGCCCGTATCCAGAACGCAAGGCAGGGCGTGCATTTAATGGAGGAGTTGGGTGCCAGATTGCGAAGTAGTGTTAACTATGGCTTTCAGCTCGAGTCGCCCCGACTGCCTCGTATCCGAGTTATACGCAGGGTCACGAGTGTGTAGCTGCAAAGCCACGAAAGTGGCCAACGTTGAATGAAGTGTTGTCCGCTCCGCAACACTGCACTTTACCACGAGTTCCGCACTTGTTTGCACTCATCCGACAGACAGCGCTGCTGCGGCTGGAACCCAGACAGACCGCTGTGTCAGCCGGAACCTCAAAACCCAATCCAGAGAGCGGTGGCGGGCAACGCTGGACACGACCGATAATACATCATTGTAGAGGCTACTTTTAAGTCAGTCGTTGCGCGAACAGTTTGCGACAGATGTACTTCCGAAATGCGCCCCACCATTGTTCCTTTATTCGGATTGTGTGCTCATATTTATTGCTATCCTGTAGGTGCGTATCCTTACAAGTTGTTGGATGCGTCGAATTACTTTAAAGGAACAAAACAAAAGGTTCTACAACTTCATTTGTTTATCAATTAATGCGACCATATATCACGCTTTCGCAGCTGTCGGTAAAAGCAAATGAATAACTTTTCGCTCTCTCTCTCTCGCTCGTGTGTGTGAGCGTGCATGAATGTGTGAGCCATACAAAAGCATTTAAAGGGACATTTGACAGGCTTACATCGCAATCAGTTCAATCCAAATGAATTGACAGAAAGTAATCTGTCACCCTGAAACGTGGCACTTACTGATTTACGATTGCGGTTAGTAGGAAAGCTCAAACAAACTAGATGATGGAGAGTGGAATTTTGTTGCAGGTGATGAAACGAAACGAATCGGCTTGGTTGCATTCGCTCTGCCATCTCAATGAGTAGATAAGATGACTAGTTAAAAACTGCGAGATCACCGGTGCATTTGAGCGCAGTTGCAAATGTGCCACACAAGTCTTAAGTCACCCCCATCTAGAGCGACGAGCAACGCGTATCGCCCACCGTACTATCCGATTTAGTGTGCACCAGGAATGTGGTTGGGAATGCACCAGGAACCCCTGAGCCAACGAGATTGTGTCCTTGTTCTCAGCTACAGGAAGCGCTAGGTCATGAGAAATCAACGAGGCTTGGGACAGTGGCTAAACAAGGGCAGAAGAGAATCAGTGACTTGTCAGATACAAATAATAAGAGGTCTGCAGGTTAAAATGCAGCAATGTGTTCTACCTTGTCAGTTGAGTGTTAGTGATAGGGGGAGCTCAATTGTTACAACACTCTCAATAAGTTTGGAAGTTAGGACGAGTAATCTAAGCCACATCCGCGATATGGGATACACCAAAACTAGCGGAAAGTTGGTCCTGAACCGGCCGGCGTTCGATTTGATATCCACTCAACAGAAAGAAACAAATCGGTGGCACCAGGTCATTTCAAGTCGAGTCAAGTCAACTAAAAATAAGCTTTATGTCTCCAGATGGGTTTCATGAAACCGCCTCGCATCCGTAGATCACTTTTCAGTGCAACGACATAATATTTCCTTGCATTTATTCCCATTATGAAGAAATGTTATAGTTTTGAAGTCAGCACAGCGGAAGTACTGATTACGCTGATCATGCTTAAGATATATATCTTCATCTCGAGTCGCTGCTATAAAACCTGACATTATTGTCACAGAAAATGGAAGCGTGTTCTAATCGATATCCGCCGAACATACATTGTACAAGCAACCCAATAGAATGGTCACTAATATACACCATCGGACAATCAGCTAGCGTAAATCCGATCCTCTTCAATGTCCCAGAGAGGTAACCATTGCTCTCTATAGTGTGCACCCTATTTAAGACCTGTACCTCAAAATAGATTAACTGTAGCGTTCCACAAGTAGTCTCAGGAGCATGGTTATCTATGTGTTCAAATCCAGCAGTCCAACCGATGCAACTAAATGTAATCGAAGCGGACCAGTCAGCTCATCGTCAAATGTATTCAAATACACCGTCACGAAGTATCATCGTACGCCCTTGGGAAGACACGTTCTGCACGTCCAAGAAAGACACTAACTCAGTGGTTCTCAAACTAGTCTTAATTACTCCCAAGTGGATAAATGGGATTTTATTAGGGTAAATATTTGTACGAGCTATGTGTCATTAATTGGTAGCCAACAAAATTAATAACATAAGCTTCTGTATCAGGACATATTACAAACTATTTGCTTACTATGAATTTGCCTATCGTGGCTAATCACGAGAGAGTTGTCCATGAATTAGGCAATCTCCGGTAAAATATATTATAACATTAAATGCGAATTAAAGACTGCAAAGCAGTGCAGCTTGCCAATAATCGTTCTTTTGAGTCATGCAGTTATTCGCCGGGTCGAATTTCAGAGCTGATTGAACACTAAGCTAAGACCATAGGTCCGCTGACCAGGCAATGCAGCGGGCGAATGTTTACACTATTGACGGGTAAAAGCTGGCAATTAGTGTCTAGGACGTATCGATACAGAGTGGCTGTGTAAGCTGTCAACCTAGAAGAACGTGGAAATATTACTTGCGACAAATGAGAAGCCACTGTCATATGTGCACTTTTGATCATGGAGCACATATGAAAGGGTTATGAGATGCCTTAGACAGGGATGACTGTCAGCGTTTCAAAGTGTACAAACCATTGGGTTTGGAGGCAAAAAACAAAGGCAGGTAGAGAAGGTTGTAGGCCAGTGCACCTGAGGTGGCAGATTAATCATATACATCTACGGTTGCATTGACAAGAAACTAGAGCTGGTGAGTGAATCAATTCTATGGATTTTATATCGGTAATGAGGAGTTCATTAGCAAATGTGTGCGACAGCATCACCTATATCATACCAAAATGCATTGGAAATTTCACACACACACATAGATATATATATATATATATGAATATATGTAAACATGCTCGCCGGGAGAAATGAAACTCGCACATTTTAGAGATAGTATAACTCCCTACTTATAATCACTGATAACTTTTATTAACAAACAATTTTATTGATTTGAAAAATTGCAGGTAAATTGTTGGGTCTGAAGACCCTTTTCAGTCAATGAAGGTTTATATACAGCTAATGAAATGGAAGCCAAAACACGCTTCCTTGGATTTCGCGAAGACAACACATTGAAAACAGATTTCCGGTACACAATTAGCAACATTTTGGGCAACGATGGGTGGCCATTATCCATGTTTCTTGTAAAATTCTTGGCTGTCTTAAGGTAAGGAAGGGAATTCCTCAGTTCCGGTCGAATGGTTATCCAACCAAAACAGTTATAGAAGCAGAAACCGCGTTGCGGACGCAATATGCTCCCATATTTCAGAGGGTGTTACCAAAGGGTAATCTTCCAACCTTTGTTTCCAACCTCCAGGTCTCACCCATATCTCTTACTACCAAAGCTGTTTTGCAGAAGCTAGCGTCTCTACGCAAAAACAGCTCCGCGGGATGCGACACCATTCGCCCAGAGACACTGGGAGCAGCAGCAAGACAACTGGCAAAACCGTTTGCCTAGTTCTCTCAGCGCTGCTTATACCAGAAGCAGATTCCTGCGATGTGGAAGCTTTAAATAATAACTCTGTCTAACAATGGCGGAAGCAGGACAGAGCCCACAATCTACCGCTCAGTCTCTCTCCTCCCTGTATTATCCAAGGTCTTGGAATGCATCGTTACCGATTTATGCGTGTGTTATCCAACAAAGTGTAACAGTATTACTCTCAAGCAACACGGCTTTCATCGACAGCGATCGTGCACAAGCAATTTTGTAATCGCACGGATTAGTTGGACTGAGTCAGCTGACGCGGGAGAGGCTGTTGATGTGATCTGCTTGGTTATATCAAAGGCATCCGATCGGCTAGATCATGGGATTCTCCTTTCTAATTTCCAAGTACGAAATCGTGGACCTTCTCTTGAGCTGGATCGCCAACATTCTGCTACAACGACAGTTAATGGTGACAGTCCGGGTTCCTTATCTGAACCCATACCATTCGATTCTGGTGTGCTGCAGGGCTTAATTCTAGGTCCACGAGTGTTTTTGGTAGTCAGCAATGACCTTGCATGGAATATCGCTTCAAATATCCTGCCGTTTGCATACCATACCAAAATATGGCGCTGGATGCAGGCGGATGCAGATCAGAATTTACTTCAGTGTGACCTAGATACCATACATGATTGGTCAACCCGAAATCTCCTACAGTTTAACGTGGACAAATGCAAGATACTGTCCATACGACACCAGGGTACCTATTTCTCCAAGCTAGGAACACAAGTACTGCAGCGATCAGCCGTCGAACGCGAGCTTGGCGTGCTTGTTTAGGATAAGTTGGGTTGTTCCAAGCAATCCGCAAAGGCATTGAAAACTGGTAACAAGCACGTCGGCTTGTTACGACGGGCGTTCGGACAACTAGGCAGCACTAATTTCAGACACATCCTGAGTGCGTATGTTCCTGCACATATCGAATACGCAATCCAAGCGTGGCAGACATGGCTGAAGCACGAGTTTACTGCACTGGACCAACCTCAACGTCAGGCTTTCAAATACCTCATTGGAATGCGCCACCTTCGATACGTGCAGAGGTTGAATTGTTTTGGAGTATTCAGCGAGCGATATCGCGGACTACGAGGCGGTTTGATTATGGCGTACTTGGTTATACATAATCCAACTCATTTGTGACGGTTTTCACTGCAACTCAGCAGTAACATCAAGCTTAGAGGCCACTTCTTGAAAGTAGCAGAACAGTACAGCCGTCTGGCGTGCCGCAGAACTTTCTTTTCCACTCGGTTGTGTCAACCATGGAACGTTCTCCCCGAATCGGTTGTCTCTGCACTCACGCTATCCATATTCAAAAGTCGGTTTGATGACGCACTCCGCCACTTACATTGTGTTACTTGACGCTACAACTCATCCTTCTCCCGGAAAATACATTGGATTCATTTGTGCACCTATTGAAGCTATCGAAATGCTCGAAGTGCTCGACGACTGTAGTACATACGATAAGTCTATTATTTTGACCGTAAGGCTATTAACTGTTTTCTTCAGTTACATTTTCGCTAACCCATCGGACCACCCAACAGGGCTTTTAAAGCAATGCATATTAATCCGTATGAAGTCATTTTTCATTGTTCATTGTTTATCATTTGGAAGTGAAATTAGCCATGCTGATGTCTTTTAAGTGAATACTTGTCTGTTGACTTCAAACTGATAGCTGAACTCTGTTCAGCCTCAAAACAATATGTCATAACTAGGTGTGTGTACTGCCCCAAGCTGGAACACCTAGTGGGATGTTGATGGCAGAAGTAAATAAAGAAGCTTTCAAAGTCATGCATGTAGTTTCAAACGCAACCCAAAATGACTCCAGAACTGCTTATTGTCCATAGCAAAAGCAACTGCTATCAAGCGGCCACAGCCGGAACTGTGTTAACAGCATGTATCGGTATAACTTTTAACCTTATGGCGACTAGGCCTGATTAGCTGACTTTAGGCATACAGTCTATGGCAAGGGGCTTGGGTTGGTCGTCATTGCTATTAACTCTTCGGTTAAAAGATGGTCATACCGCTGTATTTCTAGAAATAGCCCATATTCCACTGATTATACATTTTACAATTTTAAAGATCTAACGAGCTTTATCGAGAAGAAATTTATTCACAACGATCTTTACTTTACTTTATTTACTGGCGATTGAGTGTTCCTCTATCATAGTTATCGTTCAATAAAATTTACCGTGCCCCACTTGGCGTAAAAACCTGTGATATGGAAACGACTCAACAAATTAAAAGGTTTATTTATCTTCTTGGTGAATCGTGCGCAGGGTCATAAAACTTGTACATTCAATACGGCACGCACGTAATTCTACACTTGAATTCCTGATACAATGAAAATAGCAAACTACGACTATGAATGTGTGGGCGCTCGCATATGTTCTCTTCTTTCGCGTGTCAGAGTTCTCGATCTACCTGGACAATGCATATTATCGCTTTATTCAATTCCATACTTCACAGCCAACGTCAGGTGAAGAGAGTAAAGAACGGGCAAAACATTCTCACGATAGACGACGGTGGGTTTAAGAAAACAGCGGGTTGTAGAAGTGGGAATATTTGTTTGGGGAGTTCAGTAAAAGGTTCCGTGCAAATCCGGAGATTTTGGTGGATGAATACTTTTCACAGAATAATTTCTTTTCTGAAACTGAAAATGAGCTTGTGGCTGGTAACTACAACTTATGGTAACCTCAGGAATCTATACAATGACAAATTTTCCAGTAACCTAATTTTCCTTGTTTGAGCTGTTGCGTGCCCACAACATGAAAGCTTCTTTCGGAAGCCCCACGAAAGGGATCTGTTAGGCTGACTATATAAAATGACACAACCTTCAATCCTCGATCTTTAAAAGCTATCTTATTTATTGACCCTCACAATAGACATCATGGAGTCTAAAAACTTGTTACCTAGATTTTACATCGACCATACTTCGCGGTCCCAAACATCCTTCATACATCGCGCTGATGGTGCCTATTATGCACAATCTACTAGAAAAGACAGACAAAACCCACACTTTTTCAAGCGAGATGGCATCCGACACCTCAGATAACACGAGGATACAATTCGTCGGGAGATGTTGACCAGCAGAAAAGCCAACAACTACTGCAGTCCGGATTGCTGCATAGTTTTCCATCACAATAAGATGAGTTCGCATTCAATTCACTTACTTGGATGACTACGTTTATTGGACTGCAAGTTTAGCAAAGTAGGGCAACCTGCGTGTTTAAACTCTAATCATCATAGTTACGCGAATTTATTGAACAACTAGCTACACATTTTTTCTGCTGATGCAAGTGCATGGTCCGTGAAAACTTTGCTTTGTGAATAATCGCTTAACTTTCTTACTGCAATTCCAACTTTCTTAAGTCACCATATTTCGAAGAAGTGAGCATTCGCTTCCCAAGGCTTTGTAAAACCGTTAATTTCTGATTCGATATAATAATATATCTAAAAGCGAATACCGACATACACAGGAACAGTTAAGGGACATTTACTACGTTTTACCTTTAAACTGACCGCCACATGGAACTTATTAATATATGGAGCTCCGGAATCACGCAGTTATTTAGAAACACATCCTCAAGTACAGAATAAACAACGAGACTTTCGCCTGCGTATATCTAGCAAACAACGCACTCCCCATGAACTCAATGGACTATTTAGCACGTCAATGCTGGTTACATGTCCAAAGCATCTGGCACTCCTAATCCAGAACAGCAAAGAAAATAGACTGTCATGTTACGAGATCCGTGAGGTAAAGTGGACAGCACCAACACAGGCAGAAAGTGTACAAGACGCGGGCACAATTCGGTTAGGTGGTCGTGCAACAATGAGTCCACATGAGTAAATAACACTGCCGTTTATCCAACTAAACACATAGCGTTCAGACTTTAGCAGACTAGCTCCGAAGATCAAGGGAGAAACTTATTGCTCCGTACGAGCGGTCGTATTGAGTCAGGTACATATTGTATCGGAGCACAACACCAATGGAATTGCAGAATACAACCTGAGAAAAGCAGAGACAGTCACAATTAAACTAAAGGAACCGGTGTTGGGCAGGAAGAATATGGTTGCGCGATGCCTTATCTTTTTATAGGCAGAACGAGCATTCGCACATATGGGAGGACTGGGCAAGATCCTCACATATTTACTTCACCTCAATTGTCGGAGCATCGCCATATTTATTGTCGACCCACCACAGTCCTTTTTCCCGACTTCAAAGGTGTCTTTGATTCAGTGGGACTGTCTGCTAAAAATGATGTGTCTGAAAAACACGTAAACATTATCAGAGCTCCGTAGGTGCATAGTTCTGGCTGAGTGAGAGTATATGTCAACATGTCGCCGCCCTTCAATATCTCCAGCGCTGTGAGACAAGGTTGTCCGCTGTCACCTTTCCTCTTTAATTTCGTCTTTGATGAAGTCATGAAAACAGCTTTCGCTGGACTCGACTTACAGGGTGTGTAGCTGCTCCCAAGTGAAAGACTTCTTCACTTGAGTACGCTGACGACATTCCCCTCATATGTGACACTGCTCAAACGTGCCAAGCAACATTAGACAGATTAACACGGGCTGTCATTTCCTTTGGGCTATGCTTTGCTTCCTCGAACTGCAAAATCCTTCTCTAAGATTTACAGGGACCTGCCCATGCACTGACCCTCGGTTGTACAGGTCGTACAGCAATTCCAGTACCTGGATAACTGTAGTGGCGTCTGTGGGATTGAAGATGATGTCACGGATCGCATAGCACAAGGTCGAAGTGCTTTTAGCAATCTCCGTTATCTGTTGAGCAGATGCGATATCACTTTCACCTGAAGGGCAGCGTCGACAATGCAACCGTCCATGCAATCCTCTTATTCGCTTGTGAAACCTGACCCATTAGGTAGACAGAAATAAGGAGGCTAGTTACCTTCGATCCTAAGTGCCTTCGCAGCTTAGCTCATGTACGGTGGGAGCACGGTGTGAGTAATGAATGCGTTCGGCGTGGTGTATTTGTTGCAGGAATAGCGAATGAACCGCTCAGCAATATTATATTATGCATCAGGCTCCGATGGCAAGGCTATGTGTTGAGCATACAAGCACATCTACTCCCGCGACGTGCGCTGTTTGTGCGGCGCGGGTGCGGATGGAAGAACAGGAGGGAAGGCCAAGTAATGACTTGGTCAAAAGGAATGACAATCATCACTTCGAATTTGACGTCGTTTGGTGCGTCCCGACTTTGGGCGGTGGTCCGAAAGACGATAAACACGTTTGGTTAGCCAATCTGACGTGCCTAGGAGCCGGCCACAATGGCGTTTGTGGTGTTTCTTTTTCCATTCCCATCTCCTTTAGATTTCTCCTCCAATGGCGATCCCATAGCAAATTAAAATTATGGCATTTGGCATTATGGTACTTACTTTTCGAATTTTTATGGTGTTATTTTAGCATCTTATCATTTTTATATTTTAGCACATTAGAAGAGGTGTGTTTCTCACGCTCATCTGACGTGTGTTCCTGATGAAGTGGGGGAAGGCCGGACAACTACTGCTGATGATGAACATGTTCACCCTATCACTGGAAACCAGCCACTTGCCAGATCAATGGGGAACGTCATTTATCATGCCTCGGCAAAAGATAGCCCCCATTACAAAAAGTGGAAAACTACCGGCCAATCCAACACACTCCGATAATTGCCTGGTACTCCACAAAGCTGATCAGAAAGGGAGTGATGAACTTTGTCAAATCTTTTGGTCTGGTTATCAAATGGCAGCATAGTTTTGTTGACGAGTGATCATGTACCACCTATTATTGAATTATCTTAAACACAGTTCAGTATCTATTGATTTCAGCTAGGCAAAAGTAGTTCGATTATTGAACCGGGTACTTCACATGCAACTGTTATCAATTTAGCGGTCTCTGGCTGTCGTAGCACACGTAGTCCACTTAGTGGCATCTGGATTTAGTGCGAAATGCAAGACTGTGCTGTAATACAGTGCTCGTTGTGTGAATCCCCCAAGCCATCCAGCCCCTGCGTGGTCTTGGCACATGTTTGGTCTTCGTCATCGGATTAATCAAATTGTATCGGCGTTACGCATTGATTAACTTCTGAACGGTACGTGTGGGCTTGCAGTGGTGATCTCACCACGATTGGTGTGACTGAGTTGACTCCAACTTAATTTATACGATTATCCCGCTCACCGCTTACATTTTTGCCGCCTGGAGTCACGAATCGGAAGAATAATACAGCGCAGCTTCTATTCCATAATTATTGCAAAGCTTTTTTAGTAGTGTCGACAGATCATTCCTGTCTAATCAGTTGTCTGCGAAGGGTGTTTAGTCAGCATTATAAAACCCGATTAGCAACTATTTCGCACTCCCTTTGATTTTATTCAGGTGAACGTATTCTCCATGCATTGCAATGACTGGAGCAGCTTACAAGGAGAAATTCTCACCCCTTTCTCTCTTTTTACATTGAAATGCTTCCATTTGAGCCCAAATTTATCAGATGTAAGCCCGATCATGACTGTCTTATGCAGCACTACCGACACCACTGCTTCATCGACGACTCGATAACCGGGTTGGATGAGCTTCATCGGTGCTCGTATTACAAATGCATCCTTCCCATTTTACGCAAATTTCCAAATTGCCTACTAAAGCACAATGCGGTCCGTGTTTGAAGCATGTTGGACATACGCATTCCACTCAGTCTCCTTCCTCTGATAATTCATTATCTCGCCATCTTAATGTTTTTAGACACGCCGTAAATTGCGGATAGTGATTGTTTTGACTTTGCTTCCAGCCAGATAGATGTCCATTGTTGAGAAGCCACGTGAAACTAAGAGACAGAAGAAGCTGCAAAACGATGAGAAGCTCCCAGCTGCTGTCCAACAACAGTCCAGTTTAAGCACAGTTCTAGACCACTCTCCTCAGGCAGCAACCGTTTTTAATAGTAAAAGGGGATCAACACTTATTGCGCGTTTACTTCCAAAGATGCAATTTCTCAGGAGCGCTATGATAGGCACTTGGATGGTAAGGATGAAATGAAAGTGAGGCAAGTAATCCGCGTCGGCAAAATCACTACTAAGGAAGACCGACCTATGAAGGAGACTTTTGCAGACGAGGTCAGCCCGACACTAACTGTCTCGGCTGAGTAGAGTAAGGGGTGAGAGGATGCATACTCATCCGGATATAAATCCAGCTGACCGCGAACGCTTCAATGTACAACCATCCAGCTAAATCGGTGAACCGTTGTGGGAGAAAAAATCTACGTACTGTTAATTTTGGACTGGTTACAACACGAACTCGGCCTCAGACAAATCGGTCGCTTGCACTCCAGACGTGCTCGGTAGTTAATACCGCATGGTTCGTGTAGCGTTTATCCATATCTGCAGAATTATGAACAAGCACGATGATCTGTGCTTCTTCGATGTTTTCGAATGACCAGGTGTATTTGGACTCGAAGAGACGTGGTTGAACGATGAGCTAACCATGCGGAAAGTTGAGCTTAGTGGCTACTCGTGCATTAAACCAGATTGGATATCGAATGCCCGCAGTGATGATTTGCATTACATCCGTTCTACGCTGTGTGGGAGACTTGTGAAAGCCCACCGAAGAGAAAAATAGTTTATGTGGGCCGCTATGGTGCTCTAATTACACCAGGCTCGGAGATGTCCTCGTGAGTCCATTATATCGCAGTGGCCTATGTCGTTTTTTCGATTGCCTGCGGTATATTCGGGACCAAATTAATCCCCCTCATTTTCTACTCATACGAAATGTAAACTGTCCGCGAATACGCTGTCTTGAAGTTCAACTTATTCCCGGATATTTTGATGTCGAAGCTAAGTTCGTTGTGATAGTACTTGAAACTGGGGCAACGCAACACATCTTCTAACCGATGAGCGTAACACCATGCGCAACTCCATCGAGTTTATACTTGGTGTCAACCAGCTGTGGACAACAAGTGGATAACATTCGCATCCCGGAGCCTCTGGCAGCAAGCGACCACACAGTTTTTAACGCCAACATGGAGCTGTCGTTGCATTAATCCCACGTACTGCAGCCAGCGTACAACTATTGTGAGACAGATTTCGACGGCCTGACTTGAGCCGCGAACCAAGTGCATTGGTCTCTGCCTTCTTCTGCAGCTGCTGTAGCTTGTTTATTAGTTGTAGATAACGGAGTAAACGTAGTGTTTAACCGATTTCTGCCTCTACGTGTCGGAACCTTGGACTGATCATACCGCATTGGCTGGACAAGAACTATGGTAACCGACTCGGAGGGCGCTCAAACTGTCTCAGTCGACGACTATAAGGTGTAAAATAACAGTAAAATATCTGCCGCAGTGTAAAAATGCGCAAGCTTTGGCATTCCGAAGGCCGCTTGCAGCCAGTAGCAAAGCATTCTCCGAAAAAGTACTTTACCTACGCATAGCGGCGAGTGGAAACGACAGCTGAAATACAACTACTGCTTTCCCCGGCAATTAGCGTCTCCAGTGCAGTCGAGATGATGATCAAGCGACTTATGTTCCACCGTAGGACTACTCAACCTAATCAATCATGCATTAAATTGCATCTTGTTTAGGTATACACATATAAACGAGGTGGATCAGGGGATTAATGTTGGCTTGGTATTCCAAATTACTTTCTGCAACAAGTCAATTATTAATCGCATTTTACTGTCGCCTCAGACTATTTCGACCAGACTATCCCTTTCACTTAGGGGCGCAGTACAAGCTACCGTTTAATCTCGGAACCAAACTGTCAGTAACCCATGAATGGAACAATATCCAGCGCAGAGTAATGTCTACAATCTGCTCAACCCGTTAATTTACCTGCTTCGACTGAATTTCGCATCGGTAATGGTTTCTCAGGTATCTCTGCACGTGACCCCGTACGAATCACACAGGTCAAATCTGAAGGAGATAGACGGAACAGCTCCCTTGCTGATTGACATACGCACAACTTAATGCTGGGTAAGTCATCTGACAGCTTCCTTGCAAGTGTGATGTTAGACCGTCAGCCCTTACACCTTCCTTCTCATTCTGCCATCATGCACACAACGAAACGCCTAACGCACTTGCAATATTTCATTGAAAAAAGCTTTGACTTACACCGCGCTGGTCTTACGTGATTAGGGTTGTTGGCAGCTGTGGGACCAAGGTTCGCCAGAAGAATGGAGCAGAGTATGTGGCCATTGACTGGATGAGCCCATTACAAGAGCAGAGGTGGAACAATGGACCGGATTCATACTATGAGACTGAGGTCACATTTGGATAGACGGCTTTTGATGATATATTGAGTGACGCTGAACTTCGGATGTGGAGTCTTGTACCACATGTTGTTTTACAGTTGGTTCGGTGATACTTCGTCTATGAGGTCGAGGATGATTAGTTAAATTACGCTTGGGCATTTGGATGACCAAGATAGAGGTCGTGTACCGGAAATAAGTGAATTGTAGAGCACGCAGTGTCTTTGCAATGTATCTAGGATTTCTATCTTAAGAATTTTGTCAGTGTTATTGTTGGCAACTACTGGTCCGGAAGTAGCCGATGGTTTTATGCTCTTTTACGTGGCTCGAGTTTGCTTTACTGTCATTATAACTTCGCCTGTATTGGAGACTGTTTTAGGTGTGTTTCGTCGTGTGGCTTTCATGGGTTCTAATTTTTTATAACTAAGATGTTGCTGTGACATTAGCGGATGCTGTGGCATTGCTAGTTAGCATTATGGTGTTTTGTTTAACCAAGTGATCAACTTCTGCTTATTTGGAGGCTTGTATCAGGCGTTATATATATATATACAGTTCCAAAAGAACATTTGACACAGTTTCACAACGTATGGAAAATACTCTAAACATACGAAGATAGAGGAAAAAGTATCGATGTTCATTTGATTAGAGAGTCACAAAAACTCCGCCACTGTGCACGATTTCTTACCATATGCGAGAGTGTTTTCAGGTATGTGTGTTCCAGGTCCTCCACACACCAGCCAGGGAGTTGGGAGTGCCCTACCACGGTTAACTTTGACGCTTGATCCTTCATGCTCCTGGACCAAGTCATACGTTATCCACCTTGCTTTTACTTCTAGCCGAGTTCTGCGCGCGTGAAGAGGGTACTGCGAGGTAAGCGATGAGTAAGCGTGCAGAGAACATGCATAAGCCACTGAACTTTGCACAGTGAGCTTACGCTGGTCAGTGGGAGGCAAAGTCTGTCTGATCTAAAAATCATCTGTCGAACATCTTCATTACTAGTGTGATGTTGCTATTGTACAATGCTCCGAAACAGACAGCCTCTCAACATTCTTTGTAAAAACACACCAAGATTCACAGCCATAGTGCAGAAACGCTCTCACTATGGCATTGTAAACTCGGCTCTTCAGAGTTAGACTCAGCTCAACTCGACGACAGAGATGGCGGAGATTGAGAAAAGCAAACCGAGTCTTGGAGACTGCAAGGAGACGACATCAGTTAAATCCTTAGGGCTGAATCAGCTTCCGAGTTAAACCTACTTGTCCACCAGTTCCATTGAAAGACTTAGAAGGGTAAGGTTGGAGCGGCACCTAGCCAGACTAGCAGGACGATCTTGAATGGCAGTGGTGCGAGAGTCATTCCAAACTAGGAGATAGACACCTCCAACCTACACAGGACATTTTAAGCGATCTGTTCGGAATCGTAGAATACAGTGATGTCGTCTGCGTACTCCAAATTCCGAAATCGGTCCCCCGGAAACACTTCGATACTGCTGGATTGCCAGTTCTCCAGAGCACTCTTCAAAATTTCGTCTATAGCGAAATTGAACAAGAAGGGGATGCTGGGCGACCATTCGCACGTCACTAGTGATACCAAAGGGGTCCATTGTCCGCCGTACACCCGCACTCTCTCCGAGGTTGGAGAGTGGACGGCTTGAAGTAAGGTGCCATATTCCTCGGGCACTCCGCTTCTTAGTAGACAACTCCAGAGGGAAGCTCTGTCGACTGAGTCAAACGCGGCTCGTATGTCAAGGAAGGTAACGATCTTTGGCTGGCCAGATGTTTGACGACGCTCGAGTATTTGGCGGAGTGTAAATATGTGATTGATGCAAATCCTACCTGAGTGGAACCCAGCTTGCTGTTTACGTAAGCTCTGTTCGCGTACCAGGCTGAGCCTCCCTTAAAAGCAGGGCTGCGGGTACATTAGAAGCAATTCAGAAGAGTTTGATCCTTCTATGATTGGCGCAGCCAGTTCGGGTATCTTTTTGGAAGACGGGCACGATATCTGCTATTATCCGAGCAGATGAGATAACTCCACTGACCCAAACCTCTTGGAGGAGAGAAGTTAACTACAGTACAAGTGATGGGCCGCCATCTTTGCAAAGAGCCGGATGGAGTTCATCTGGGACAGGGGCTTTTTAGCGTTTTAAGAGGCCAAGCTCATGATCAACCTCAGCCTCGGATGGTAATGAAGCGTCTACAACCAGTGAGCGCTCTGGACCCCAGAATGGGGACTCATCGGTGCTGCTGCTCAAAATTCTCGGCGTTTTGACAGTGGTTTGGCTTGGCATTGTTTTCACAGAAATCTTCGCTAGTAGATCGGATCAGGAGGAAAAGCTTACGGAAATTCCCCGAGGTGGTCGCTTGCTCCATCTCAATTAACCGCTGCGTCCACCAGGCTTCGTGATCTTCCCGGAGAAGCTCTTTGGACTCTGCGTTAGTATTCTTGCTCAGTGAATGGTATTTAACGTTAGCAGGAATTGCTCGACAGGATTTGAGTAGTTGTAAGTGATATAACCCGAACTGTTCTAGTAGGTGGATAGAATACTAGATCGTGGAAATGACCGGTAGTATTGATACAGCGGATCAAGAGATACTGACAAGCAGAGTCAACAAAGTGTCAACAGGAAGTTCCGTGTTTACCAGAATCACTGGGGTATATCGTTTGGTTGGTTCCAGCTTAGTGGTGATTGGCTGGACAGTTGTATGGTCTGATTGGATGAGAGCACTCCATGTTGGGTTGGGTCCCGTATACGACACCTCCCTCTTCTTTTGACACGTCTGCCTGTAGTTTCCAACCGTTGAGTATAGATGAAACGATCGGGTGGTCGGCGGTTGTGTACGGGGCATCTGTGAACCGCATCCAAATCTGACACCAACGCTTGGCTTTCGTTTTCCACTCGATCCGAATTTGTATTTGTCGGTTTCGGCAATGAGAACTCCTCCAGTAATAATCGAAAATCAAACTGGGAATTGTGACGAGGTAAATACTGATTGTTATCAGAGCGGTGTCTGAGCTGGTTCATATGCCTGTGCCATGTCTGACCGTTTACCTCTACTACGTACGTGACTCGACCAATCCGTCTGGTGATTACACATGGCGTCCATCTGTTTTGCGACGGCCGGAAGTCTCTTGTCCATACCAAGTCACCTGGTTTTAATGTTCTCGCTATTACGTGCTGTTTGGGTTGCGCAGATTCTGTTGCTTCCGGATTGGCTAATTCTCTCACCTCCGGAACGATTATATCCCAAATTGACCTGATCTGACGGTTAAACAACATTTCCGACGGTGACCTTCCGTTACAAGAGGGGTGTGGTGTGATTCGATGCATCATTAGGAATGTGTGTATGCAATCATCCCTGGGGCCGTCGCCTCGCCCTTTGCTAAGTGCATGCTTGAACGTGTCGACGAATCGCTCAACCTGACCGTTCGATTGCGGGTGAAAGGGGTGTGTGCGTATGTGTGCCACCCCATTAGAACGACAAAATGTTGCGAATTCTTCGCTAGTAAATTGTGAGCCATTATCGCTGACTAATGTCTCCGGCATTCCGAATCGGCTGAATATTTGATGCAACTGTCTAATTGTTGCCACTGCAGTGGTCGTCAGCATTGGTACAACTTCTGGCCTTTTACTATGAGCGTCCATCACGATGAGATAAGATTTACCATCTATTAGGCCGGCGAAATCTACATGTACTCTTGACCACGGCGTGTTCGCTGCTGGCCATGGCACAGGGGCCAATTTGTTTGGTGATTTTTGCGTGATCGCACAGTTTTCACACCGCGTACACAGGTGTGAGATATCATCATCCATCCCTGGCCAATACACGTAACTTCTAGCTAATGCTTTGGTACGGGTGATTCCTTGATGGCCTTTGTGAAGTTGGGGGAGAATGGGCCATTGTAAAGCTGTGGGAACAACCACACGTTCAGCGAAAAGCAAACACGAGTCAACGATTGCTAAGCTGTTTGGCACCGGTGATAGGGGATGAGTTCTGCATCTGATACCCTCGATGGCCAACCTTCTTTCACGTGCTTCATCACCTTACGTAGTACGGCATCCTGCGATGTGTGCTTCTGGATGGGTTTTAGCGAGACTGGTAGGGATTTCGTGGTGTCGAGGATTACCCGCTTGATCTCCTGATCCACTTTAACACTAGTAATCTCTGTCTCGTTGTTGTCCGCTGGATGATCCGCAATTAACCGAGACAACCCATCGGCCAAGGCATTCGGAAATGCGCGGAGTACTTTCGGGGCAAAGAGCTTACCTATGTCAAGCCATTTCTGGCGACGCTGCTAGGAGCCACCTGAACTTAACGCGAATTTGGCGCACGCCAGCGCGTGATCCGAAGTGAGATAGGTACTCCAGAATGATTTGTAATCCTGTACGCAGCCCTGCCAGCGGTAGGTAATAGCGATGTGGTCAATTTATGTCCACGGCTGCACATGTGACGGGGGTCTCCATGTGGCACGTTGACGCTATGATGCCCGAAAGCTAGTGCTCGACCGAAAGAGGCCGTGATCGACGCAAAGCTAAATTATTCAATCACCGTTGTCAGTTCCGCGAGGGCTATGGCCATGCTGACCACCGACTACACCTTCGTCAACTTCAAGTCTACCGACCTGCGCGTTCAACTCTCCGGCTAGCCCCACGTTGTCAGTTCGGCGCCTTTTACGGGGAAGGTCGGCCAGTTGATCACAGAACTCGTCCTTAACTGATTTCGGACTGCGGTCTGTGGAAGCATAGGATGCGACAGTGAATAGGTAACGTCTGCTGGAATCAAACTGGACAGCCGCACTGAGGTTTCAATTCGGATCGCACATAGTCGACTGTCAACAACGATCCAGTCACTTAGCGCAGCTTTGGCGCATGTGCTCAACGCAATCCCCATGTCAGCATAACCAGCGGCTTCGGCTGTTAAGTCTCGAGATAGGCGTGAAGTGAAAGTGCCAGTGGAATACGCAGACGGTGAAACTAGTCGCAGCGTCTTGCTAGAGTTGTGTAAACGGGTCTCGCTCTGACAACAGACATCAATGACCATGGTTCCTAGGATGCCACCAAGGGATGCCTGTGATCCAGTTTGCATCAGCTTCCGAACAGTGAAGGTTTGCAGTTTGAATTGGGAACTGGACGCTAGAAATGGCTTGTCAACTCTACTTAGCAAACTATCCGTAGGGCGAGGACATTCCCCCTAGCGGCACGGTGTTGGGAACTCGAAAACAGAGGAGGAAAATCAAGAATGGCGGGGTTGAACAAAAGCTGCGGAGGTAAAACGTAGTTTGCCAGGTTCAGCCGCAGCAATTCGGCCGAGGAGAGCAGTTCGAGAGATTGAGAGTAGATAGAGCGAGAGCGGAGAGAGCGAGCTAAGAATTGTTGTGACATGGATCCATAGATTATGTGGACATAGTGCTTCCCGGTTTCCCAGGCCGAGGAAGAGTGGTGACTTAGGGGACCTCACCCGGAACCTTTTGACCTAAAAGACCTAACCCTCAAGGCAGCGGGGCAACAGATGTCTACCATTACCATAGGGAGCCGACTATCTAGCTGAGGATAAAAGGCTCTCGACTAGAGGCAAACTACTGGGGGAGCCCAAAGATCCCGAGTGAAACAGCAAGTAGGTCAGCATTCCCTGGACTACCGACCTAGCCGCGAAGCACAGAGGAGGTTGATAGCCGGGTGGCTCATACGCATTCATAGAAGCCGAGGGCCATCGCGGTTGTTCATCCGCCTTCCGTTAAGTACCCACTTCTGTGACCAGAAGTAAGTGGTCAGAGACCCTATAGCCGCTCACATTCCTTTGACACAGCGTCTTGCGAGCTCTTATGGTACGTAATGAAGAATCCGGTGGCCAAGCCAGAACCCCCCCCCAAGCTCTAGGACGCTGCCACTAATTGTCCGTGATTGTTTATTCATCTTGCCTGCGAACAGCCGAGACTTATGCAAAGTTGCCTTCGTTGCGAAGGCGTCTCCTGATCCGCAACCTTGTGACACGCGCGGTGGCGTACAGCTCCGCCTAGCCAACTGGTGGTTGGTTCACTTCCGCAATCTCCATCACTGAGGTCACATTGTATGACGCCTTACTTTGTGTCTATTCCGCCGCCTCCAGTATCAAAGTTTTGTCTAACAACGGACTATTTATAGTCACACCTTCCGAAAAATGCCTCCTATCGGCTTTTGCATGCGCGTCAATGGGTAGCTTTTGAGTCAGTTTGAGTATAAACCACCTGTTACACTAGGATTTGGCAAGGCCAAAGGCTACGCGAGTGAGTAGCTGAAATTGAGCTCCAGTGGCGTTCGTGCGAACATGAGGGGTAGCTTTTCATAAGCTTGTAGTCAGCATTAATGACAATTGGTGTAAAGTACGCATGGTTTAATGGTACACAATTTATTGTTACACATTCAACAGTGTTTTCCCTCAGCAACATCATATTCATCGATGTCAATCTGGTGATCCAGCTTCGGTGTAAGCGATTTGGATTTGTGTGCACGCCGGTGAGGTTTAGATGAGCGGTTATGTAGCATCAAGCGCAAGTAGCGTTTCTCAAACTTCCTGAGGTTATTATCCAAAATGCGGGTGTATTGAAAACAAATACCCAAAATATAATTTCAAATGCTAATTATTTTATTAAACAGTGTATGTTCTGAATGAAATTATGATACATGAATAACGTTGGTAGTTATTTTAGAAAACTCAAATAAAGAAAACACCCCAACTGAGCAACGTTTTATTAAATCATTTGGTGAGGCACGTTAATGAGACGGTTGCTACTGCAAAGTTTTAACAATTTTTCACAAATATGGTGCCAAGTCTGCTAATACACATCGTGGCCTGCTTCAAGTAAATTTGGTTCCTTGCAATTGTTTTCTTTGTCATAAGCGTCGTAAAGCCAACTTCATAAAAAATAAGCTGTGACTTTTGGGACCAATGAACAATGAAAAATGACTTCATACGGATTAAAATGCATTGCTTTAAAAGCCCCGTTGGGTGGTCCGATGGGTTAGCGAAAACGCAACTGAAGAAATCAGTTAATAGCCTTACGGTCAAAATAATAGACTTATCGTATGTACTACAGTAGCCGTGCACTCCGAGCATTTCCATAGCTTCAATAGGTGCACAAATGAATCCAATGTATTCCCCGGCAGAAGGATGAGTTGTAGCGTCAAGTAACAAAATGTAAGTGGCGGAGTGCGTCATCCAACCGACTTTTGAATATGGATAGCGTGAGTGCAGAGACAACCGATTCGGGGAGAACGTTCCATGGTTGACACAACCGAGTGGAAAAGAAAGTTCTACGGCACGCCAGACGGCTGTACTGTTCTGCTACTTTCAAGGAGTGGCCTCTGAGCTTGATGTTACTGCTGCGTTGCAGTGAAGATCGTCACAAATGAGTTTGGATTGTGTATAACCAAGTACGCCATAATCAAATCGCCTCGTAGTCGGCGATATCGCTCGCTGAATACTCCCAAATGTTTCAACCTCTGCTCGTATCGAAGGTGGCGCATTCCAATGAGGTATTTAAAAGCCTGACGTTGAGGTTGGTCCAGTGCAGGAAAGTTATGCTTCAGCCATGTCTGCCACGGTTGGATTGCGTATTCGATATGTGGAGGAACATACGCACTCAGGATGTGTCTGAATATGGTGCTGCCTAGTTGTCCGAACGCCCGTCGTAACAAGCCGACGTGCTTGTTACCAGTTTTCGATGCCTTTGCGGATTGCTTGGAACAACCCAACTTATCCTAAACAAGCACGGCAAGCTCGCGTTCGACGGCTGATCGCTGCATTACTTGTGTTCCTAGCTTGGAGGAATAGGTACCCTGGTGTCGTATGGAGAGTACCTTGCATTTGTCCACGTTGAACTGTAACAGATTTCGGGTTGACCAATCACGTATCGTATCTAGGTCACACTGAAGTGAATTCTGATCGGCATCCGCCTGCATCTAGCGCCATATTTTGGTACGGTCTGCAAACAGCAGAATATTTGAAGCGATATTCCATGCAAGGTCATTGATAACTACCCAAAACAATCGTGGACCTAAAATAAAGCTCTGCAGCACACCAGACTCGAATGGTATGGGTTCAGATAAGGAACCCGGACTGTCACCACTAACTGTCGTTGTAGCAGGATGTTGGCAATCCAGCTCAAGAGAAGGTCAACGATGCCGTGATTGGAAATTGGAAATGAGAATCCAATGATCTAGCCGATCGGATGCCTTTGATGTAACCAAGCAGATCACATCAACAGCCTCTCCCGCGTCAATTGACTCAGTCCAACTAATCCGTGCGATTACAAAATTGGTTGTGCACGATCGCTGTCGACGAAAGCCGTGTTGCTTGGGAGTAATACTGTTACACTTTGTTGGATAACACACGCACAAATCGGTAACGATGCATTCCAAGACCTTGGATAATACAGGGAGGAGAGAGACTGAGCGGTAGATTGTGGGCTCCGTCCTGCTTCCGCCATTGTTAGACAGAGTTATTATTTAAAGCTTCCACATCGCAGGAATCTGCTTCTGGTCTAAGCAGCGCTGAGAGAACTAGGCAAACGGTTTTGCCAGTTGTCTTGCTGCTGCTCCCAGTGTCTCTGGGCGAATGGTGTCGCATCCCGCGGAGCTGTTTTTGCGTAGAGACGCTAGCTTCTGCAAAACAGCTTCGGTAGTAAGAGATATGGGTGAGACCTGGAGGCGGGAAACAAAGGTTGGAAGATTACCCGTTGGTAAGACCCTCTGAAATATGGGAGCATATTGCGTCCGCAACGCGGTTTCTGCTTCTATAACTGTTTTGGTTGGATAACCATTCGACCGGAACTGAGGAATTCCCTTCCTTACCTTAAGACAGCCAAGAATTTTACAAGAAACATGGATAATGGCCACCAATCGTTGCCCAAAATGTTGCTAATTGTGTACTGGAATCTGTTTTCAATGTGTTGTCTTCGCGAAATCCAAGGAAGCGTGTTTTGGCTTCCATTTCATTAGCTGTATATAAACCTTCATTGACTGAAAAGGGTCTTCAGACCCAACAATTTACCTGCAATTTTTCAAATCAATAAAATTGTTTGTTAATAAAAGGTATCAGTGATTATAAGTAGGGAGTTATACTATCTCTAAAATGTGCGAGTTTCATTTCTCCCGGCGAGCATGTTTACATATATTCATATATATATATATATATATATATATATATATATATATGTAAAAGCTCAGATGCACTTTGGTATGATGTAGGTGATGTTGTCGCACACATTTGCTAATGAACTCCTCATTACCGATATAAAATCCATAGAATTGATTCACTCACCAGCTCTAGTTTCTTGTCAATGCAACCGTAGATGTATATGATTAATCTGCCACCTAAGGTGCACTGGCCTACAACCTTCTCTACCTGCCTTTGTTTTGTGCCTCCAAACCCAATGGTTTGTACACTTTGAAACGCTGACAGTCATCCCTGTCTAAGGCATCTCATAACCCTTTCATATGTGCTCCATGATCAAAAGTGCACATATGACAGTGGCTTCTCATTTGTCGCAAGTAATATTTCCAAGTTCTTCTAGGTTGACAGCTTACACCGCCACTCTGTATCGATACGTCCTAGACACTAATTGCCAGATTTTATCCTTCAATCGTGTAAACATTCGCCCGCTGCTTTGCCTGATCGGCGGACCTATGGTCCTAGCTAAGTGTTCAATCAGCTCTGAAATTTGACCCGGCGAATAACTGCATGACTCAAAAGAACGATTATTGACAAGCTGCACTGCTTTGCAGTCTTTTATTCGCATTTAATGTTATAAAATATTTTACCGGAAATTGCCTAATTCATGGACAACTCACTCGTGATTAGCCACAAATGGCAAATCCATAGTGAGTACATAGTTTGTAACATGTCCTGATACAGAAGCTTATGTTATTAATTTTGTTGGCTACCGATTAATGACACAAAGCTCGCACTAATATTTACCCTAAAAAATCCCATTTTATCCACTTCGGAGTAATTAAGACTAGTTTGAGAACCACTGAGTTAGTGTCTTTCTTGGACGTGCAAAACGTGTCTTCCCAAGGGCGTACGATGATACTTCGTGACGGTGTATTTGAATACATTTGACGATGAGCTGACTGGTCCGCTTCGATTACATTTAGTTGCATCGGTTGGACTGCTGGATTTGAACACATAGATACCAATGCTCCTGAGACTACTTGTGGAACGTTACAGTAAATCTATTTTAGGTACAGGTCTTAAATAGGGTGCACACCATAGACAGCAATGGTTACCTCTCTGGGACATTGAAGAGGATAGGATTTACGCTAGCTGATTGTCCGATGGTGTATATTAGTGACCATTCTATTGGGTTGCTTGTACAATGTATGTGAGGCGGATATCGATTAGAACACGCTTCCATTTTGTGGGACAATAATGTCAGGTTTTATAGCAGCGACTCGAAATGGAGAAATGTAGCTTAAGTATGATCAGCGTAATCAGTACTCCCGCTGTGTCTGACTTCAAAGCTATAACATTTCTTCATCATGAGAATAAATGCAAGGAACTATTATGTCGTTGCACTGAACAGTGATCCACGGATGCGAGGCAGTTTCATGAAACTCATCTGGAGACATAAAGCTTATTTTTACTTGACTTGACTTGACTTGAATTGACCTGGTGCCACCGATTTGTTTCTTTCTGTTGAGTGGATACTAAATCGATGGCGGGCCGATTCAGGACCAATTTTCCGCTGATTTTTGGTGTATCCCATAACGCGGATGTGGCTTAGATTACGCGCCCTAACCTCCAAGCTTTTGAGAGTGTTGTAACAATTGAGCTCCCCAATCACTAACACTCAACTGACAAGGTAGAACACATTGCTGCATTTTAACCTGCAGACCTCTTATTATTTGTATCTGACAAGTCACGGATTCACTTCTGCCCTTGTTTAGCCATTGTCCCAAGCCTCGTTGATTTCCCATGACCTAGCGCTTCCTGTAGCTGAGAACAGGGACACAATCTCGTTGGTTCAGGGGTTCCTGGTACATTCCCAACCATATTTCTGGTGCACACTAAATCGGATATTACGGTGGGCGACACGAGTTGCTCGTCGCTCTAGATGGGGTTGACTTAAGACTTGTGTGGCACATTTGCAACTGCGCTTAGATGCACCGGTGATCCCGCAGTTTTTAAATAGTCATCTTATCTACTCAGTGAGATGGCAGGGCGAATGCAACCAAGCCGATTCGTTTCGTTTCACCACCTGCAACAAAACTCCGCTCTCCATCATCTAGTTTGTTTGAGCTTTCTTACTAACCGCAATCGTAAATCAGTAAGTGCCACGTTTCAGGGTGACAGATTACTTTCTGTCAATTCATTTGGATTGAACTGATTGCGATGTAAGCCTGTCAAATGTCCCTTTAAATGCTTTTGTATGGCTCACACATTCATGCACACGCACACACAGAGAGCGAGAGAGAGAGAGCGAAGAGTTATTCATTTGCTTTTACCGACAGCTGCAAAAGCGTGATATATGGTCGCATTAATTGATAAATAAAGGAAGTTGTAGAACCATTTCTATTATTCCTTTAACGTAATTCGACGCATCCAACAACTTGTAAGGATACGCATCTACCGGAGAGGAATAAATATGAGCACGCAAGCCGAATAAAGGAAAAATGGTGGGGCGCATTTCTGAAATACATCTGTCGCAAACTGGTCGCGCAACGACTGACTTAAAAAGTAGCCTCTGCAATGATGTATTAGCGGTAGTGTCCAGCATTGCCCGCCACCGCTCTCTGGATTGGGTTTTGAGGTTCCGGCTGACACAGCGGTCTGTCTGGGTTCCAGCCGCAGCAGCGCTGTCTGTCGGATGAGTGCAAACAAGTGCGGAACTCGTGGTAAAGTGCAGTGTTGCGGAGCGGACAACACTTCATTCAACGTTGGCCACTTTCGTGGCTTTGCAGCTACACACTCGTGACCCTGCGTATAACTCGGATACGAGGCAGTCGGGGCGACTCGAGCTGAAAGCCATAGTTAACACTACTTCGCAATCTGGCACCCAACTCCTCCATTAAATGCACGCCCTGCCTTGCGTTCTGGATACGGGCACACATTAGTTCTCGACATAATTCACACAATACTGTACACATCTGTTTTGGTATTAACTTGTGATAGTCTTCGTCCCATTTGTTTTTCATTCTCAAAGCTTAAAATTATTTTCGAAATGTGCAATATGATGTTCCGAATGCGCGTGCATCGCACCTTCTTTTGAACCATGAGGCCAATACTCGCACTGTACATTGGTGTGTGCTTTTTCCTATCAGGAACTAGTGTGTCTGACTATCCTAAACGGATGCGCACAGCGTCGTAGTTGATTTTTCATTTGCACTCTTATCGGCTTGAATCGTGAAGTTTCATGTAACATATCTGCTGGAACGCTATCCCAGCGCTATATATAATGGACATCAGAGCACGATAAATTGAGGTATACTTAAGTATTTCACTAATGGGCTTTATACAATACCGTAGACTTTAGTTCCACTCTCTGTTTTGTCCTATTTGGGATCATTTCTTGCGCGTACCTCGAAGACTTTGATTTGTCGTTACACATTTCTCCAGCTCCACCCAAAGATACCAAGTTATCCAACTTGTAAATTTAGCCTCTCCATTGCCTAGTTAGTTAATATACAGTACAAAATGAACGTTAATTATTTATTTAAACTACTTCACTTATTTGAGGACAATATCCCTTGTTCCCAAACCCTTCATGTATATTTGTCATCGTTATAATTTAATCGGTTAAACCAAAATGTACAATCATAGGGAGGAACTAAGTTGCGAATAATCTGCGTAATTGAAACGTGACGCTTGCAGATGTAACTGCGTTCATCCGACCGTCCATCCTGTTGGCTACTATCAGCTCGTAGTTTCATTGTAAGCACGGAGCGTGCTCACACTAATATATCGGAATAGCAGTCGCAACTGTACAAACTGACTCCTCTCAATGTCACGAAATTTGGTTTATCTGGCTTTGCTATGGCTGCAATCTGCAGGAAGTCAGCGTTGAAACAAGATGAATAGCACAAGAAGAGTACTCTTGTCACTGGACCGAACGTTACACTGCACCGCATGCACGTGGTGTCGGATTTGCAAGGTCCGGCCACCTGAATGATTTCTTGAGGGAAGAACTGTCCGGTATCCGACAAAGATTAATGTCACATCAACTGTGCTTCAGAGGACGGAAATTGTCGAATTTTATTAACGTAAATGGCTCGGATGGTCCCTTTTTCTATCATTGTCCTCATAACTGACCGGCCATTCTCACTGGGCAACTTCAGCTTACTTCGGGTGTGAGGTCACGTGGTAAGCAGACAGAATCGGACCGAATACTATCGGCTTAGTTAATGGACCGTAGACCGCTTGTTTGCGCAATGCTTGGTCTGAAGATCATAAACCTACCTTTCCCAAGGGTCAATGTGATACCGTTTGTTGGATAAACCTGCGCTGGCTTGCAACACCACATCAGTTTTGGCCAAAGTGCTGGTTCCATGATACAAGCGCACACGAATAGTACACACAGGGGAAACTGCGCATGCCTTAAAGTCCGCTCCCTACCATAAGCTATTTCGAACGCTTGGCACATACTCCATTGCTCTACGGACCAAAGTCTCCGTGATTCATTCCTAATAATCAACAGACTGCTCGCCTACTGCACTATGCCGAGGCTTCAGCCATTGGGCGCCTTTAACGACCTTGGTGGTTTTGGTGGTCACGTCCTGCTGAGCGAGACCGTGGCTGGCATCAAATGACGCTTGATCCCCAGTGTCTGACCAGTGGTACTGCACAAGTAAGAATGCCCAGGTGGTAAACTGACCACTTGGGATAACGGCGGCACGAAAAATATTTGGCTGTCTGGAGATTTCCCACGGATTGCTGGAGTACGAGGTGTAAAACTGTTGTCCAAGTTGCTTCTTTCATTGTACACTTAGACGACCAAAGAGGAACCGTGAAGGTTCAAGTGGTTTGACTGTAGCGAAAAACACGCACAATTTCGGAGCACACACATAACTGCGACGAGCGCTACTACTTCCGCTGCCCCAGATGTTACGGTTCACAGGTGTCTTTATATACCGCGATAGTTGCTTACGCATTTTAAAGGGATACTCATCATGAAATTTCATGAGCAAGCAAGCTGCTTTTCTGTCTTACATCATCAGCCTTAAAACTCCTGTAAATAACCAACGTAGAGCAAGTTAAGGCACTTAATGGGGATGTAGTAGAAAGTAGACGGGACAGTCGTGTTTCGACTGGTTCACAGATTGAACGTGCGACAGCTGGCCAGGGGGAGCCAGATTGATCTCAAATGGTTTGTGCACGCAGAGAGTAGGCTGGTGAAGACGGATGACAATCTTTTCTTCCATGGTACGTATGCGTCATTTGATCAGTTTGAACCGGATTCTCCTCACACGATAGATGGTGCGGAAGGTCTTTGTGATAACACTTGGGTGATCAGCGTCGGCCTGATGTGCGACAATCGCAGTGGTGGAAGTTTTGCTTACTGCCCGAACCAAACACTCTGGATGATGCTCTCGTGCACGTTCGACGAAACGTCTCGTGCTACGGACCGGTGCCTTCGCAGCTTGGCTCACATCTGGTGGGAACACCGCATGAGCGACGAGCGTGTTCGACGCACAGGAAAAGGAAATGAATCGCTCAGCACCGTCATTTCAAGCATCAGGATCCGATGGCTCGAGCACGTGTTACGCATGCCAACCCATCGGCTCCCGCGACATGCGTTGTTGGCTCGCCGGGGGTGTGGATTGAAGAGGGAGAGGCAAACAAGTGATGACTTGGTGGAGAGGGGTGAAGGCCCTCACTTCGAAGTTGGCCTCCGTTGGAGCGTCACGGCTCCCCGGTTGGGGTCCAAATGACGACGAACACGTTTGGCTGGATACATATGCTGACATGGCTAAGAGCCGACCTCAGTGGCGTTCCTGCTGTGAGTTTCTTTGTCCCTCCCCATCCCTCTTGGCATCACCCTCCAACCACGATTTCATTTCGTAGCATAATATAATCTTACATAATAATTTTTTTGCCTAGTTATCGGCTGGTAGCATTCCGGAACGATGCCCGTCCGCTACTGATAGCTCAGTTGGCATGCAACTGTTGCATTTTTTCTTTCTTTATGTATTGCGGCCCAATACCTGAGATGTTTTGCACCTCTAGCTAACGTGCATAATGATGAATGACTTTTGCTATGGTCTATGTAGCCTGGCCTATAGGAACAAAGAAAATGATACACACTAACGGAGGTGAAAACCACAGACGATATTTATTTCAGTTGTGGTTAACATCGGTGTGGAAGCGAAGGAGATTCTTATATGTCCTGAGAAAAACGTGTTCCTTATTGCACTTCTGAATCTTCGGCTATAAGTGTGGCTGTGTTATCGACTGTGAAAGTCAATGATAGACACACATTTTTTCGATTGTAGGTATTTTAACACCTAGCTGATCAGTCAGCATGTTTCTGCCAAATACAGACTCGGGGTAGCCATTGTTAAGAATCGATAACTTTATTTTTACACGCTCATGTAATATCTTAGCTTTGGAGCACATGTTCATTGATGTATGAGTGAAGCACCGGATTACGTTTACCATCTGTTGTTGCGGCACAAATTGTTAAAATGGGTGCATTGACCAATCCGTGTTGATCTTCTTTATCTTTTACGTTGTAAATTGTCGTCTAGGCGACGCGACATTTGTTGATCTAGGAAGCCTACACATTCATCGGACTCCGGTTGCATGCTAAAGTTGCGTTTTCATAGCAATTCAATCTGGCTTTCTGATTCATCGGTCACGCACATAATGTCGTCAAAATATTGCTTATAAAGTGGCCGTCATTCAATCAGTTCATTTAAGGGGCCCTTTTCTGTCCGAAAGGCGTGTCGCTTCATGATTCCGTTCCTCTTGATTTATCCTAGGACCTGCGGCTATGCATTGAAAAAGATCGACTTTCACATACATGTGTCATATAAATAACTCTTGGTGATTCAAAGTTGAACTAAGTGACTATATCGTATCCAAGTTCTCAATTACAGCATAACTGTCCAGGATTTCATTGTGCCAGTAATGATTGCCGATATTCGCAAACAAATTTTCGTGTGCGCAATTTTCTTGTACGCAATTTTGTGTGCTGAACGCTTCGGTTGCGCGTTTTTCTCTCTGCTCATTGTCTCGGTCATCCCGAATTTCAATGTGTTCATTGCGGGTAACTGGCGTGCTGCGCGGATCACGCAGACATCACCACCGAGGAGATAACCGGGCCGCAGAATATAACTGACTCGCGATGAAGACGCGACTGACAGCAAGATTGGATCAATCAATACGCCAACACTTTTGACATCAAATAACGGAACTGCGTCGGAAAGTTGATCACAAGATTTCAAAACCGCCTACTTATCATACTCGGACTGTAGCCCAGTGTGACCGACCCACAATGAAGATTTCGCCCAGATCATAGCCCAGTGTGCGTACTGCTTACAGCTTGTCAGCTGTTAGAGGAATTTCGTGAATCAAAGCAACGAATGTATTCACTGATCATCGATTTCACCAAAACTGAGTTGGGAATTGTGAGGCTTTGTGGTTAGTTATGCGCAAAATCAGGTGTCCACACTAGTCTATTCGTTAAGTGAACTCTTAGTGGCATGCGAGGTAATGCATCTCATCCTCAAGACTTAGTGATATTTTTAAGGTATTCATCCCATTAGTTCACAAGCAACATGGCACAGCCCAGCTTGGAACAGCACCAGACGCGTTTCATTTTATTGGGGCTCGTCAGTGGCGCGCATTCCCTTGGTCCCCTAATGATGATCGAACCCATGGCCGCTGGAGGCAAATGCTAACTAGCCAGCAGCTTAAGTCACTGAGCCATGGGGGATGTTGGCTGAGCTACATAATTCGCAAGCTAACTGCGATATAGCACCACCTATCTTCCGTTGTCACTGACGATGGCTAACCTCCGAGGTGCTGACATCCTCGCGCTGGACGTTATATCCATAGCATGGGTTCGATCCCCCGCAGGGGAACGAGGGAATTCGCACCACTGATGAGCCCCAATAGGGCGAAACGCGTCAGGTACTTTTCTGGACTAGGTAGGGCTATGTAGCTTGTGAAGGACTGGGATAAATACCTTAGAAATTAAAGCTAAAATCCTGCAACTTATGGATATTTGTCCTACTACGAAATAGTCACGTGCGTCCGCAACCACTGAATACGGCTTTTCACTTCGAACACAACCAGGATGTTGAGTCGCTGAACTCCCAACGCATCGGAATCGGAGGTGCAGTGCATGGGACAAGTATCTGAATGCTGTTACCAGCAGACGACTACATTGTGTTGGCAAATGGTGTAGAGCAACTACAGCATTTGACTGTGGTACCCTGTGGTATCCTCACGACCAATGTACTGAGTCTTTTCCAATCGATTTTGCATCTGCTACCGTATATCAGTAACCCGCTGACCCATTTATAGATTGGCCTAGTTTAGAATAGTGGATCAATGAGTCGAACAACATGACAGTTAGAATACAGTTTGCCTTCCATTTGCCTGACGTGTTTTGCTTTGTGATACTTCAGCTAAGAGCCAGCCGCTGTGCGTTGGTTCCGCAGTTGCTAAACTGTGACACACTTAAATGCATGGCGGCTACGTTTAGAATGATCCAAAGCGTAAGTTCAAATGGTGAGATTTGCAGTTCTGTTCCGGCAAAGATTTAACCTGCAAATCACAAATACAGATTGGCAACAGCGTAATGCACAAGCAATGCAAATCCGCCTATCGCGGAAGCAAGCCAACTGTAGGTAGGCCGAGAGCTATACAGTGGCCAGTCAAATGCTACCGCTGGTTCAGCCTTCTAACAAGGTAAGTATGTAAGAAGCAGCACTGGTTTTTGGAATCGGACTATGGCCTATACATCAATGATACCTTCAGTTCCTCTCTACTTAGCGAACTGTGGGCGCTACATAATTTAACTTGCTCTATACTACAGTATTCAGTATTCAGTTGTTGGGGCGTTACTGACAACACCGCCTGCGGTTGATTCCAACCGTTCGTTGGTTCCACAGGGTCACCCACAATGAGACCAACCAGAGAGATAGCACATATAGAATAAGCCGTCTTCTTTTTTGCTGCGCCATAGATGGTTTGGTCATTATGGTGTAACGGGTAGGATATGAGTACTGTATTTAGTGATTCGGGTTGAAATTCCCCAAAAAGTAAACGTGACTGTAAAACTGTGGCAGTAGGCTTTTAATGACGCAAGCGTGAAGCTGCTTCATTTCTAAAGTGGATATTGCTGGGCGAACTGTAATGAACAGTGAACATATATCGCCGTCTTTGGTGTAGGCATAACTACAACAATTCTGAGGCCTGAACCTTTGGATCGTTAAAGTAGTCGAATTTGCGAGTATTAGCGGATTTTATTGGGTTTGGTGAATATTCTTCACAGATAGACTAAGACAGACAGTCACCATAGATACAGGAAAGCGCTAGACAGCCGTTTCGTACGACTGGGACTTGATATTAGCGTGTACCCGCCGAAACCTACCGGTTTCCGATCCACGACCTTATTTTTGCGAGACAGCAACTAATTCGCTGAACCATGGGTGACGGCAGTGGACTGCCATGACTGATATCTAACTGAGATCATCCCCCCTGTCATACACGTTATGAACGTGCAGAGGAGAGTGTTGGCTTCCAGAGCAACGACTTCCTTTGCAAGCCGCTACCAATCGTGGCGGTATGTAAGCTTCAAAGGTGATTGTTGATATTTAATGAGTAGTAAGGAAATTGTTTCGGTTTTTTGAGTACTTGAATAATAGATCAGACCACTAGTAAATAACCACACTATCCCCATTACTGTGTCGGTCATTGCGCAAGCGTGACATACCTGGTAGCGAGATCTCAGCGTAGGAAATCATGTGGTTCAGTCAAGTCTTGGTAATTACAATGGGTTTTCAGAACATTAACGTTAGTCTAGATCATTGAGCAGTCGATTTGCTGAAGAGGCCTTGTGCGCTTGTACATAAAATGTGAGCTAAGGATGCCAGAAGAGCAAATGAGTACGCAAACGTTCCCTGCGCACCTACGGCAAGCCTTGTGAGGCCGACTGTAAATATATTTTTGGACTGATTTCTCACGTTTAGGACTGGCACACAGAGCACTTGTTAAGCAACCCTCTAGTCAGGGCTCTGGCAATTTACCTGTTTCTACTCAATATGGTTGGAGAGCTGTGGTCTGTTCTGGTTCAGGAGTGCAGATATTTGGGCGCCCGATGAAATCTAACTGGCTTTGTGTTTTCTTTGCAAATGTTGGCCTGGCTTCGACTGCTTCCAGACGTATTTCTGGTGGCATTTCGATGTGTACCATGTGCCACATTGCGAGCAGAAATGTTTACCGTTATCTTGGAATGGAAGCATAACTTTCATCACTTGTGGGCCACATCCATTATCGTAAGGTATTGAAGGTAGCCTTGATGTTGAATTAGCGAATACCTAATTGAGAAAACGTGATTCATCGGTGTAACCGCTTTTCCAATTCACGCTTGCCATGCTTTAGAAATCGGCATTTCTGGGATTCGATGTACGGCCGCACATTACCTCGACTCTCGCTTCATCCGCTGGGGCCATTCCAGTTTTTCCCATACATTATTGTGCCTGCGATCTTCCAAAACATTTCGACGAGCGCTACTCAGCGTGTTCCATTTTTTATATCTAACTTGTGCTGAACAAATGATTACTCCCGTACCGTTTTGGCACATTCTCTGCCAAGTTTTGCTTTGAAATCACAACACCGGAGCTTTTCGAGAATATTTTTGATCTTAGTCGGTAGAAGAAGCGGAGGACTCTCAAACCACTCTGTAGCCAACCCTAGAGGTCGCAGATTAACAAAGCTACGAGATATTTTGCGTCGATCACCCATTAAACATCGACTCCGGAACACTTGGGGAAGCTTGCCAAAGCGTTGCGTTTAAAGTCGCTTAAAGCGACGCACTCAATACACGCCGCGCATTTGTATCATGGTGGGCGAACCACTGAAGCCAACAACTGGCGCGTGACCGCCAGAGAAAGAAGGAATGATACAGACATATGTCTCGGTATAAGGATAATGAACAAGGATCAAAAAATTTATATAATTTCCGAGTGAAGTTAGTTAATAGAGGAAACAGATTGGTTCGTAAGTTTTTCAAATTGATTCATAAGAATTTTCGAGTTGGTGCATTTCAAAATTTGGCTTAGATACACACGCGCACCGTCGAGTAGCTTCCTCATCAGTCAGACGCCGTCGGCCAACAGGATGCCGTGTGTCACTATAGAGCAAGTGTTCGCAAACTTTTCGGCACCTGCACCCCTCTGTAGTGTAACCTAGCATGACGGACCC